>OY728140.1:378026789-378539289 GCA_963277665.1 Viscum album | reverse complement strand
AATGTCTTTTTTTAACTTATACGGCAGGTGCGGTTATTCTCCACCGTCATTACACCTTTGAAGTTTCCCTTAAATTCTTATAATGATATTTTCAAAATAAAGGTTTTCTTTTATAATTATGTGATTTTTATATGATTTCAAAAAAGAGATATTTCTCTCAAATATATGAAAATCCATTGCAAATGTTTATGTATTTAACGCAAGTTTAAAAATGTTTTAAGAAAACCCAACTCTCAAGTGTGGTAGACAGGAAGGTATTGGGCGTGGACCCATCATGTCCTGTAATTATTCGAGCAGTCTCAGAATTAGTAATTTTGTTTTCAGAAGCTTTCATAATGTTTTCATAAAAACACTGGAGTATATTTGAGCAATTTTAAACATAAGTATCTTCTAAAAAAATTCCATCGGTAGGTCTCATGAGAAAAACTAGTGTCTTGGCATAAGGCCTTGACAAAATATTATTTGTAGTCTTGGCACGAGGCCTTTAATATGTGGTTATGATAGTCTGGAATTATGCATTCCATCATTATGAAAGTGGTTATTGATATTTCATGTGGTTATTTGACTAGTATAATATCCATGTGAATAAGTAAATGTGGGAAGAAACACCCTGGTACTTTCTTGAAGGGAATGGGTGTCTGTTACAAGAATGGTGAAAAAGGCCACCAAGCTTGTGATTGCAAGGGGAAGAAGGAAGCTACCGATGTCTAATGATACAATTGCATGGAGATGGGACATTATACAAATGAATGTCCTAAGAGTCAGGGGAACTTACCTTAGAAAAGGCCAAGGGATCAAGGCCAAGCTTATGCTATCACTACTGCTGAGGTAGAAGCTCTGAAAGACGTGGTGGAAGGTAATTTAATGGTTCCCTCAAGTTTAGCAAATGCATTATTTGATTCTGGATCATCGCCTTGTTTCATATCTTCCCAATTTGCTATGAAAATTAGATATTTCCAATTTGATTTAACAAGGGAGTTCTCAGTTAATACTCCTAAGGGAAGTATCATTGCAACAAAGTTTTGTGAATCAGTCCCCATTATAGAACATAAATGTTCTTTATCCACTAATCTCATTGTCATACCAATGATTGAGTTTGATATAATCCTTGGTATGGATTGGCTTTCGGGCCATGATGTGAAGATTTATTTTAAGAAGAAGGAGGTTACAATTTTTGATGATGATGATAAGGAACACTATATCTTTAGAGCAGAATCATCACCACCTAATTCTTATCTAGATCCCCCCCCCCCAGTATCTCAACTAAATTCAATTATTGGGGAGGAAGAGAATGAAATGACTGTGGTAAGGAAAGGAATGCTCAAATAGAGGATGTACCTATTATGAAAGAATATGTGGATGTGTTTCCGGAAGATTTACCTGGACATCCTCCCGAATGAGAAGTTGATTTTCCATTGATTTAATTCCTAGATCAAGGCCTATATCAAATACCCCTTATAGAATTTCCACATTAGAATTAGTGGAACTAAAGAAAAAACTAGAGGAATTGAGTAATAAGGGATTTATTCGCCCTAGTGTTTCTACATGGGGAGCCCATGTCCTTTTTGTTGAGAAGAAATACGGATCTATGAGGTTATGTATCGACTACAAGGAAATCAACACTATAACAATAAATAAAAAGTATCCCCTACCTCACATTGATGATTTATTTGATCAACTACATGGAGCTCAATACTTTTCAAAGATTGACCTTCGATCTGGATACCATCAGTTGTGTGTGAAGAAGGAAGACATTC
Source organism: Viscum album (assembly GCA_963277665.1). Taxonomy (NCBI): domain Eukaryota; kingdom Viridiplantae; phylum Streptophyta; class Magnoliopsida; order Santalales; family Viscaceae; genus Viscum; species Viscum album. The sequence continues at coordinate 378,537,532 of OY728140.1, read as the reverse complement.
CGAAGATAGCATTTCGAACTAGGTACGGGCATTACGAGTTTATAGTAATTCCTTTTGGGATGACTAATGCACCCTCTGTATTCATGGATCTAATGAATAGAGTTTTCAAGGAATATCTTGATGATTTTGTGGTGGTATTTATTGATGATATCTTGGTATACTCCAAAAGCTAGGAAGATCATGAAAATCACTTGCGCATTATCCTGAAGACTCTTAGAAGAAATGAAATATATGGGAAGTTTAGCAAGTGTAAATTATGGATTTAGGAGATTTCTTTTCTTGGCCATATTGTCTCTAAAGATAGAATCTCTGTTGATCCTTCTAATACCAAGGCAATCCAAGAATGGCCAGCCCCGATGAGTATAACTGAGGTACGTAGTTTTATTGGTTTAACAGGTTATTATCGGCGTTTTGTTCAGCATTTTTCCTAATTGGATAACCCATTAAGGAAGCTCACATGTAAATGGGTTAAATTTTTTTGGAAAAAATATTGTGAAGCATGTATTGAAGAAATGAAGAGAAGATTAGTCAATGCTTTTATATTGACTCTACCATTGGGGAATGATGGGTTCGTTATTTATAGTGATGCATTGAAGAAAGGACTCGGTTGTGTCCTTATGTAGAATGATAGGGTTATTTCCTATGCATCACAACAGCTAAAAATTCATGAGAAAAAATATTCTACTCATGATCTTGAGTTAGCTGCTGTAATATTTGCTTTGAAGATATGGAGACACTATATCTATAGATAAAAATGTGAGATATATACCGATCACAAGAGTTTAAAATATATTTTCTCATAGAAATAACTCAACATGAGGCAAAGGTGATGGCTTTAACTACTCAAGTATTATGATTGCACGATACACTACCACCCAGGGAAGGAAAATAAGGTGGAAGATGCTTTGATCAGAAAGGACCATGGAGTTTTCAATGTGATGAGAATTGAAAGGGATCCTATTTTCATGGATCTAGTGAAAATGGATAAGGGAATTACCATGGAAGGTGAAACATAGATACTTTTTCAAATGGTTTCCAAACCATATTTACTAGAAAGGATAAACAGTTCTCAGACTGATGATGAAGAATTTCAAAAGAAGATTAAATCAGTGAATGATGGGAGATTGAGTGACTTCGGGTATGAAGATGGAATTTTGAAATTTGGGAAGAGATTTTGTGTTCCCAATATACCTGATCTAAAAAGGGAATTGTTAGATGATGCTCAGAGCTCCAATTTCTCTATACACCCTGGGAGAACCAAAATGTATATAGATTTGAAGGAACATTTTTTGTGGGACAACATGAAGAGGGAGATTGCTGATTTTCTATCAAGATGTATGGGTTGTCAACAAGTGGAAGCAGGAAGGAAACAGTCTGGAGGAGTCATGTAACCTATTCCCATACCTGAGTGGAAATGGGATAATATCACGATGGACTTTTTCATGGGGCTACCAAAGACTCCAAGAAGGAACGATGCAATATGGGTTATTATTGATCATCTTACCAAGTCAACACATTTTCTTGCTATAAGAGAAGATCTACCACTGGAACGTCTAGAAATACTATATATTAATGAAGTTGTGAGACTTCATGTAGTACCCCTATCGATTGTTTCTGATCGTGATCCTCGTTTTACTTCAAGATTCTGGAAGAGTCTTCAGAAGGCCTTGGATACTGAACTTTATTTGAGCACTGCCTACCATCCCCAAACTGATGGACAATCATAACAAACTATTCAAACCTTAGAAGACATGTTGAGATCATGCTCACTTGACTTTCAGGGTATGTGGGATAAATATTTACCTCTGTTAGAATTATCCTATAACAATAGCTTCCATTCAAGAATTCGGATGGCACCATATAAAGCGTTATATGGAAAGAGATGTCGCACACCAACCTATTGGGATGACATTGGTGAAAGAAAACTTGTAGGCCAAGAACTGGTGGAGGAAACGATGGAAAAGGTGAAGGTAATCCAAAACCACATCAAAGCAGCTCAAAGTAGGCAGAATATATATGTCGATAATCGAAGGAAGGATTTGGAGTTTCAGGTAGGAGATCATGTTTTCTTGAAGGTATCTCCATGGATGGGAGTTATACATTTCGGTAAGAAAGGTAAATTGAGTCCCAAGTACATCGTACCATTCGAAATTCTAGAATGAATTGGGGTTGTAGCTTACCGTTTGGCAATGCCGCCAAGTCTCTCCAAAGTTCACGATGTGTTCCACGTATCACTGTTGAGGAAATACATGCCTGACCCAATGCATGTACTCCCTTATGAGGAATTAGAACTGGAACCTGATCTATCTTATTGCAAAGATCCCATCAGGATTCTTGATACCAGAGAACAAGTGCTGAGAAACCGGACGACTCGTCTGGTAAAAGTTCTATGGAGAAACCATAAGATGGAAGAGGCAACGTGGGAACCCGAGGAACTCATGATGAAGAACCACCCAAGTCTTTTTCATGCGGTATTATTCTAGAAATTTCTAGGATGAAATTATTTTGAGGGGAGAATGTAACACCCCAAGCTTCCACGGTAGGCTTCTCTTTGAATAATACAGTAGTGTGTGTTGTACGCAACCTCGAGTTCTAACACACACCACAACCAATCAAACTAGCCGTTATGAATAGTAATACCCACTTTTTAAAATTTTATAACTTTTATATTTCAAAATGGACTTAATTTTTGGATTCGTAATATCGAAATTATCCTAGGGTGAAGTTTTGGTATTTTTCTGAAAACTATCAATTTTTGATGAATAGTGAAAAACACTGAGTTATTGGTTAAAACCGAATTTTTATTTAAATAATTATTTATTTTATTTAAATTTAATTAATGTCATAATAGATACATAATACCTATATAAGTTCAATGTAATTAATTGGAGTTAGTTTAGAATTATTTTAGATATATAAAAATTTTATTGAACTTTTCACCGTCTTTTACTCACCTCCTAGGAGAATTTGAAAATTCACATAAAACAAAATTTTACCACTACTGTGAGTGGAATTTCAAAAATCCAAAAGCCACGGTTAATATTAAGAAGTAAAATATGGTTCAATGAGATGAAAATAATTTTTGGTGAATAGTAACTTTTTACTTTTATTTACCATGATTAAAAGTAAATAGGGTAATTAAGGGTAAAAATGATATTAATATTACCCTAACACATGTCCTAATTTCTATTGGACAATTGTATCTCAACCAAAAATACCTTAGGAATAAAATATTATCATTTAGGACCACTTGGATCAGATTTGGACATTTATTATTATTTAATTCAAAGAAGAGTTAAAAGAGTTAAAATCAAAGTTTAATAACTAAACAATTTTTAATATAGGGTTATACATAAGATAAATTAAATTATAAATATTAATTATAAATATAAAAAGATTTCCTACATTATCATATTTTATTTATAATTTTTAGACACTAAATAATTTAATTTATTTATGACACAATGGTCATGCAGTAATTACCTAATTAATGAAATATTAAAATAATTGATTTTATAAATATCAAAATAAATGTAATTTCAAATTTTTTATGAATTCCACTAATTTTATAGGTTAATATGACATATTAGGACTGATTATATATATTATTTTCGAAGTAATAATGCTTTTATGAAATTATCAAAGACAAAATACCCAATAGTGTCAAAATTGACATAAAAGAGTTTTTAAAACAAATATTATATTATTAATTTATATTCTATTCCTAAAAATCTAAGGTTCGGCCAATATACTTATATTATGATAGGTGTATCATTAATGGACCACTTGGGGGTATCTTGGATGTATATAGTAGGTTTATTAACTATATAATATAAAAATACAAAGTGACATGGTAAATGTCAAACTAATTAACTAAGAGTTAAAACTCAAATATAAGGTTCATATAGTGACCCAAACCTATCTAAAACCTATTGGTTGAGTGGTTTTCAACCCATACCCACCTTAACCTTTAAATAATCCACTTTTGAGCCATTTGAAACCGAATATTAATTTATTATAAAATAATATTTCTAGTTTTTCCTAAGGTGCCCCTCACCCCTCTTATAAAAGGGAACTTCCTATTCTCTCAATTTCACACCTTCAAAGCCTTTTGGATCGAAAAAACTCTGCACAAATATCCTTCCAACTTCCGTCACTTCAACCTAGAGGCCTTATTTTGATCATAAAGCCATCCTATGGAGCCCTTTTGATCAAATCAAAAGGAAGAACCCGAAGAAGAGGTAATGTTTTCACCACCCTCTTTCAAGTTCCTTTCTTCTTCAACTTCTTATTTCCTTGTTATTTCCATTCTAAAGTAATAAATCCAGTATATTCTATATACTGTGATGTTATTATAAATATTTAACAACCAAATTCATTATTCTATCCATCCCTTGAATGACATGTCACCATACGTGCGTACGTATGACCTACCGTCTCCACCTCGTGGTGTAATTGTTATTCAATATATTATTATTTATATGGGTATAATAATGATGTATAATTAATGTAAATAATAAATATAACATGATAATGATTCTGTATATATGATATACCATCCCATTATATATTATTTTAATAACAAAATAATGATATTGCTACTCGTGTGTACGTACGGATTACCGTCTCCATGAACGCGATGTGATTCATTCCCCATCATATCCATTCAAGAATAATTCTCATTTGATGATTAAAAGTAATGTTTAAGAACTTTATATCATTCTGGATATGAATAAGATACAACCTATTCATAACAAACATGACTTATGTAACAAAACATATAAAAGAAAACAGGTAAGTTAACACCTGAAACGACGATAATACTAAAATATTATTAACAAAGCATTATTAGAAGATCATATATGATATCATAATTATGTATATGGTTCTTGTATAATTTAATAATAATTTTTTAACTATTATACAGAAGTTTAACATACCATCGACTAAGGAAAAGTACAAGGTAAGGGGTTTTCATCTCACTTCTTATTCCTGTGAGATTCATGCCATATTGCCACTATTACATTTTGTGTGGTGTATGCACTGCCAATAATTGTATTCTTTATGTAATACACTTTAATTTATGTGTATTTACATATTAATTGTATGATACCTCTTTCATGGGGTGTATTTTCCATAAGTTACCAAATTGGTAAGGGTTTATTTCACAATCTCTTCATTATCTGAGGTTGTTTATACGTAATTATATAACATGACATATTTATAATCAACATCCAAGTTTCTTTAAAATTTATTTCAAATCATTCTTACTATTTTATAGACTATGGGTTAAAGTCATTAATTACGTTGTTGAATTTTTATAAGAATTTTATAAATGAATCTTTCCATTGTTTTCCAAACAAGGTCCTTTTTAACCTTTTTGACAGAATTAAGTTAAGAATGTATTTTTTTAACTTATATGACAGGTGCGGTTATTCTCCGCCGTTATTAAACCTTTGAAGCTTCCCTTACACGCTTATGAGGTTATTTCCAAATAAATGTTTTCTTTTATAATTATGTGATTTTTAAATGATTTCAAAAAAGAGATATTTCTCTCAAATATATAAAAATCCAGTGCAAATGTATACGTATTTAACACAAGCTTAAAAATGTTTTCAGAAAACCCGACTCTTGAGTGTGGTAGTCAGGAAGGGATTGGGAATGGACCCATCATGGCCTGTAATTAGTCGATCAGTCTCATAATTAGTAATTTTGTTTTCAGAATCATGCATAATGTTTTTAGAAAAACACTGGAGTATATTTGAGCAATTTTAAACATAAGTATCTTCTAAAAAAATTGAATCGGTAGGTCTCATTAGACAAACTATTATCTTAGAACAAGGCCTTGACAAAATATTATTTGTAGTCTTGTCACGGCGCCCTGACTATGTGGTTATGATAGTCTGGCATTATGCATTCCATCATTATGAAAGTGGTTATTGATATTGCATGTGATTATTCTACTAGTATAATATCCATGTGAATAAGTAAATGGCATTATTTCATTTTATCTTATCCATATTATGTTGAAGTTCAAGTTTAAAAGGCTTTTGTTTTAGTTATACATTGCCTTAAATGTTTATGCTTATTTATGAAAGTTTTCTCTATATTGTTTTCCTTACTGAGCATTTTATCTCACCCCTTTCAATGTTTTATTCTCCCAGGATGTGAAGAAGTAATTTATGAATGACCTTCAAGGATAGTATGAGGGGATATGAATAAAAGATGTTGTTGTTGTAGTTTTCACTTTATGATATAATGTAAACTTTATGAATGTATCTAGTTATTCCAAGGCTACTAAACTAATCGGTATTTTGAGACTTGATCTTTTGTGATAATGCCAATATTATGTAATAATGCACTGACTCTGGGTAACTGGGGTCGGGGCATTATAATATACACATATATATCAACTCGTTTTGGTATAAGTACATATAAGAGGGTTCTTGTTTTCAAAGCTTTGTTCCTAAAACCTTCAGCTACAATGGATTTATGATTTCAATTCATGTACACATAAGCATACATATGTATATTTATATATATGATTATAAATATAAACATATTAATTATATTTTTCTTTCACATTTATTTAGAAGTTATAAATGGTATTTATTAATCACTAGACATATGTTTAAATATTATTTTTCTTAAATTCCTATATTCACCTTGTTTACACAATTGCATGTGACAATTCCTATCTTTTTATTTGAGTCAAGTTATTATTTTATGTGAAAACCTACATATTCATACCCTAACATTTCATTTATGAATAGGTATGTTCATCATATAGCTTATATGTGACATTCTTAGTATTATGATATCATACATGCACTTATTCCATTTTTAATAAATTTACGGCTCTCAATTAATAATAGGCTCTTTAAGCATGGGATTATCCCTAAATGGTTTCAGAAACTTTTGTGAAAATGTTGATGACATGAGAAAGAATGTTTTATTTTGATGAAAATAATATTATGTAAGTTCTATTGAAATGTTTTTGGTTATAAATGATAAAGGCAGGTTTATGGGAATTTTTTTTTCAAAAATTGACACAAGTGAAATATGTGACGTTATGGGGAGTGAACCCATAAGTATTAGTTATAACTAGTGGACTTATGTAAGGATTTTGATATGGTCTTCCAAGTATTATTAATAACCCATATAAAGCAATGATTTTTCAATTATAATTATTTCTTGAAATACTAGTTTTCTAAATATTTTCAACTATTGGGAAAATCTATTTTAATATATGTATATTTTTTTCAATAAATGTTTTAAAATAATTTATTAGTTATTTTAAAACCCCCTTATTGGGTATAATTAATTCTCACCCGATGTATTATAATCACTTTTATAGCTTTATAAATCTTTCCATGGTGAAATTCTATTGTGGAAGCAATTTTCTAAAGAATCATTGTTTATTTCATTTTCAATTAGTACATTTGTTGAAATGTAAGTCATATATATAATTTTACATAACTTAGAATGGTAAAAGGTCCTCTGTACTAATAAATGTTGTGTATTCATTTTTTTTATTTTTTATATAATATATATATATATATAACATTTATAAGGGCTAAGTTTGGTAGCTCAGGCTTGGGTCTTTAAAGTTGGTATAAGAGGAAATGGTCTAGTTAATTTTAGAAAATTAGAATAAAACTACTAATTTAAGTATTCTATCTTAAGTAAAATTATTTTCTTAAAATATTTAGATGTAAGGCAAGATATCACCAACTAATATTTTGTCTCTTCCAATTGAGTTACTTGAAACAGTAATTGTCAAATCATGTTCAGAAGCATATCAACATTTCATAAACCTACTTTTATCCTATAAACACCTTTACTAGGTGTTGAATAACCCAAATATCCCCAATTCTACCATAGACTGATCCATGTCTATCACTTTATGGAATATGCACAAATTTCATTTTATACGCATAAAGGAAAGTACTATGAACGTATCTTCAAATGTTTCACCCTGTCAGAGAATTATCTGGCCTAAGGAAATTTCTGAGAAGTTACAGAGGTGGGTGACCTCTATGTATCCTATCTATTTCATGTTTTTAGCTTTATCAGGTTTGGGAGACTATGATATCGAACCTTTTAAAAATGAGGTAGTTCGACTAGTCTATAAGGACTGAGCCCATTCTGATATCTTTGAGCTCTAAACCTTCTATGCCTCTCTCTAGAAACCCAATTGTGTTATGCGTGAGTTTGATCCTAGTTTCTCAAGATATATTTGGGCTAAATAAATTGATAAACTTAAAACTACCTTGGGAATCAATTTGAGGACATCAGAGGATTATCCATTGTGGGGGACCTAGTGAAGGTATAAATTAACTGTTTTCCATTAAAATTTTGTTAATTAATAATAATTAAGGTTTTTTTGTAGGGACCACAAGGATGATGTCAAAAATTTTATGATGGTGGGTTTGTGTGAGAACAAGTGAGCTTCAAGTATGCAATTCTGATAAGGGGGGATGAATGTAACACCCCAAACCTATGTTTCAATGGTGTAATTAATATTAATGTTACTTTTGTATATATTATAATTATTTTAATGTATGTAAATGAATATAATTTGGATGAACTAATGGAATTAGAAAAACACAAGGAAAATTTTACATAATAAAACATCGATACATTACAAGTCTAAAGACTTTAACTATCCAAGAAAACTTATTGTAAGCCCGAGTAGCACCACTAGAAGACCTCCCAACATCACAATGAGACCGAGTGTGTAGCCTTCATCCCTTGGACTCACCATAATAATAAATAAAATATATAGAACTATAACAATAAAGTTGAGAGTAAAAGGAATATAGAAAACCATCCTGGAAGCAGACGAAATGACTCCAGTGTTGTTGTGCCTTTGATACCCATAAATATGGGTATTTATAGAACCCTTAATTTGATCATTGTATGAAAATATACATTGAGATTCAATATTAAAGTGACCATTGATGTTTATTTTATTTTTGGGTATTTTTAAGTTTTTTAAATTTTAAATGTTTTAAATGATTTAAAATAATATTTTTAGTTAAATAATATTATTATTTTAAATTGAAGATAATTATAATTTAAACAAGGTTGTTTATATTTATTTTAGTAACCATTAATATTTTATGTGTTTTTTAGTATTAAATGTTTTAAAATTAAAGTGACATGATTTTATTGAATATTTTTTTTACAAAATATATGTATGATCTTAGTACTCCTAAAATTGTGAGTTTAATGGGGATAAAAATTATTAAATTTCACTTTTATAATTATTTTATCAAGGAAATTCTGTTTGAAAAAAAAAACATGTTCCATTCTAGGATAGGGGACATCTCGACCTTACTAGAGGACCCTTAAGGGGTCAAAGCCCAGTAGAGAGGAGTCTACCCACGCCTAAGGGGGCTCAACCAGTATAAGAGAAAATAAAGCTTGCATCGTTTGGGCTAGGTCTTGCACGAGGTCATGTTTAGGGTCCTAGTCAAGCGCGTGTAGGGTTAGGTTGAGGCCTAGGTGGGAATGTCATGTATAATCCCTTTCATGGTGTGTGTGTGTGTGTGTGTGTTTTTGTGATTGAATAATTGTACCACACCCCCAGCCTTAAAAGGCGGTCCTGAAACCCAAGAAGTTTTGATGTGGGATAAGTTTTTTTCCTGTGGAAGAAATCCCAACCACTTGTTTCACCAACGCATGATTTCATCCATCCACACTGGTTCCCCAATCGAACCCCCACTGCCTTAGTTAAACACCGCAATTATTACCATCCCTCTGATCTTGTCTCGCCTAATCTTAGTCGTATGTTCCTTTTAAAATGAGAAACCCAACGCTGGCCATTCAATCAATCCCGCGGCCATATCATGGCTGCCCCATCATTAGACACACAAACCCCTCCTCTAAATCGCACTTGGGTTAATATCCACCCTTGGATAAAGTCGATCTGATCCGAGCCACCCATCCTTTTTATCCTTCTTCCTCGTTGAGTCGCACCAGTCCACATTCCACCATATAGCCACAATTCCCCTTTCATCCCCACTTTCCCATGATGCTTTTCTTACACCCTCTCTACGACCCTTTATATTCGGCTCTTCAAGTAAGTCTAGGGATGGTGTTTTTTTAAACCCATATCCTCATCCATGACTTGGATCCCCTTCATTGTTTAAATTTTAATTTTTATGGTTTCAATAAATCCATATGATCTTTGTTTTACACTAATCAACAATTTTTTTTGTTTAGCTTTAGTCAATTCGGTTTTTTAGTTAGAAAATTTTCTCATTGAAACTTTGGTTCTATTATAAACCCCACATTTCACACCCAATGCTATCTGAATCTGACTATGTCAATCTCTCTCTGTCCCGGTTTCCAAAAACCCATAACCCTCTTTTAATCTAAGTCATTTGAGGGTTTTAATTAATTTTGAACAATTATACTACATTTAATGAATTTACATATACACATACATGCATATATATGTGTGTGTGTGTGTGTGTGTTTGTGTGTGTGTGTGTGTGAATTTATGTCTAACTAGATAACTCAATCTTAAAATATGTTATAAGATGAGATTATGTATGAAATTTAATTTTCAAACTATTTTTTGGTAGCGGTTTTAATTGCTTTGGTCCATAATGTTGTTATATAATATATATATATATATATATAATTATGTAAAATAATATCTTTCTAATTAAAATTACATATATGATAAGTTTCCTTGATTTAAAGGATCTATTTATAAAATCTTATAGTTGTAAGGGTGTGACTTTGTTTATCGAGTTATGATATTTATACAAAGTATTTCATATATATGTGTATACACATGTGTATATACACATATATAGCTTAATATTTTCAATATATATATATATAAGTGAAGGGTTTTCTTTTTCTTGAACCTTATTTCTAAGAACTTATGTGTATATTGGAATAATTTAGTCTTCAAAATTGATGTTACAAGAGTAATATATATATGTGTGTGTATGTATGTATGTATATATGTATATATATATATATCTGTGTGTGTGTGTGTGTATTTATATGCATACAAATATACACATATATATCAACTCATTTAGGTATAAGTACATATAAGTGGATTCTTATTTTCAAAGCTAAGTTCCTATAACCTTCAGTTTCAAGGGATTTATGATTTCAATTCATATACACGTAAGCATAGATATGTGTATATATGTATATATACATATAAGAATATAAATATAAACATATTAAGTATATTTATTCTTTCACATTTATTTAGAAGTTATAAATGGTATATATCAATCACCAGACCAGTGTTTAAATATTTTTGTATGTTTAAATTCCTATATTCACCTTATTTACCCAATTTCATTTGATAATTCTTATCTTTTTATGTGAGTCAAGTTATTATTTTATGTGTGAACCTGCATCTGCATCCCTCGACATGACATGTATTAATATGTATGGAGATTATCTAGCTCATATGTGACATTCCTAGCATTATGAGATCATGCATGAACTAATTTTATTTTTCATACATTTATGGTTTTTAATTAATAATAGGCACTTCAAGAATAGTATTATCCCTAAATGATTTTAGAAACTTTTGTGAAAATGTTGATGACATGAGAAATAATATTTTCTTTTGAACAAAATAATTGTATGTAAGTACTATAGAATTTTTTTGGGTAAGAAATGAGGAAGATAGGTCCATGAGAAAATGTTTTCAAAAAATTGGCACTGGTGAAATATGTGATGTTATGGGGAGTGAACCCATAAGTCTTAGTTATAACTAGTGGCCTTGTGTAAGGATTTTGATATGGTTTTCCAAGTATTTTTAATGACCCATAGAATTTCAATATTTTGGAAGGATAATTCCCAATGAATTTTCAATTATAATTATTTCAGGAAATACTGGTTTTCTAAATATATTCAAGTTTTGTGAAAATATATTTTAATGTATGTATATTAATTTTCAAGAAATTTTTTAAGATAATTTATTAGTTGTTCTAAAACCCCCTTACTCGGTATAATTAATGACCATCGTACGTATTATAATCACATTTATAGGTTTAGCAATCTTATTGAAGTGAAATTCTATTTTCGAAGTAATGTGCTGAAGAATCATTGTTTATTTAATTTTCAATTTTTACTGTTGTTGAAATTTAAGTCACATATCTAATTTTCCAGAACCTAGAATAAAAAAAGGTCCTCTGTAGTAATAAATGATGTGTATCTATTTATCTTCCTTTTAGACACACACACACACACACACACAACATTTATAAGGGCTGAGTCTAGGGGCTTGGGCTTAGGGTTTTACACGGTTGCTAAGACTACCTACCTAAATATCTTTTTGAACTACCTATATATGGATGGATCACTGAGAGGGGGAGGGATGAATTAGTGATTTCATTTTATTTTTACAATAGTTCCTCCTTTTTAACTTCAACCTCTATATCTAGTTATATCCTCCATCCTCTCATATTTAATATATTATCCTCACCTCGTATGCAGTAAATATAGAGTGAGTTTAGAACACAAGATTTAAAAGGTTTAGTATAAAATCCTACTCCTTATTATAGTTTATTTGGAACCCCAAACATTAAATTTTCCACTATAATCTTGTTATCAATTACAAGAGTTCGGGTGACACCATGTAAAGTGATCGGTTATATACCCCAATCAACAAACTTTGGTAGCAATTGGTTATACAACCTAGTAGTCAATCCTCCTTTCATGTCTAGTTATACACCCAAATCACCAACTCTTATACCATGATTGGTTATAAACCCCAATCGAAAATCCGACCTCCTTGATTGGTTTTACTCTCATATCAGTAGTAACACTTTATACACCTGAGTCACTAGTATTTTATTCAAAGTTAATCCAAAGGTAAAAAGATCTTTAGCAGATCTTGGTTTCTCCTTCACCAACTGATATGATCTTCCTCCACAATCCTACAAGATCAAGTTTTCTCATGTAAAAAAATTTAAGAACATCTACAGTTTCTTATGAAAATCAATTGGTCTTGAACCTCACTCTAGATTCTAGGTGATCTGGACCTTCCTCGTCTTTCTAAATACTTAGGTTTAGTAGACCTTCTTTCTTATGAATGTCTCCTTATATTCTGATTTGTATTTTCTATTATTTCTTCAATATAGTAGTAGTGTATCAACTCTCTAATCACATTCCATAAATACATACAACTTATACCTCATTCTTCATATATATATATATATACATTCTCAAGATTCGTATGAAATGATTTCCATGATATTTGGATCATTTAATTCAATTGCAAATCTAGTCATTTAAAAGATTTATATTAGATATTATTTTTCAATATTATCTCCTATAGACCCAAATATTTTTAATCCATCATGGTTATTGTTTAAAAATATCCTCATATCCTCCATAATTCCTTTATATTTAATTATTTTTATTTTATTACATATTTCCTTGGATTCATATAGCAACACAACATAGCCCGTGATGTGGACTTCCCCATAGTAGACCTCATTCAATTTCCAGTATTAAAGGTTTCTCAAAATTCTCACCAAAATGAACAATGGTGTGGTCCACTTCATCATTTCTCACAGGTGTTCTCTTTTGACACACCCCAAAAAAAAGCCATAGAAAAAACTCCATAGTGTGGTGTGAGTCTTCTTCCTATTTTAGAAGCACCACGACCTCCATTAAGGAATGGATTCTCTCATCTTACTATTTCATAATTTCATTTATTCATTGTGTGGATCCATCCTATTCATCTTGAATCACAATTCATTTGAATCAATTTTATATATATTTCTATAAAGATCGTCTAATTTTCATCATCTGATTTGATTCACATATTCATCCGAAATGAATTCTGGAAACTCCACATATCTTTATATATCTTGGATTAACCATTACATATTCTACTGATTACCCTTACATAACATCATATTACCCTTACGTTGCCATCCTATATCTCAGAGGACATTAATATAGGTACTAAATAAAATTTATGTTGCTCACTAATTTTTTGGATCATCTTTAGGTAGCTTTGAAATTACCTTTTATGTAGGTAATGAAATATTCATAGTACTCTTATGCATCTCAATATGACCTTTATGAGGGCCATGAATGACCTTTACACATGTCACTATCTCCATTATTACATTTATATAGATTTGGAAATGACCTTTATGCTGATTATGCAATATTCACAGGACCACTACACTACTCATATTGAACTTTATGTTGTCAGTAATGAATCTTATATATCAATTGAAATCCTAGGTTTACCATGATTCACCTCACTCAGATTCTTTGTTACCTTTACAAATGGTGTAATAAACCCTTATGAAACATGCATAAATTTGGATCTATCATTACACAGGTAATTATTTAAACCCAAAATCACCTTAACCATTTATTAATCTATCATGAGACCTTCTAACTTCTATCAAATGCTGTATAAAGTACTCTCAACATCATCAATTTTCTTTAGCTTGAATATATGTGTATCAATGATCAAAATTAATTTTACACTTTATTTTGAACCTCTCCAATATAGTTCTTCAAACAATATCTAAAAAATTAATTTTCCATTTATCATGACAACACATTCATCATCTCAACACAAATTGACTTAACTTCTCATATCCTTATCGACAAAAAATATATATTATTTATTTGGATACCTCAATATCACCCATTATATTTTTTTTATCAATACTAATTTCATTTCCTCTAAATTCAAATTAATAAATCAATCCCTTATTGATAATAAATAGGAAGGTACTATGGGGTATTCTCATATGACTGCCTCTTTATCATTCCTTCAAGATATCTTTATCTCCCCCTTATTAATACACTTTTGAGTGAAGGATGAAATCACATGATTTTCCTTTGAAAAGAGCCTTTAGTTAGTCCACTCTAAGTCTAGTTGGGGAAATCCAATGTAGAAAACTAGTCAAATTTAACCAACATTGTCAATTTTGTCTATAAACTCACTCATATGAGATACCAACATAGATACACTCAGACTAAGGGTTTGTTTCAAACATATTTATCAATAGTAATATGTTCGCTACGCACATATCAAAAAACCCATCAAAATATTTCATGTTCATGTAAAAAGTACCCCCTTTATCTTACCCTTTATTAACCAAAAATTCCCCCTATATAAGTACATTTTAGTATTCATAAAAATGGGTTGTGATGGTAATTTTCATACCTAAAATTCCATTTCTCAAGTTTTCTATAAATTATAGATTCTCTGGAAATTTGAAATATGATAGCCAATCCTCATGAAATCTACCCCTCAAGGGATTTCCTCTCTGACTTTGATGCACGGATAATTTACATTAAATAAACTTCTGAATATAATTTATCTTTTTTTGTCCAAATGTGGAAGCTCTTTCAATTACCTACATAGTAGCATAAAAATAACAATAAATAAGGGAATAAAAAGTGATATTTTGTTCCTCAAAATACACACTTTAGGAGGGAGTTTCCTCTCACAATTTTCTCTTTTTTCTTTATTCTTCTCTCAGATTGTTAATTACTTTTTATTTTCTCGACATCCTTTATAGATTGTGAACACTTGTTATTTCCATGATATATCCTTATATATGTCGAATTCTTCTTTTCCTCAGAGATCTATGAAGATTAATTTTCTTGGTATTGCATTATATTTATCTTAGAGTCTTCATGGGATAGTATAATTTTTATACAAATCCTTGTTCCGTTATTAGTCTATCCACATCTTTCATATAGTTTTCTTTTAATTTTTTTCCCAAATTGTGGATATCTTCTCATGATTTTTGTTCTCATCATATATAACTACTAGCTTCCCTTTTTTACTTGGTATTCACTGGTGTGTCATCCATTTGTTTAGACTTGTACAGTTGGTCAGGCTAAGTAATAAATCACCCTTTCTTTGGTTTTCTAGATTCATTGGGCTACTCACATGTCTTCTTGAAAGGCTTAATATTTCTTGAGTCCTCCACTTTAGATTTCTAAATTTTCTTCCCATTCACAACATAGGGAGTCATTACTATTGATTTTTTCATAAACCCCTCATATTTATGACCTTATGGTCCCCATATACCACACATTCCTTGTAAACATCCAAATCTATTTTGGTTAGATAGATTTTGTGCAGATCTAGTCACAGATTTGTTTCCCATAAATGTCTTCCTCACTTTCCCACAAAGTACCCCTTGGTTCTTTCCTATTACCTAGTAAAGACATATTTTACTATAATTGTAAGTATTTACGAACATATCCTCCTAACACTACTAGAAAACATTGAACTGTGATCTTCCATTTTATCTATAAATCTATATAAAATTTTATTGTTGTTTTCTTATTGAAATATGATCCATATTTTTCTTATGTTTGGTGGTTTCATAGAATTTATCTGTTCCTTTAATGGGGAATATTTTTCCAACTCATCTCAAAATTTTATTTGAAACCACTACTATTAGATATATAAAATCTATTTTCAAATAATTTAGGTGAAAATTCACCTTCCTTGTTGGAAAAATTATTTTCACCAACTTGAAATGATTCACATTTAAACATAGAAACCTTAGTGATGTCTTCTCTAGTTTTTTTTCAACTTATGATGAAATGTGGTACATATACACCATATATTAAACAATTATTATTTCTTTGTAGCCAGTTTCTCCTCAAGATAATCCACCATCTTCTCCAACTCAGTAATATTTTTTTTCTTGATCTCATCAATGTATGTAACTTATTTCATGATATACTCTTCCTTTTAAATAGTTTAATTCTTATTCGATTTCTATAGATTCATTTTATATTTCTTGATATGTGTATTATTCTCAAGAGTTACTTCTAAATTTTATTTAAGAATACATTCTAGTTTAGTTATTTCTTCACCATTATCATCACCACTTTATGTTTATGAGTATGCCTTCTCCATTTATCTCAAAAACTTCTTCTTCTGGGAAATGAACTTTTTTTATTCTTCTCAAAGAATCATAAAATTCTTGGATCATCATAGGGGACCTTGGATTTGATACCAATTGAAATTACCAAATCCTAATGGAATACTGAGAGGGGGGGTGAATCAGTGATCTGTTTTTCTTTTTATGAAATTTCCTCCATTTTAAGTTCAACATTTATGGTCTATTAAAGCCCTGATCCTCTCATATTTAATATCTTCGACTCACCTTATAAGTAATAAATATAGAGTGAGTTTATCACACCTGATTTACTAGGTTTGGAATAAAATTATACTCCTTATCATAGTTGGTTAAACACCCTTGATGTTGATTTTCCACTATAATCTTTTTTATCAATTACAATGGCTCCTAAGTCACATGGTAGAGTGATTTTTTATACACTAAAATCACAAAACTTTGACTAAAATTGGTTATATACCCCATAAGTCAATCCTTTAGTCATGTATGGTTATACACCCCATCTACTAAACCTTATTGCATGATTGGTTATACACCCCAACCATAAATTCTCTATCCTTGATTGGGTATACACCCCAATAAGTGGTAACTGGTTATTTGAACCAGTCACCATCCTTCAATTAAATCATTTTCTAATAGAAATGAACTCTACAATAGATCATTCTTTCTTCTAAACCAACTGATATGGTCTTCCTCCACGAGCCTATAGGATCATTTTTTCTCATATACATATATTCAAGAACTTCAAAAGTTACTTGTGAAAATCCATCATCATTAAAATTCACTATAGATTATATGTGATCTAGATATTCATCATCCTTATGAATACTCATATATTTCTAAAATTTCTCCTACGGAATGTCTCCCTGGCTTTAGATTCATCTTTTCTCTTATTTCATTAATACAACAGTAGTGTATTGATTCTCTCAACACACACATGTAATATATTCAACTTATAATGTCACGACCCGTCCTCGGGGCCCGTGCCGTGACTACCCCAAGCCCGCCTTCCATAGGCCAGGGGCTGGCGACTAGCACCAAGGCGTAAATCCCAACAAAAGGGAAGGCATTGACTTTGAAAAGTAAACAAGCACCATAGAGTAAGCAAGCGGAAAAGTAAACACTAAGTGAAAACTGTAACAAGCTGTGCTGAAAGTAAAAGGGGCCGGAAATACAAGCCCAACTGTAAAGTACAACTGAAAGGGAAAAACATCAACTAAAAAGAAAAGCCGCAGCGTCGAGCCTTCCTCTGGAAGTCCCACCTGAAGTGTGGGTACAGATAGCCTCCACTGCTCCTCGGGTCCACCGGACTGCTCTGAGTACGTCCCACCCAGTGGTCCACCTCCAAGTACCGTCCTGCTCTGCAAGCCTCCACCACGATCAGTGCTGTCCGTCGTCTGCAACCAACACAACGAAGTGCGGGCATAGCCCGTGCAGGGGTGAGTATAAGCTACTCAGTAGGGACCCCGAGACCCCCGAAGGTCTCCTAGAATCCACAAAGGATAATCCACAAAGGAAAGATACAATCACGAAGTAACAACCGACACTGCTTAGGTATATGCCCATACATATACCTAAGTCATCAATTCCCGTTCGGCTCCAACATCCGAGCCCAAGCACAACCCAGTCCACATAGGAAAGAAAAATGTAAACCCACACAGGATAGCTCAACACAATCCACAAAGGAGAGTAAACAGTAAATCCACATAGGATAGCTCAACACAATCCACAAAGGAGAGTAACACAAGATTCAGCTCACACACGTATACTTCTTCAGATGACGATAAAGATGATCACTGATCCATCTAAGTCGTCGGACCCACAAAGGATCGATAGGTACTAACCCCCTCAATGACCCACATAGGATCGATAGGTAACTAACCCCCGCAAAGACCCACACAGGATCGGGCCCACACAGGACCTGTAGGCGCTGGCTCACACAGAACCGATGAGCGCTAACCCACACAGGATCGGATCCACACATGATCTGTAGCACTGATCCACATAGGATCGCTGAGTGCAGTAGTCGTCGCAGTCCACTGAGGATCTCTGCACAGTCGTCGTCACAGTCCACTGAGGATCTCTGCACAGTAGTCGCTGTCGAAGTAGTAGTCGCAGCCAGCACTAGGGTTCCCGCACACAGCAAGCTCGTTCGGGAGGGACCGCTCCATGAGCCGAGAGGCTGATACATCAACTGACACAAAGTCCGAAGTTGATGTATCCAAAAGTTCCGTATCTTCAACAGGAACTCAATGTCGCAGACGGCGCGTCAATCGGACGCCCGGTCTGAGAGTTATTGGCTTTTTCGTCCTAGGGGCCCGGTTGGTTTTTAAGGCAAAACCAACCCGACCGTACTCCACCTGCGTCCAAACCTTGGGCGGGGTGAGCCAAAAGATCCGACTCACTTAGAGGAAACCACCAAAGCTGACGGCACGTCAATAGGATGTCCGTAGCTCAAGATATGAGCGTTTCCGCTCCGAGGGCCCAGTTGGTTTCGTGTACGAACCAACCCGGCCGAACCAAAAGTATTCCGAAACCTTGAGTGCGATATACCGAAACGACCATCTTGATCCAAGGATCGTGTTTCCGCTGACGGTGCGTTGTTCGGAGGCCCGTAGCTCAAGTTACGGGAAAAAGACCGAAAATGGTCCGAAGACGGGGGGTCCGGGCCTGGGCCGACCCGGCCCGACCCCCCCCCCCCCCCCCCCATGGGTCGGCCGAACCAGGTCGACCCGAACCGGGTCGACCTGACCCGGTCCAACCCGGCCGGACCTGGTCCCGCCCGGCCAGGGCGCGGCCCGGCCGGTCGGACCGGCCAGGCTTGGTTCGGCCGAGCGGCCAAGCGCTCGGGTGCTGCGGGGCGCTACCCCCCGCAGGTTGGAGGAAGTCGCGACCCTCAAAGGGCTGCGCTGGACAAGCGGACACAGCTTCTACTGCGTCCCGTGCATGCGAGCTGGACCCGCGCGGCCGCGGGTCCGCTGGCCGCCGCCGGCAGCTTCCGCGGGCCACCGGAGTTGCTCCGGTGGTCCGTTTTCCTTCCCGTCTGTGTCGTTGCCCCTCTCGGGTTCCGTTTTTCACTGCGGGATCATCAAATTGCCCTTGCGTCACGTTTTGTCATCGCCCGCCAAATCCGCACAACCACGAAGAACGGCGGAGGGTTGTCGGGCCGTGTTCGTTTGGCCCGCACCCTCCACGTTAGATAAAAACAACGGGAGAATTATTCAACACATGAAACAAAAATTTTAATAAATTAAAATTGTTCATATGAATCTGGTTATTTAATTTTAAATAAATGTTCACGGGAATATAAAAAATATTCACAACAACCCCTACCTCGTCAAGTCATCGCCCGCGGGTTCTTCGCGGAATTGGTCGCCACGGAAGGAGGCGATCGTCGCGTCGTCGCGGTATCCGGCGTTGCGTCGACGAACTCCGAGGTCCAAGAAACAACAGATTTAATTTTTAATAATTAAATCCTTCTTGAGTTAAAAACCACAAAGGAAATTTAAAATAAAACTGAAACTCTCACCTCAAAGGATGATCGAAGGTTTTTGTTGCGGATTAAGGAATGTCGCCGAAGAACGTTGCGGGAGAGGAAACGTCGGTGTCACGGCACACGACTTCGCATCGTCGATTTCCACGGGTTCGACGTTCTTCGTCGGAGGTCGGCGTTCTTCGCGTTCTTCGCGTTCTTCGCGAAGAAGGGTGAAGGCACAAGAATTATTTCAAAGCCTCTCAACGTGTAATCCTCCAAAAGTCGGTGTTGGTCTTATTTTTATTATTACTCCAACAAACGAATAAGAGGTAAGTAACGACCCATTAATTCGTAGATTTAATTCAACGAAAGAAACTGCCCATTTAATTCACGAATAAAACCGCCCAATTAAATGGTGCGTTAAGAATTTAAGAAAATGCGTCAGATGACTTTCATAATGACGGGTTTTCGCGGGTGCGTTAGTTAGCGGAAAAGAAATAGTGGGATCGTCCGGGTCCCACCTCACAAATATCCTACCAAGAGGGTAGGATATTTTTGGATAGCATCCTATCCGGATCAACTCAGCTTAAGTGGCTTTCAAGTGGCTTAAGTAAAATAAAATAAAGTTTGTCGTACAATTATTTTATTTCTTAACTTTAAGCCCAAAAATTAAAAACCACACCTGAGCAAACGCAACTCCGGAAGAGGAATTTCTAAGAAAATACGGGCGCTGCGATTTCATCGGTGCCCTCGGAATTTGATTCCGAGCACCGGTTCAAAAGTTAGAAAAACCTGTTCGTCCGTTCACTGAAAGTACCTGAGCCAAACATCGAAAAAAGATTCCGGGCACACCGGGCCTCGGAATCAGCTGCCGTCAGAAACTGCATTCTTGTAAAATTCCAAAGAAAATTAAGAAAAAAATTTCCTTGAAATTTACGGGTCTTTAAATTACTCCCACCTCAGGGCTTTACGTCCCCGTAAAGATACATCATAAACTAGGGGAAAAAATGTGGGTACTGAGCACGCATCTGAGCCTCCTGCTCCCATGTGCTCTCCTGGAGGTTCCCGTGCAGCCATCTGATGCGCACAAGAGGAATCGATCGCCCATGTAGGACCCGCTCCTGTCGATCCTCTATCTCCACCGGGACCTCCGCAAAAGTCGCCCCATCATCCACATCTAGCTCCCCATGGTCAATGATGTGTGTCGGGTCGTGCACGTATCTCCTCAGCTGAGATACGTGGAAGACGTCATGCACCCGGTGCAACTGAGGTGGTAGAGCCAGGTGAAAATCCACCTCGCCAATCCTGCTGAGGACCTGGAAAGGCCCGATGAAGCGTGGAGACAACTTGCCGCCTCGGCCAAATCTCCGCAAACCACGTCGAGGTGAGACATGCAAGAAGACATGGTCGCCATCCTCGAACTCTAGTGGCCTCCGCCTCCTGTCAGCATAAGACTTCTGCCGGCTCTGAGTTGTCCTCATCCACTCCTGGATGACCTGGACCTTCTCTGTCGTGGCCCAGACCATCTCTGGTCCCACAACTGCTGACTCCCCAGGGTCTGTCCAGCACAAAGTAGATCTGCAAGGTCTATCGTACAACGCCTCATATGGTTCCATCCTGATGGTGGAGTGGTAGCTATTGTTGTATGCGAACTCCACCAAGGGTAGCTGGTCCTCCCAGCTGCGACCATAGTCGAGGACACATGCGCGGAGCATATCCTCGAGAGTCTGAATGGTCCTCTCCGTCTGAGGGTGAAAGGCGGTGCTCAGACGTAGCCGCGTCCCGAACGCCTCCTACAACCCCTTCCAAAGCTGGGAATTAAAGTGAGTGTCCCGATCGGAGATGATAGACGATGCACACCGTGAAGCCGTACAATCTCCTGAACATAGTGACGCCCCATGCTCTCCACTGAGCCCTGCTCTCTGATGGGTAAGAAGTGTGCCGACTTGGGGAGTCGGTCAACAATCACCCAAATGGAGTCGTGACCTCTGTAAGTGCATGGAAGTCCAGTCACGAAGTCCATAGATATATCGTCCCACTTCCACTCCGGGACCTCCAAGGGCTATACCAAGCCTGCTAGTACCTGGTGCTCTGCCTTCACCTACTGGCAGGTGAGGCATCGAGAAACGAATTCTGCCACAGCCTTCTTCATGCCCGGCCACCAGTGTTGTCGTCTGAGATCCTGGTATGTCTTCGCCACTCCAGGATGTACCGCCAAAGGAGAAGTGTGAAACTCTCACAGCACCTCATCTCGTAAAGTGACTAGTACCAAGGTACGTCCTCTGAAAAGGACGCCATGCTCTTCTCCAAGGGAGAAACCATCAGGTGCCTGTCCCGAGGATATCTGTGCACGTTGTGTCTCACAGTCAGCATCCCCACGCTGTGCCTCTCTGACCCACTGCAGTAGTGGAGGGGTGACTGTGAGAGACTGAAGGAAGGCTGCTCCATCTCTATCCACGAAGGATATCTGCAAAGCGGCTAGCTGCTCTGTCGCCTCCTCAAGTAGCTGGATGCCCATCCTCCTGCTGAGGGAATCAGCTACTACGTTCCCCTTACCAGGAGTATAGACTATATCAAAGTCATAGCCCTGGAGGAACTCGAGCCATCGCCGCTGTCTCAGGTTCAGGTCCTTCGGAGAGAAGATGTACCTGAGACTCTGGTGGTCATAAAAGACTATAAAGCGCTCGCCCATAAGATAGTGTCGCCATGTATTCAGAGCGAAGACCACTGCTGCTAACTCCAGGTCATGGGTAGTGTAGTTCTGCTCATTCGGCCTCAACTGGCGTGATCCATAGGCAATCACGGCCCGCTCCTACATCAGGACACATCAGAGTCTGGTCCCTGATGCATTGCAGTAGACTACGTATCCAACTCCCCCCTCAGGCAACCTCAAGATAAGTGCGCTGGTCAATCTCTGTCTCAGCTCCTGAAAGCTCTGCTAACATCTGTCTGACCACACAAAGGGTTTCCCCTTCTTCTTCAAAGCTGAGAGTGGCGCCGCAACTCTGGAGAAGTCCGGCACAAATCTCCGATAGTATCTGGCTAGACCCAAAAAACTCCGCACCTCTATCACGCTCCTGGGTGGCTCCCAAGCTAGCACTGCCTGGATCTTCGCGGGATCCACTGCAACTCCCGCCTCAGAAATGACGTACCCCAAGAAGTGGAGCTCACGTAACCAGAACTGGCACTTCGAGAGCTTGCCATAAAGTTGGTGCTCTCGGAGTGTGTCTAGTACAACCCGCAAGTAGTAGGCATGCTCCTCTTCTGTGGTCGAGTACACCAAAATGTCGTCGATGAAGACCACGACAAATCGATCGAGGTATGGCCGGAAGATCCTGTTCATGAGGCTCATGAACACTGCTAGACCGTTGGTTACGCCGAAAGGTATAACCAAGAACTCATAGTGGCCATACCGACACCTGAAGGTCGTCTTCTACAGGTCCTCGTCTCGAACTCTGAGCTGATGATAGCCTGACCTGAGGTCTATCTTCGAGAACCACCATGCTCCCTTGAGCTGATCGAAGAGGTCATGTAACAGCCCGAGATTTTATGAAAAATATTCTTTTTAATGTCTTGTGTTATACTCTACACCAAAAGGATCTTTCACAATACACTTCTCTGACCTGGCTTGAATTACACGCAATCGCAACCTTCCTCGATAGCGTGTGTTGTACGCAACACCGAGTTTCGCTAAACAACGATATGCTATTAAGATATTATTAAAACTAGCCGTTATGAATAGTAATAACCACTTTTTGAAATTTAGTAAATTTTATTTTTCAAAATGGAATTCATTTTTAGATTCGTAATATCGAAATTAGCTTAGGGTGAAATTTTGGTACTTTTCGGATAACTTTCATATTCTGATGAATAGTGAAAATTACTAAATTTTAATTAAAAACAACTTTTTTAATCGAAATAATTAATAGTGATAAATTATTAATTTGAGTGGTTTTAAAGTATATTTATAATATATTTTTACAATTCAATACAATGTTGGTCATTGTATGTAATTTCACATTTAAACCAGACATAAACAAGTGTCAATCTTTTAATAGATATTGTTTCTTAAAAACACGCTATTTGTTTTAACAGCGGGATTTAATTATAAAATTAATTAATGCAACTTCTATGTTATGAATTTGGTAAAATAGACTTCATTTTTGAATTCGGAATATGAAATATAGCTTAGGATGAAATTTTGGCATTGTTCTGAAAAACATCAATTTTTGATGAATAGTGAAACTACTAAGTGGTAGGTTAAAAACTGAATTTTTCATAAAACTTAATTTTACCGCTTCTGTGAATGGAATTTCAAAAATCCGAGAGACACGGTTGATGTCAGTAAGTAAAATTTGGTTCAATGAGATGAAAATAATTTTTGGTGAATAGTAACTTTTTACTTTTATTTACCACGGTTAAAAGTAAATAGGGTAATTAAGGGTAAAAATGATATTAATATTACCCTAACACATGTCCTAATTCTATTGGACAAGTGTATTTCGACCAAAAACAACCTTAAGTGTAAAATATTATCATTTAAGCCCACTTGGATTAGATTAGGACATTTATTATTATTTAATTCAAAGAAGAGTTAAAAGAGACAAAATCAAAGTTTATTTACTAAAACATTTTTAATATAGGGTTATACATAATATAAATTCGATTGAAAATATTCATTAGAAAGCTAAAAAGATTTACTACATAATGATATTTTATTTATAATTTTTAGACTTTATATAAATTAATTTATTTATGACACAACGATGATGCAGTAATTACCCTTTTTAAGGAAATATTAACATAATTGATGTTATAAATGCTCAAATGAATGTAATTTGAGACTTTTTATGAATTCCACTAATTTTATAGGTCACTATGATATATTAGTGTTGATTTAATCAACTTGGTTCGAACATATAATTCTGTTATGACTTTCACCAAAATCATATATCAAATAGTGTCAAAATTGACACAAAATAGTTTTTAAATGAAATATTATATTATTAATTGTTATTTTATTCCTAAAAATCTAAGGTTCGGACAAATGACTTAGATAAGGATATATATTTTAATAATAAACAATTTGGGGTTCGTTTGGCATGTTATAGTAAGTATATTAACCATATAGTGAAAGAAAACAAAAAGACACGGTAAAAGTAAAATTATTTAACTTAGAGTTAAATCTAATTGATAAGGTTAAAATAATACCCTAAACTTGTCTAAATCTTATTGGTTGATAGGATTTAGACCCTTCCCCACTTTATCTTCGAAATAAGACCCTTTGGAACCATTATAAACCGATTTTGACTTTAATATAAAATAATATTTTGAGATATTCCTAAGGTGCCCCTCTCCTCCCCTATAAAAGGACACCTCCTCCCCCTCATCCTCACACCAATTTGAGCACTCAAGCTCGGCCAACCCCTGCCAAAATCTCTTCTCCACTTCCCTAGAAATATCCTAGAGGTTCTGGTCTTCCTCAAAGACCAATTTTAGTGCCCTAAGAGGAGGTCTCCAAAAGGCGCTTCAAAGAAGAGGTAATTACCGTTACCAATTCTTTCATCTTTATTTCTTCTTCCACTTCTTCTTCTTAGGTTGTTTCATTATGAAGTAATAACATCAGTATCACTCATATACTGATATGTTATTATATGTATGAAACAACCCTATTTCACCATCTATCCATCCTACGGAAAAAGAAATCACCGCGCGTGCGTACGTACGGAATACCGTCTCCACGCCGTGGTGTAATCTATTTTCCACCACCACCTTACATGGATGTGTATAATGGTGTAAAGAATAACTATAAAAAGTTATTACAACATCATATTGATTCTGATATATTGTATATCCACTCCAATTCAGTTCAATATTTATGGAAATAATATCATCGCTCGTGCGTACGTACGGACTACCGTCTCCACGACGCGATGAGATTCATTCTCCATGTTAACCATTTAAGAATGATTATAAAGTATATATAAGAAATAATAATGAAATATATGACATTATAAAGCTACTGGATTTATGTATATATATATATGTATGTCATCTACTTACTTCCATTTCAAGACAATAAGGAAAGTAAAACAGCGTTCATGCGTACGTACGGACTACCGTCTCCATGAACGGTGTTTTTAATTTTATTTATCTATTATATATATATATATACTGAATATACATGATATATAAATCATATTTTATATTCTGGAAGTAATTAAATCATGATATAAGTAATAATGATGTCAAGAACAACAAGTCAAAACACCTAAGATAAATGAAACGATTTTACCCAAAACCCTTCTTTAACATGGAATTTACAAAAGAACGGGTAATATAATGTCATAAGTGAACCATATATGATATCATAACAATGAATATGATTCTAGAATAAGCCAATAACATGATTTAAATCATTATACAGGAGGTTTGGACACTTACAAAGCAAGTCGGACATAAGGTAAGGGAAATATCACAATCTCATTTTTATTCGAGATTGTTTATTCGTAAGTATTTACTGGGGTGTATTTTATCATCCACGTCCATGTTTCATCAATATGTAATATTACTTCCATCCACCTAAAATTGTTTAAATCCATTTTTACCCTTCGGTGAGTTTTTAGTAAAAGAAATGAAAGGAATCTTTTGTCATTTTTCGTACGAGGTACTTTTTGACTTTTCCGACAAAAGTACGAAGAATGTTTTTTTTAACTTATACGGCATGAATGGATTTTTAAAACATTATTTACAAGAAGCTTCCTTTACAAGTTTTCAAGTTTATTTTTAATCAACTTCTTTTAGTTTATAATTGTATGACATATTAAGAAAAGAAAAGTGTTTTTGAAGAAGAAAGGATATTTTCCTCAAGAATGGAGTTCAAGTGTTTTATCAAAATTACTTTCCATCTAAGATAATAAAGGGTTCTGTTTTTATCCTTATTATTACATTTATTTTATCATGTTGTGATGGAATTATTTTTATGAAATCCTTTATCTTATATGAATTGATTTATGATGTCATGATGTTTCAAGAATCCCACTTTTGTTACATGTGTTGTGCGATGATGTATGTTTTATGATTATGTGGCACACATAAGAAAGGATTCATTATAAGATGGGTGGGACCTATATCTCCCTCCAATGCATTGGGTAAAGATTTTATATCTCATGAGATAGACATGGCTGGAATGGTAGGTTATACCGGTTCAGTGAAACAGGACTGGAACGAGGGTTACTCGATTCAGAAAGGGACTTTGTCCACTAAGATAGTTGTGGAAATGAGTCATGACTAACAAGAAATGATTTTCCATGATTATGTGTGTATGCCACAAAGTTTCATGTTTTAAGATATGCTTATTGGGAATTCATTTCACTACTATGATTTATCCCATGTTATGAAATTATGCTCTCTTTTGCAGGTTATGATTTCCAAAATGTTATGTTATTATGAATATGATGTGATTGATATTTCTTTTGTTTACCCTTACTGAGCATTTGAGCTCACCCTTTTATGTTTTCTTTTCCCGAGGATATAAAGAAAGGTTTTAGGTATAAAAAAAGGATGATCTTTATGGGAGATATTGAAGACATTTCACCACGATTAGAAGATTACGTTCCGAGTTTCCAAAGACACTAAACTATTACGATTCTCGTGTGTGTGTGTTTTTGTTATGTACTAAGTATTCCGCAAATGTAATGTAATGTCCATGTACGTCAAGATTCGGGTCTCTACAGTTGGTATCAGAGGAAAGGTTTAGTCAACCTTTGGAAACTAGGACGCGAAAACGTTAGTGAGAACCCTAGAGATATTTCTAAGGTATGTCTAGGGATGTCCCTAAGGTTAAGTATACGTATAGGTTATAGTACTAGAATTACGCTAACGATCATAGAATTAAACCTAATATGTTAGATATTGAAGGTACTTCCCCTCTATTATGTTGTTTTCCCTAGCATTATTTTTGCCTCTCACACTATTTTTTTTGGGTTTTAGAAAATGGCTGGAAACAAGATGATTCATGATAATGGAGGATATGATGGACAATGGAATGATATTCTTCATAATGAAATGGGATTTGGAAGTCCAAACATCATTATTATTCCGAATCAGCAATCTCATAATATGATCAATAAAGTAAAATTTGGTAAGTTTCCTGACTCGGCTAATAAGAGAAAGATGGAGTTTCATGATGATCATAGAGGAAAGAAAGTTCAATTTCCCCTATGTAATTCATGTGGGAAGAGGCATCAAGGAGAATGTTTCAAAGGAACTGGAAGATGCTTTGGGTGTGGAAAAGAAGGACACAAAGCCAGTAAGTGAAAAGGAAAAGGTTCAGTTAACACCAGGGATGAGGATAATGGTATTGCTACGACATCAACAATGGTTAAATGTTTTAAATGTGGAATGTACGGGCATTATGCAAACCAATGCCCTAAGGGAAAGTCTCATGAAGAGAATCAGTATGGTCGTATGGGAAGTATTTATGTTGATGATGATGAAGAGACTACAAATGATATGTGAGATGAAAGAATTGTTGAATCTTGGACAATGGTTTAAGAATGTAGTGGAATGATTACATTTTTATCATGTGTAATGTTGTATAAGTAATCTCATGGTATTGTAGAATAAAGAAACATGTAAGGATTTTTACACTGTTGTCTGATTAATGTTACCAGTATCCATGAAAGGTTATTCAGATATTTTTGGAATGTAGAGGATATGCGCATAATGAAGGGATAAGGAGAAAATTAAATGTTTGATATTATTCATGAGCTCATGATTGATATAAGGACTAAGTGATATCATGGTTTGAGTATATAGAATTTTGAGGATTTTGGTATGTGGAAAGTGTTAACTTTTAACTGCATTCAAGTTTTCACTAAGGTTCAATGGGTATTCAAGAGAATACGTGATTAAGGCCTTTGAATGTTTGGAATGTGACCAACAAGACATATATTATGATATATGGGGATCAACGACAGTATTAAATCTCTGGTAATCGTTTTCACTATATTATGAGAGTGGACTGCAGTATTATGGACAAGCCTAAAGATTAAAATGGATTATGTTGGACATAAGTTAGTATTGTTTAAGGATAGAAGTTTTTTCGATATTATTGATGGGATGTTATAGTAATATAGTTTTAGAAAAAGGACAACCTGCAGGACGGGCGACAGTCCATCGCGTCGGACAAGGCTGTAGGAATCGAACCCACAACCGAAGTGCGACTGGCCTTTATCGCCTACCACTGACCTACAGGAAGTCCCTGTTTAGTAGAAACTAGTTTTATTATATTAAGCAGTATGATATATGAAGTATAAGTCCATTTTAGGAACCATATGTGATTAATCTCACTATAGATCGACTTATGTATATAAATTTTTGCTAACCTTTTGTTTGAGACAGATGGAATGACCCGTTATTCTATCACATGATCTGCTAACACTTCACGAATAACAAATTCAACGTCATTTATTTAAGAGATGAAGTAGAAATTTTCCAAAGAACGACAAATAGTGAGACTATACGAAAATCACGAAAGTATTTCTTCTAATTCCAATTTCATCAACTTTAGGGAAATGATCTTGAAAACCAAAAATGTTGTCCTAGTGCCCTTATATCCGATGAATCAAATGGTACCCTAGATCGTCACAAATTTATGGATTTGTGATTGTTGGCTTTTTCATACCCATGTTCTCTACCACTCTCCATCAGAACATGATGGTTTGATTTCTCTTCCATATCCATATTTTCACCTATGTGGAAACCCAGTGATTAGTTTATTTGGGTAATCGTTACATTTCATACTTTAGTTTTTAAAGACAATTTTTGGTATTCCTTTTTACGATGTGGGTTTCTATTAAAGAAACTTTTGAATAGTAAACCATTTATAACCCCGACGAATTTCGAGGGCGAAATTCATTTTAAGGGGGGTAGAATGTAACAGCCCGAGATTTTATGAAAAATATTCTTTTTAATGTCTTGTGTTATACTCTACACCAAAAGGATCTTTCACAATACACTTCTCTGACCTGGCTTGAATTACACGCAATCGCAACCTTCCTCGATAGCGTGTGTTGTACGCAACACCGAGTTTCGCTAAACAACGATATGCTATTAAGATATTATTAAAACTAGTCGTTATGAATAGTAATAACCACTTTTTGAAATTTAGTAAATTTTATTTTTCAAAATGGAATTCATTTTTAGATTCGTAATATCGAAATTAGCTTAGGGTGAAATTTTGGTACTTTTCGGATAACTTTCATATTCTGATGAATAGTGAAAATTACTAAATTTTAATTAAAAACAACTTTTTTAATCGAAATAATTAATAGTGATAAATTATTAATTTGAGTGGTTTTAAAGTATATTTATAATATATTTTTACAATTCAATACAATGTTGGTCATTGTATGTAATTTCACATTTAAACCAGACATAAACAAGTGTCAATCTTTTGATAGATATTGTTTCTTAAAAACACGCTATTTGTTTTAACAGCGGGATTTAATTATAAAATTAATTAATGCAACTTCTATGTTATGAATTTGGTAAAATAGACTTCATTTTTGAATTCGGAATATGAAATATAGCTTAGGATGAAATTTTGGCATTGTTCTGAAAAACATCAATTTTTGATGAATAGTGAAACTACTAAGTGGTAGGTTAAAAACTGAATTTTTCATAAAACTTAATTTTACCGCTTCTGTGAATGGAATTTCAAAAATCCGAGAGACACGGTTGATGTCAGTAAGTAAAATGTGGTTCAATGAGATGAAAATAATTTTTGGTGAATAGTAACTTTTTACTTTTATTTACCACGGTTAAAAGTAAATAGGGTAATTAAGGGTAAAAATGATATTAATATTACCCTAACACATGTCCTAATTCTATTGGACAAGTGTATTTCGACCAAAAACAACCTTAAGTGTAAAATATTATCATTTAAGCCCACTTGGATTAGATTAGGACATTTATTATTATTTAATTCAAAGAAGAGTTAAAAGAGACAAAATCAAAGTTTATTTACTAAAACATTTTTAATATAGGGTTATACATAATATAAATTAGATTGCAAATATTCATTAGAAATATAAAAAGATTTCCTACATAATGATATTTTATTTATAATTTTTAGACTTTATATAAATTAATTTATTTATGACACAACGATGATGCAGTAATTACCCTTTTTAAGGAAATATTAACATAATTGATGTTATAAATGCTCAAATGAATGTAATTTGAGACTTTTTATGAATTACACTAATTTTCTAGGTCACTATGATATATTAGTGTTGATTTAATCAACTTGGTTCGAACATATAATTCTGTTATGACTTTCACCAAAATCATATATCAAATAGTGTCAAAATTGACACAAAATAGTTTTTAAATGAAATATTATATTATTAATTGTTATTTTATTCCTAAAAATCTAAGGTTCGGCCAAATGACTTAGATAAGGATATATATTTTTAATAATAAACAATTTGGGGTTCGTTTGGCATGTTATAGTAAGTATATTAACCATATAGTGAAAGAAAACAAAAAGACACGGTAAAAGTAAAATTATTTAACTTAGAGTTAAATCTAATTGATAAGGTTAAAATAATACCCTAAACTTGTCTAAATCTTATTGGTTGATAGGATTTCGACCCTTCCCCACTTTATCTTCGAAATAAGACCCTTTGGAACCATTATAAACCGATTTTGACTTTAATATAAAATAATATTTTGAGATATTCCTAAGGTGCCCCTCTCCTCCCCTATAAAAGGACACCTCCTCCCCCTCCTCCTCACACCAATTTGAGCACTCAAGCTCGTCCAACCCCTGCCAAAATCTCTTCTCCACTTCCCTAGAAATATCCTAGAGGTTCTGGTCTTCCTCAAAGACCAATTTTAGTGCCCTAAGAGGAGGTCTCCAAAAGGCGCTTCAAAGAAGAGGTAATTACCGTTACCAATTCTTTCATCTTTATTTCTTCTTCCACTTCTTCTTCTTAGGTTGTTTCATTATGAAGTAATAACATCAGTATCACTCATATACTGATATGTTATTATATGTATGAAACAACCCTATTTCACCATCTATCCATCCTACGGAAAAAGAAATCACCGCGCGTGCGTACGTACGGAATACCGTCTCCACGCCGTGGTATAATCTATTTTCCACCACCACCTTACATGGATGTGTATAATGGTGTAAAGAATAACTATACAAAGTTATTACAACATCATATTGATTCTGATATATTGTATATCCACTCCAATTCAGTTCAATATTTATGGAAATAATATCATCGCTCGTGCGTACGTACGGACTACCGTCTCCACGACGCGATGAGATTCATTCTCCATGTTAACCATTTAAGAATGATTATAAAGTATATATAAGAAATAATAATGAAATATATGACATTATAAAGCTATTGGATTTATGTATATATATATATGTATGTCATCTACTTACTTCCATTTCAAGACAATAAGGAAAGTAAAACAGCGTTCATGCGTACGTACGGACTACCGTCTCCATGAACGGTGTTTTTAATTTTATTTATATATTATATATATATATATACTGAATATACATGATATATAAATCATATTTTATATTCTGGAAGTAAGTAAATCATGATATAAGTAATAATGATGTCAAGAACAACAAGTCAAAACACCTAAGATAAATGAAACGATTTTACCCAAAACCCTTCTTTAACATGGAATTTACAAAAGAACGGGTAATATAATGTCATAAGTGAACCATATATGATATCATAACAATGAATATGATTCTAGAATAAGCCAATAACATGATTTAAATCATTATACAGAAGGTTTGGACACTTACAAAGCAAGTCGGACATAAGGTAAGGGAAATATCACAATCTCATTTTTATTCGAGATTGTTTATTCGTAAGTATTTACTGGGGTGTATTTTATCATCCACGTCCATGTTTCATCAATATGTAATATTACTTCCATCCACCTACAATTGTTTAAATCCATTTTTACCCTTCGGTGAGTTTTTAGTAAAAGAAATGAAAGGAATCTTTTGTCGTTTTTCGTACGAGGTACTTTTTGACTTTTCCGACAAAAGTACGAAGAATGTTTTTTTTAACTTATACGGCATGAATGGATTTTTAAAACATTATTTACAAGAAGCTTCCTTTACAAGTTTTCAAGTTTATTTTTAATCAACTTCTTTTAGTTTATAATTGTATGACATATTAAGAAAAGAAAAGTGTTTTTGAAGAAGAAAGGATATTTTCCTCAAGAATGGAGTTCAAGTGTTTTATCAAAATTACTTTCCATCTAAGATAATAAAGGGTTCTGTTTTTATCCTTATTATTACATTGATTTTATCATGTTGTGATGGAATTATTTTTATGAAATCCTTTATCTTATATGAATTGATTTATGATGTCATGATGTTTCAAGAATCCCACTTTTGTTACATGTGCTATGCGATGATGTATGTTTTATGATTATGTGGCACACATAAGAAAGGATTCATTATAAGATGGGTGGGACCTATATCTCCCTCCAATGCATTGGGTAAAGATTTTATATCTCATGAGATAGACATGGCTGGAATGGTAGGTTATACCGGTTCAGTGAAACAGGACTGGAACGAGGGTTACTCGATTCAGAAAGGGACTTTGTCCACTAAGATAGTTGTGGCAATGAGTCATGACTAACAAGAAATGATTTTCCATGATTATGTGTGTATGCCACAAAGTTTCATGTTTTAAGATATGCTTATTGGGAATTCATTTCACTACTATGATTTATCCCATGTTATGAAATTATGCTCTCTTTTGCAGGTTATGATTTCCAAAATGTTATGTTCTTATGAATATGATGTGATTGATATTTCTTTTGTTTACCCTTACTGAGCATTTGAGCTCACCCTTTTATGTTTTCTTTTCCCCAGGATATAAAGAAAGGTTTTAGGTATAAAAAAAGGATGATCTTTATGGGAGATATTGAAGACATTTCACCACGATTAGAAGATTACGTTCCGAGTTTCCAAAGACACTAAACTATTACGATCCTCGTGTGTGTGTGTTTTTGTTATGTACTAAGTATTCCGCAAATGTAATGTAATGTCCATGTACGTCAAGATTCGGGTCTCTACAGGTCATCAATCCTCGGTAGTGGATACTTGTTCCTCACTGTCACCTGGTTCAGGCGATGATAGTCGACACATAGTCGCAAGCTCCCGTCCGCCTTCTTGCCGAACAAAATCAGGGAAGCCCAGGGTGAAACACTGGGTCGGATGAACCCCTTGCCCTGCAAGTCCTCCAACTGTACCCGTAGCTCTCGAAGCTCGGCGGGAGCCATCCGATATGCTGGAGTCGAAATCGGGGTTGTCCCGGGGTATAGATCAATGTAAAAGTCTACCTCTCTGTGAGGAGGTAGTCATGGAACGTCGTCGGGGAAGACGTCCGCATACTGATCCACCACTGCAGGAAAACTAGGACTCTGCACGTCCACTGCTCCTATGATGAGACTAGCCAACTGATGAGTGATGGGTTTTCCCCTCCTCTGCGAGAGTCCATCCTGTGCTGGAAAGGCTCCCTTCTCGCCAGTGAAGGTGAACCTGCTCCCGTCGGTGCACACACATCGCACCTTGCGCCTAAAACAGTCAATCTGATCATGGACTGTAGATAACCAATCCATGCCCAAGATGACGTCGTAAGGCCTCGACGCCGCTACAAGAAGATCCCAGCCGAAGCTCTTGCCTCCTAGAGTAAGCTCACACTGCTGGCACCAGTGCATAATCGTCAAGTCTGCTCCCGTAGGGGTCTCTAGCCGTAAGGATCGAGCCAATGGCTCTATCGGAATCTCCGAGCTCCGAACAAGGGAAGTGGCTATGAAAGAGTAACTCGCTCCTGTGTCTATAAGAACTGCAGGAAAGGTGGAATAGACACAGATCGTACCTCAAATCATCTCTGGCGCGCCGTGGTCGTAGGCCTCCACTGCCTGTAGTTGTGCCTGTCTCTGCCCGCCAGCTCCCTGTGGTCGGGGCGGACCTCCTGGTGGTGGTGGTGGCAGAGCCTCAAAGCGTCTCCCACCACCTACTGCTCGGCCAGCTCCTCTGCCTCGTCTGCCTCCTCCCTGCGGACCGCCACGATCAACCCTCTGCCTCTGCCTGGGTGGCCCCTCCACCGTCTGCTGCTCCTCGGTACGGCGGGTCGGGCAGTCACGAGCCATGTGGCCCTGCCCGCCGCACGCGTAGCACTACCTGCCTCTCGAAAGACTGGCTCCGCGCTGTGTGCCCCGCACTGCTGAGCCAGTGTCCTGAGGTCATCTACAAGAGGGTCTGGTCTGCCTGGAACCCTGATTCATTCATTGGCTACCTGCTGCCGAAGACTCCGCTACCTTCCGCCCTGCGGTAGGTCTCACTGTGGACTCATCCAGAAAGCTCTCGATCAGAAGGGCTCGCTCCAGTACTCCTGCCTGGGTCGGGATGCTGAGGGAGATCAGTGATTCCCTGATCTCATGTCTCAATCCCTGATCGATGGTCCAGGCCCGGAGTAAGGGGTCACGTACCATGTCGGTTGAGTATCGAGAAAGATCGTTGAACCTCGCCGTGTATTGGGCGACCGTCAAGCTGCCCTACCGCAGCTGAAGAAGCTCCTGAATGCGCACCGCACTGAGGGTTGTCGGGACGAAATCTGAGCAGAAGAGGCTCTCGAAGTTCGTCCAGAGAAGAGATGCCTCATCGTGCACCTAGAGCATCAAGCTCCACCATCGGCCCGCTACTGCGTGAAGTAGGCTCGCCGCGAGGATCACCATGAGGTCTGCTGGTGTCCTCACTAGACTAAAAACTCGAACGACCGCCTCTAGCCAGTCCTCGGCTGCCTGGGGGTCTGTCTCCCCACGAAACCTGGGTGGTCACTGGCGCTGGAACTCGTGCAGAGCTCCGAGGTGACGTGCATCGTCAGCGGTCGGTGCTGGAAGCATCGGGGGCTCGGCGGGTAAAGGTATCGTCGGTGCCTCTGCTGTCAACAGGCCCTGTACCGAGGCCTCATCGCTCGGCGGGCTGTCGTCGCGCTCTACTCTCAGAACCCTAGCTGGCTGCCATCGTGGGGCCATCCTGAAAAGGAAACAAGTGCGCCACGGTCAGAACAGTATACCTGGTGAGCTGACACAAGTAATCACAAAGAAAACTTGAAACACACATGCAATCAATGTTTTCATGCATTAAGTCAGAAATCAGAAGTCAGGGTCCTGGTGTATGGATGCGTCGGCCGCCGCACCAACACTGGACTCCCTGGACTGATAACCACACTCAATATGCTAAACACTATTGCTTCACATAGAAGAAATATCAGAGTCTGCGGTAGACCCAACCGCCTCTGATACCAATTTGTCACGACCCGTCCTCGGGGCCCGTGCCGTGACTACCCCAAGCCCGCCTTCCATAGGCTAGGGGCTGGCGACTACCACCAAGGCGTAAATCCCAACAAAAGGGAAGGCATTGCCTTTGAAAAGTTAACAAGCACCACAGAATAAGCAAGCGGAAAAGTAAACACTAAGTGAAAACTGTAACAAGCTGTGCTGAAAGTAAAAGGGGCCAGAAATACAAGCCCAACTGTAAATTACAACTGAAAGGGAAAAACAACAACTGAAAAGAAAAGTCGTAGCGTTGAGCCATCCTCTGGAAGTCCCACCTGAAGGGTGGGTACAGATAGCCTCCACTGCTCCTCGGGTCCACCTGACTGCTCCGAGTACGTCCCGCCCAGTGGTCCACCTCCAGGTACCGTCCTGCTCTGCAAGCCTCCACCACGATCAGTGTGGTCCGTCGTCTGCAACCAACACAACGAAGTGCGGGCATAGCCCATGCAGGGGTGAGTCTAAGCAACTCAGTAGGGACCCCGAGACCCCCGAAGGTCTCCTAGAATCCACAAAGGATAATCCACAAAGGAAAGATACAATCATGAAGTAACAACCGACACTGCTTAGGTATATGCCCATACATATACCTAAGTTATCAATTCCCGTTCGGCACCAACATCCGAGCCCAAGCACAACCCAGTCCACACAGGAAAGCAAAATGTAAACCCACACAGGATAGCTCAACACAATCCACAAAGGAGAGTAAACAGTAAATCCACACAGGATAGCTCAACACAATCCACAAAGGAGATTAACACAAGATTCAGCTCACACAGGTATACTTCTTCGGATGACGATAAAGATGATCACTGATCCATCTAAGTCGTCGGACCCACAAATCATCAATAGGTACTAACCCCTGCAATGACCCACACAGGATCGATAGGTAACTAACCCCCGGAAAGACCCACACAGGATCGGGCCCACACAGGACCTGTAGGCGCTGGCTCACACAGAACCGCTGAGCGCTGACCCACATAGGATCGGATCCACACAGGATCTGTAGCACTGATCCACGTAGGATCGCTGAATGCAGTAGTCGTCGCAGTCCACTGAGGATCTCTGCACAGTCATCGTCGCAGTCCACTGAGGATCTCTGCACAGTCGTCGCTGTCAAAGTAGCAGTCGCATCCAGCACTAGGGTTCCCGCACACAGCAAGCTTGTTCGGGAGGGTCCGCTCCACAAGCCGAGAGGCTGATACATCAACTGACACAAAGTCCGAAGTTGATGTATCCAAAAGTTCCGTATCATCAACAGGAACTCAATGTCGCAGACGGCGCGTCAATCGGACGCCCGGTCTGAGAGTTATTGGCTTTTTCGTCCCAGGGGCCCGGTTGGTTTTTAAGGCAAAACCAACCCGACCGTACTCCACCTGCATCCAAACCTCGGGCGGAGTGAGCCAAAAGATCCGTCTCACTTAGAGGAAACCACCAAAGCTGACGGCACGTCAATCGGACGTCCGTAGCTCAAGATATGAGTGTTTCCGCTCCGAGGGCCCGGTTGGTTTCGTGTACGAACCAACCCGGCCGAACCTAAAGTATTCTGAAACCTTCAGTGCGATATATTGAAATGACCGTCGCGGTCCAAGGATCGTGTTGCCGCTGACGGCGTGTCGTTCAGAGGCCCGTAGCTCAAGTTACGGGCAAAAGACTGAAAATGGTCCGAAGACGGGGGGTCCGGGCCCGGGCTGACCCGGCCCGACCCCCCCTGGGTCGACCCGACCCGTTCCAACCCGGCCGGACCCAGTCCGGCCCGGCAAGGGCGCGGCCCAACTGAGCGGTCGGGTGCCGCGGGGCGCTGCCCCCCGTGGATTGGAGGAAGCCGCAGCCCTCGAAGGGCCGCGCTGGACAAGCGGACGCGGCTTCTGCCGCGTCCCGTGCAGGCGAGCTGGACCCGCGCAGCCGCGGGTCCGCTGGCCGCCGTCGCCTCCAGCTGCCGCGCCAGCGACCCGCACCTCCGGCGACTTCCGTGGGCCACCAAAGATGCTCCAGTGGTCCGTTTTCCTTCTCGTCTGCGTCGTTGCCCCTCCTGGGTTCCGTTCTTCACTGTGGGATCATCAAATTGCTCTTGCTTCACGTTTTGTCATCGCCCGCCAAATCCACACAACCACGAAGAATGGCGGAGGGTTGTCGGGTCGTGTTCGTTTGGCCCGCACCCTCCATATTAGATAAAAACAATGGGAGAATTATTCAACACATGAAACAACAATTTTAATAAATTAAAATTGTTCATATGAATCCGGTTCATTAATTTTAAAGAAACGTTCACGGGAATATAAAAAATATTCACAACAACCCCTACCTCTTCAAGTCATCGCCCGCGGGTTCTTCGCGGAATTGGTCACCGCGGAAGGAGGTGATCGTCGCGTCGTCGCGGTATCCGGCGTTGCGTCGACGAACTCTGAGGTCCAAGAAACAACAGATTTAATTTTTAATAATTAAATCCTTCTTGAGTTAAAAACCACAAAGGAAATTTAAAAGAAAACCGAAACTCTCACCTCAACGGATGATCGAAGGTTTTTGTTACGGATTAAGGAACTTCGCCGAAGAACGTCATGGGAGAGGAAACGTCAGCATCGCGGCACACGGTGTCGCGTCGTCGATTTCCGCGGGTACGGCGTTCTTCGTCGGAGGCTGGCGTTCTTTGCGTTCTTCACGTTCTTCGCGTTCTTTGCGAAGAAGGGTGAAGGAACAAGAATTCTGTCAAAGCCTCTCAACGTGTAATCCTCCAAAAGTCAGTGTTGGTCTTATTTTTATTATTACGCCAATAAATGAATAATAGGTAAGTAATGACCCATTAATTCGTAGAATTAATTCAACGAAAGAAAATGCCCATTTAATTCACAAATAAAACTGCCCAATTAAATGGTGCGTTAAGAATTTAAGAAAACGCGTCAGTTGACTTTCATAATGACGGGTTTTCGTGGGTGCGTTACTTAGCGGAAAATAAACGGTGGGCTTGTGCGGGTCCCCTCTCACAAATATCCTACCAAGAGGGTAGGATATTTTTGGATAGCATCCTATCCGGATCAACTCAGCTTAAGTGGCTTTCAAGTGGCTTAAGTGAAATAAAATAAAGTTTGTCGTACAATTATTTTATTTCTTAACTTTAAGCCCAAAAATTAAAAACCACACCCGAGAAAACGCAACTCCAGAAGAGACGTTTCTAAGAAAATACCAGCGATTCGATTTCATCGGTGCCCTAGAAATTTGATTCCGAGCACCGGTTCAAAAGTTAGAAAAACTCGCTTGTCTGTTCACTGAACGTACCCGAGCCAATCTTCGAAAAAAGATTCCAGGCACACCGGGCCTCGGAATCAGGTGCCGTCAAAACCTGTGTTCTTGTAAAATTATAAAGAAAATTAAGAAAAAAATTTCCTTGAAATTTACAGGTCTTTACATATAACTCATTATATATATATATATATTCCTGGGTGTTATGTGAAATAATTTCCATGATATTTGGAAATTTTAATTCACATGTATATTTGGTTATTTAAAACATTTAAATGGGATATTATTTTTTCAATAGTGTCACCTATAGATCCAAATATTTTTATTCCATCTCAATATTAGTTTTAAATACATCCTTCCCTTATCTATAATTGAAAAATTTTAAATTATTTTAATTTAATTCCATGTTTATAATAATCTGTGTAGAAATATGATACATACAACATTATGGAGATCCCCATAATAGACCTCAGACAACTTTTGATATTGAAGGCTTCTCAAAATGTTCAAGAAAAAACCATGGTGTGGTCCACCTCATCATTTCTCACATGTGGTCTTCCATATAAAATATACCATGGAAAGGTGTGACTCTTCTTCTTGAATTTACATGCACCATGACCTCCAATGTGGCATAGATTATCTAATATTCCCATTTTATCTTCATATATAGTCATGGAATGGGTCCTTCCAATTCACCATGAATCACAGTTCATTAAAATCACTATGACATATATTTCCATGAATAT
Source organism: Viscum album (assembly GCA_963277665.1). Classification (NCBI taxonomy): domain Eukaryota; kingdom Viridiplantae; phylum Streptophyta; class Magnoliopsida; order Santalales; family Viscaceae; genus Viscum; species Viscum album. Next base: position 378,496,754 of record OY728140.1, on the reverse strand, counting down.
AATATCATTATCATAATTTTATTTGATTCACTTTTATAATAAAGATGAATTCCAAAAACTCAATATAACATTGCATAAATTGTAGTAACATTTATTTAGTCCATTGATTACCCTTACATGACATCGAATTACCCTTATGTAGCTATCATATACCACAAATGGAATTTATGAAGGTACTAAATAACATTTACATAGATCATTAGTTTCTTGTATTACCTTTACATAGCTTTGAAATGACATTTATACAGATTATCTGATACTCAAAGGACCCTTATGCAGCTCAAGATAGCCTTTATGTGGGTAATTATCTTTAGTGTTACCTTTATTTACCTCCATAAATGACCTTTAAATGGATCATGAAATATTCATAGGACCCTTATGTAGCTGAATATGACCTTTAAGTATGTCATGAATGACCTGTACATGTCCAGTGCAATTTCAGTGTTACCTTTGCATGGCTCACTTGGATCCTAAATTACATTTATATATGGGGTAATAACCCTTGCACAACATGCATATATATGAAGTTACTGTTATATAGGTAAATATTTCAACTCAAAATCACAATAGACCTTTTTAATCAATGTCAATGCCTTACTACTTTTATCAAATGTTTTTAATAGTACACTCCCCATCAGTGCTTTCCTTTAGCTTGAGGATCAGCATATTATTCATCACAATTAATTTTCCACATTTTATTGAACCACTCCACTAGTGTTCTTCAAGTTATAAAACTAAAATTACTTTTCCATTTTTCATGGAAGTATCTTTACCATATCTGTATACTTTGACTTAACTTCTCACATTCTTATCATTAAAAAAATATAACTTCCTTATTTAGGCACTTCACTTATTAAAATTTTCATGGCCTTCTATAGATTTTAATAAGGGAAATATGTATCCTTTACACTATAATTTTCACATGGTAGGATATTCACTCTCCAATGGTGAGGGCCTTAGGACTTGATAAAACAGTGGAATATTAATAAGATAAATAAAATTTATTTCATCTCACATATTTTGGAAATCAATATAATTTTTTTAATAATATTCTTTTATATTGTTATAGTAAAACATAAAATGTATCAACCATGATATCCTTATGATTTATAATAGATAAGGATAATTTCCAAATTGAAGTAACTTCCAAGAATTCTACAAGAACTTGTGAATTTTATTACACTATGAATGGAAGATCTGTGTTCTAGTGTCCCCATTTTCTAATCCACCTACTAAGGAGGTGAGTGAGGAAGATTTAGTTTTCTACCAAAAAAACACTTCAATAATTCCCTTTATGTATAGTGTTTGATTCTATCATCCATGTATAGTGAACTCATAAAGTCACATGAGAACATGGATTTCAATAGAATACTCAATAATCTTTGTGATCTTTATTAGTATAGCACTTGAAAGGTGTAGTTTGAGATCTCCAAGGAGCACTTCACTGGAAAACATGGACAATGTCTACCAGTTGGGCCTCATGTAATCAATATTATTGGATACATTAATCATTTATATATTCTAATTTTTAAGTTACCTAAGTCATCAATCCCATAGAGATTCTATAGCTTTGTTTAAATTTTTAACATGATTAGAATTGAGAAGACTCTCCTAGATATCCTCATTCTACTTCATCAGGTAGATAAGGAAAAGAAGTCTGAAAATATTTTTTATGGTTTTCAAGATTAAGGATAAGGAAAAAAGGCCCTAAGATTAACACCAAGTCTAAGGAATCTTCACAATGTTATTTAAGGATAAGTAATGTCAATGGGAAAGAAAGGGAACTGGTACCCACCTGTTTTTCATGTGGAAAGAAGGTCCACTAGAATAAGAACTGCACCACAATAAGGAATTAAGGGGTGAAGGACCCTAGGTCACCCTGAGATGGGGGGGTGAATCAGGGTGTCAAATTTTTCTCCCTTTTATTGGATATTGTTCCCACGTTGGTAGAGTTTAATTAAACCAGTATGATGGATATGTGTAGTAATTAAAACAATCACATGTAAAAGGACAACAAAACACTTTTACTTGGTTCACCACTAAGAGATACATCCAATGAGAATACACCGATAGGTTATCATTCATACCTAATTACAATATTCTTCACTAGTTGTGGATTACAAGGTTTGGGTACAGTAACTCTCTCCCAGGAACACTGCCTTTACAAAAGTTTAGGGATCACTGCTTCCCTCAGATCACTTTCATTGACTCCCCCTAGGTCACTGCCCTGGGTGAAGTCACACTCAGTTTATAGACGTGAAGGCCCCTTCAATGGATAGGAATGGAAGTATTTGTCTCCTGTTCAGCATGAGACATTGATTTCATTAAGTTCCAGAGTTGATTCTATTTAACACTCAATATTCTTCTTTAGTGAAACAACCAGATGTAGTATGACTTCTTATTCTTCTTTTCTAGAATAAAAAATTCTATTGTGGTTGTTCAAACACTAAAAAATAGCTCACTGGGAATCATTAGAATCATCCATTATTCTTCCATGTGTTCATGTGATCATGAATGTGACAATTTAGATGTTCTCTTCCTCTTCACTTCTTTACACAATTGAACCCTTGGTTTAGGATACTTCTCTTCAAAGTATTCATATATTCACATGCATGAATGAATGCATGAACTTCCACTTCTACTTTCTTTTGTGAAGTCCCAAATGGGTATGGTTCTGTTAAGCACACACACAACCTCCTTTCCCCTTCTCCTTCTTTTATTTTTTTACCACTTGGTTCAGAGGTGCTTACACCTTATGTTTGTTCTTATTCAAATCAAGAATAAGAGTATATACATTCACTTTCCATCACCATGCACAATCTTCCTTCAACCTTCCTCAACACACATTGTTCACATTGATTTGTTTATATTTATAAGTATGTGATTTTATTAAAACATAAATGTGTGTATTTTGGTACGGCATTGTGTTCTTATTCTCCTCTTACACACCAAGAATACAGAGCTCTCTTATGCACATGTGTGATTGTATCCTCCATGAACTAGGATGATTTTTGGAACCTCCTTGTGCAAGGGATGCATGGTATTCCTTCTCAAAGAAAGTGTGTACCTCCTTCACGTACCAAGTGGTATGCAGTTCTCCACTTCGTCAAAATATATTTGGTTTCTGGGACCTTCTCTTCACAGAACCAGAATAGTATGTGGTATCATTTCCTCAGGAACCCAGAATGGTTTGTGGGAACTCTCTTTGCGAACCAAGAATGGTTTGCAGCTCTCCTGCTTTGCATACCTAAGAGGTATGTGGTTCCTTGCTTCATGAACCTGGGAGGTACGCGGAACTCCCTCTATTTGTGGAACCAGAGCGGTTCGCGGTTTACTCTTCACAAACACAGAATGGTTCAAAACTCTTGCCTACCCCATACGAACTTGGAAGATCAGAGACACTCTGTTTCTCAAAACAGGATCTCTTGAAACCTTGGGAGGAGTATCCCCTTCTCAGATCATTGGATCCATTTTTTTCAGTAGATATTAGGTCTTTTCCACGTTCGAAATCCTCTAGATTTTGCATGAATATCATTGTATTGAAATCTTCAAACCACAACCATGATATACACTGATATTTTTAGTTGTTTCCTTTTCAAGCTCACATACTTCTCCTTGGTCACATACATTGCATGCATGCCTCTGGCATGTTCCACTGGTCCTCATGATACCGAAATAATCTTCATGGTGATTGGATCATGGTTCTTCAATAACTCTGGAGAGATTTAGTAGTGTCGACAAGCGCTCGGGGTAGAAGACGATAACGCGTCTTCTTCAAATTCCACGGGAGCATCAAATAGACCTGGTTCAAATGCACAAGGCATGGATGCAATGAACGGGGGTGATTAGATCATGATGGAAGATGATATGTGTGGCCAAGATTACACCCGTTTTTTTAAATGATGAACAATAACCCACATTTCCTTGTCCCGCATCAAAACGGATATGCTGGGTAGTGACGGTTTATCAATCAATGTGCTCCACCATCCACTCAGAATTATCCTCCCCTCTCCATGGTACCGCCTCGTACTGTGTTCTACGGGCGTGCTCTGTTCCCACCTTCTCTCTGTGGGCTCCGGCCTGGCTATACATGGATCATCCCTCATGTGCTCATGTGGGCCTACACACAACCCTAAATACAGGTGTGCGCCTATGCTGAATGCATGCCACATTTGGGCTGGCCCGGGATGGTTCCCCCAACGTGGTGACCCTTGGGTCCCACAAGTTCTGGGGTTGAGCTGGCCTTAGCTGGCTTTTGAGGTTGGCCCAAATTTTTAAGTAAGTCACATAAAAACACTTGGTTAAGTGCATGTCCACCTTCAACCCTAGTACCCTAACCCCATGCATGGCCACCTTAAAATACCAAGCCCATGCAATCTATTTTCATTTTTTCATTTTACTAAAGATAGTTTGTTTCTTCACATTGATCATCATTTACATCCATTTGAAACCCATTGACAACAAATACAAACAAAACGCCAAATTGGTCCCAACAAGGGGATCATTCAGGTGCATTTTTCATCGAGTTTAATCTATTTGTTTCTAGAAATTGGGTAATATACATGGATTTTGTTGCTCACATTTGTATAAAATTATAAGAACCAAGTAGATTTAGAATATTTGTATGAGGTTATGTGGATAAATGATATTAAAATGAAGTTAGACCTATTATGGTAGCTATTAGATATTATCACCTTATAGTTCTGATTGTTATAATCATAGTTTTAAAGAGTTTTTATTTTGTGTCATCTATTACTAAAACATTATTTTTTTTATCTAAACATTATATGGCGGTTTTTATTTTATAATTTGGAAATAAAAATTACTTAGTTTACAAAGATATAATTTTTAATCGTACGTAACATCTAAATAATGGCCTTTATGTGTTGGATTACATGAACTAAGTAGTGGAAATTGATAAAGAATCATGCTCGCATGAATTATACCATCCCCCAACTGTGGAATCACTAGATAGGACATCTAAATGAAAAGAAATTGACTAAATTATACCAATATGGATATTTCTATTATTTTAAACTAAAACCACTTCGTATATATCAGGATTGTTTGCAAGGAAAAATGACGAAATCTCTATTTAGTGCATAGGGTGAAAGGGCCATAGAGCTTATAGAGTTGGTTTATACTGATATATGTAGACTATTTCCTATTAAAAAAAGGGGTGAATACTCATAGTTCATAACTTTTATAGATGAATTTAGTAGATATGGATACATCTAATTAGTGAGGTATAAGTTAGATTCCTTTGATTAATTAAAGTAACACAAGAATGAAGTTGAGAACCCACTTTTTTAGTAGATAAAGAAATATCACTTAGAATATGGTGAATAATATCTTAACCAAGAGTTTATTGATTATTAACATGAGTTTGGGATTATCTATCAACTCACCCCTCCTTATATACCATAATATAATGATGTAAGTAAAAGGAGGAACCATACCTTATTGAACATGGTGAGATCAATGATGAGTCATGCAAGTCTTCCATTATTTTTTTGGGGATATGCACTATGGTAAATAGTAAAAATACTAAAACAAGTTCCAAATAAAGTGAAAAATGGTATTCTATATGAACATTGGTGTGGAATGAAATCTTTATTGTTGAATTTTTGAATGTGGGGTTATAAAGAATTTTTTAAGACCAGTTCAAGTAAAACTTGAACCTCAAGGCATAAAGCATATATTAATAGGTTATCCTAAAGAAACTAGAGGAAATTACCTAAAAAACATTTAGACAATAAAGTTTTGGGTAATAGGAATCCCATCATTCTTAATAGGGGTCATATATATAAAAGATATAGTGATAGATAGACTTTGATGAAGTTGTGGCTCAAGATATACAAGATTTGGAAAAGGAACAAATTCAAAAAAACCCATGGAAGAGGATGTTTCATATGAACATGTAATATATAGGATTACAAGAGAAGTTAGTGAACCTGTAATATATGGCTTTCAAGTAACCATGTATAGTGACTCATTATTAGTTGATAATAACGATCTTATAAATTACAAGGAAGAAGTATTTGTCACACAATTTTATAAATGGAAAGAGGTCATAAATTATGTGATGGATTCCATGTATTAAAACCATGTATGGATTTTTTTTAGATCCCCTAATGTATCTAAATCCAGTTGTTTTAAAATGGGTATTCAAGATGATGCTATATATGGATGGAAAATTCGTTACCTATAAGGCATGGATAATTGAAAAAGAGTTTAAATAGAATCAAGGTGTAAAATATGAATAAAATTTTCACTATTTATTATGCTAATATCCATCAGAATTCTACATTCCTTTATAGATTTTCATGGTAGTGAGATTTGAAAAATATATTTCAAAACATCTTTCATTAATGAGAATCTTCAGGAAGATTTCTACATCACAAAATGAAAAGGGTTTGTGACTCCAAAGGATGCCAACAATGTATGAAAATTATAGAGAGAAATTTATGTATTAGAGAAAGAATCTAATTCATGGAACATTTAATTTAATAAATCTCTAAAAAAAATTTTTTATAAAAATGAATTTTATCCATGTGTCTACAATCAATTTAATGGGACTGTGGTCATTCTCTTAATAGTATATGTAAATGAAATCTTACTTATTGGAAATGAGATACTTGTCTTATAGTCTATTAAGATATGGTTTAACACATGTTTCTACATGAAGTACTTAGGTGAAGCAATATACATTATTGAGATCAGAATTCACCCTGAACAATCTAAGAGGGAATTGTTTCCAATGCCATATGGTATATATCTTTCCAAGAAAATGTGTCCTCAGAAACATGAGGAGATACTCCAGATGATAAGGATCTCATAATAATTGGTTATAGAGTTAGTCATGTATGGAATGCTATATACTAGGATAGATGTCACATACACCTTGAGAATGGTAGTTAGTTATCAATATAACCTAAGATATTTCCATTAGATAGTACTCCAGAATATCTTAATGTATTTAAGGAGTACTAATGATTTTTCCTAGTTTGTGGAGGATATTGGGATCTAGTCATCAATGTATACACATATTCCAATTTTTAAATGGATCATGATGATCAGAAATTGAAATATGGATATATATTCACTCTAAATGGAGATGTTGTGATTCTAAAAATCTCAATGTTGGTAGCGGTATTCAATTATATAGTAGATTTTGTGTATATTTTGGTTTTTTATGCATCCAAGGAATTAGTCTAGATATGAAAATTCATCTAGGATATTGATGTGGTACATAGAATTAAATACCTTATTAAACTATAATGTGATAATACCATAGTGGTGTCTCTTTATAAGGATCTAAGGTCACATTAATGGACAAAGAATATACTTAAAAAGTATCATCTCTTGGGGGATTTTTACAAGATTTGTGAGGTCACAGTGAGAAGAGTTTCTATAGAAGTCAATGTGGAGGACCCATTCACTAAATCCCTTTCTCAAAATAAGTATGAATATAATATCAGAGCTAGTGGGATAAAATTCTTAGTAGTTGGCTCTAGTCCAAGTGGGAGTCTATTGGAGTTAGTTCCCCGAAACCAACTACTTTGTACTTTATATTGCCTATATATTCATTAATTGTAATAATCATAGATATATTATTTCATATTTATTATTCTTCTACATTTCTTGGATATGATAATTTACTACACTATCTGTCTCATTGAAAGGTCATATCAACTCCCTATTATGATGAGAACCTTGAAATGCTATGATGACATTCTCAAAATTATGTCCCATGCTCGTATGACATTGTCTGATAGGACATTAATGATATAGACTATCAGGTGTTGGATACTCATAAGAGGATGAGCCTTGATCTCATGAAGTTCACAATTTTTAATCTCCAATATGGGAGGTTATAAGGATATACCTACTAGTAGGACTTCCACATATAATGTGTCATCAAATATTCCTATTTTTGAGTGTTTTTAATGATATTTATGTAAGTTCCCACCAAGGATATAAGTATAACTGAGAGGGTAGTTGAATTAGTGATATCTTTTATTAAGTTTCCTTCCATTTGAAACAACTTTCACCTCCTGTTAAAGAGTTATAAATTTTCTAAAAACAAAACAATCACACATCCACAAGAGAACATAAATTTACAAGGTTTACTACTAAATAATAGTCTATACATCCTTGGTATGGTATGAAAACAATATGATATCACAAAATCCAGTAGAAAACAATAATTTTGTGTGTAATACAATGAGTAGGATATTCCCCAACACTTGGGTAGCATTATGTTCAATACAAAAATGTGTGTTCTCTTTCTAGAACAAATGATGTAATACAATTTGTGTAAGAAGTTAAGAAACATTCACTAGGTGCTTTCCAACAAGTTATTATGTTGCCTTTTCAACTTTCACAAATATTTTCATCAAAAAAAATTCTTTACTTTCCAACCCAGCAGTAGGTAAGACCTTTTTTTGGACTTCATAATGATACTTGGTCTAATATCCCAATCTAATTTACCAGTCTGATTACTCAATATAGAAATATAATTCAATCATAATACCACTAAAACAATACTATAATTCTTTTTTCTAAGTCCAAAAATCCCATTATTATTTCTCGGTCTGATCCTAAAACTCTGATTATGATGTTGTCTCTTCTACTTTCTTATTATGTTTGGAAAATGTTCTTAAGAATGCTCAATCTAGAAACTTCTTCTCTATATAATTATTCATCCCTCATTCTCTCTTCAAAAGTATGTGTATCAAAAAGTACGAAGTACTTTCACTATTTATAGGTTAGTTAAATAGGGTTTAGTAAGGATTCTAAAAACATTTCCCACTAAACTAAATTTCCTGAAACATCAATTCCCCTTGAATTTTAGATACATCTTGACTTCTTTAATGCTTCTCAAATCTTCTCAAATATTCTCACAACTTCAAATTTCTTCAGACTTTATTTTTAATCTTTATTCTAATTATAATTCTTCATTACAATTTTCTTAACATGATGGAAGAATTTGGTCACTCCAATTTTCCTTGACTAAATTGAAAATCATCATAACTTAAGACTTCCCATTATGATGACCACTTGAATATATCCAAACAATTCTTATTTCTTTATTATAATGAAGAAATAATATTCTGCATTATGTTTCTTGACACCAAATGAAACATATGAAAAACGTTTTACAGACTTCTTCAACCGCTTCTAAGATCCCTATTAGCAACACTTTGACTACCTTCAAGTAATTCTCCTTTTATTCCTTTCCCAGGCCAATGATCTTGTGTCTGATAAAGTTATTGGTGTCAGCTCCATTCAGATATTCTTAAACACTTGATACAAAAACTCTTGAAAACAAATCAGAGTTATTATTTTAGTTCTTGACCCAATTGAAATCAAATCGGTGTTCTTATTTCTCTTGACCCACATGTTAAGGAAAACAAAGTTCCAATTTGAAAAAATAATCAACAATTGAGGTTGATGAAAATGGTTGAATATATTATTGATCAGTCTTTGTCTTTATTCCTCACATCATTCTCAACAAACCTTACTAATTTTATTCTTTAATGGTCCCAAAAACTCCTTAAACAAATGATTCTACCTCTGATGATTGGGGGAAACTGCATCTGATGGACCGGTATCAGTAGCTTCAGCTTCAACAACTTTTTTTTTCTGATTATTATTCTCACAAAATTTTTTCTCTAAAGTATTTAATCTTTTGGCCTATTTGTACGAGCAAAAACCAGCATCTTCATCTTATTATGTTTCCAACAGACCTTCCCAACCTTCAAACAATTCTACGTCTGGTGATCTAACACTGATGAACTGAGATCAGAAAACTTTGACTACAAAAGCTTCCTTCTTCAACAATATTTTTCTTATATCAAGACTTACTCAGGACTTTGAATAGGATTAGGATCGGCATATCATTGTTTCACTTTCATTGGGAAGTATTTTAACCTCCCATCCTTTCTAACACCTTCTTTCTTTCCAAACCGAACCTCAATATGATTGGAAATATCTTTTCTCCTCCTTTACTTTACCAAGATTTCTTAATAAGTTTTACAGAATACTTATCATTTATGAGAACTCTAAGATAAAAAAATAATCTTTAGGTATATATCAGTTTCATGCCTTCAAAATTCTCTAATGAATCAACTAGATCTTTATTGTCGTCTCTTGTACTAAACTTTCTCCAATCAGGGAACATTCACTAACCTCTGACCAACACAATATATATTTATAATACTGGACATACAAGGTCTAAAAATGGGTCCTTATGATCACATAATGGTAACTATTGTTATAAGAAAACTCAACTAGCCCCAAATGATCATCCCATGCTCCACCAAAGTCAAGAACACAATCATAGATCATATCATCAAGAATCTATACAGTTATTTCTGTATGTACATCCAATTATAGATGGTATGTCATACTCAAAAAGATGTGAGATACTAGTTCCTCTTGAAGGCCTATCAAAAAATGATAAGTGAATCGAGGAACCCTATTTGAAACTATAGCAGAAGGAACATCATAAAAATTAATGATCTCATTCATGTAGATATTTTCCAAATTCTCAATAATAGATGCATCACGAATGGGTATAAAGTGAGATGATTTCATCAGCTTATCAATGACAACCCATATTGTATTCTTATTTATTTGGGTATGTGGAAACCTAAACATAATGTACCTAGAGATATCATTCCACTTCCAAGTAGTGACTGCAAGTGGATGAAGTAAACATGAAGGTTTTTGGTGTTCAGCCTTAACCTACTAGAATGTATAGTAATGAGAGACAAACTCAGGAATTCCATGTCACATACCTAGGCCCCAAAATCACCTCTTCACATCATAGAACATCTTCATGGTTCTGGGGTGCACTTCTCACTAGAAACTATGACAACCCCCCATCACATCATTCCTTGCTGCTAACAGCACAACGAAGTAATTTTGGTATTAAAGAATACCATTTTGGAGAAAGACCACTACGAAATTTTCTCCCCACAATAAAGAGAATATATAATGATATAGAATTCATCATCAAAATTTTTTTCATGAAGAATAATCTAGATAAGAGTGGATTTCAACTGAACACTAGCTAAAAAAACTTCAGCACCTTTCTCATTAACTTCAATATGAAACTATGCAAACAGAGCCATCAAATTTCACTCTTTTGAAGATTCTTTCACTGCCTGGGTCAGAATTTTCCTGCTCAAATCATATATAACAGAATTCTCTTTCCCTAGGGTATAGGTGATGTCAAAATCAAAAGATTTTAGGTATTCCACCGAAGGCCTCTGGTAGAGATTTAAATATTTTTGAGAGAAGGTATAACTCAAGCTCTTGTAGTAAGAATACACAGTAAACTTTTCTTTATAAAGGTAATGCCGCAAAATTTTAAGTGCATGCATCACAAATACTAGTTCAATGTAATGGGTCAGATAATTCTTCTCGTGTATCCTAAGCTTATGAGAGCCATAAGAAATGACATTATTATGCTGCATAATAATAACTCCCAAGCTTGAACCTGATGCATCACAAAAGAGCACATAGCCTTGCCCAGCCTGTGGAAGATTCAACACCAGAACATTTTTTAAAATATTTTTAAGAACAATAAAAGAATTATGAAATTTATCATTCCATATAAACTTCACTCCTTCCTGAGTGAGTTCATTCATTGGAGAATCCAACTTTGAGTAGTCCTTCACAAACTGAAAATAATATTCAGCTAATCCCATGAAGATCTAAATCTCAAAGACATTATGTGGTTGTTCCCATGTCATAACTGAAGGTTCCGGGCGCAGCGGAAGTGCGTTAGTGGGTTTTCCCAACTTTAATTTTAACGTTAAACAACGTTCAATCCGAGATCTGTCACGATATAAAACACCGAATCTTCGGAATAGAACGAAGAACGAAAAGAAAAGAAGAGTCCCAGAACCCTTGAGGAGGATCATCATAAGTTGATTATAATTAATTTAATTAATGCATAAGAATTACCTCGTTGGAATTCTTTCTTCGTTGGTGTGTCCGGTCACGATTCGGTGACCCGTCGTTACATGGTATAATCCAAGTGTAGGATTCCTCTAGCTGTGATCCACACGTGTGTCACGTATCTCCGGACGTCGCCGAAGGGATCTCCGAGTGCTAGCGCGAAAGAACCTTCGCTTGCGATATCCGCCTTTGACCGCCTTGATCCGGTGGAGGATCTTGCTCTCGTAACTTGAGGGCGTTATTGGTGGAAAGAGAATTCTCTCTTGGCTTGAGAGTATTTCCAAATCCGTTGTGCACAACCAATGGCTCTTAAAAATGTTGGGGTTGTGAGGATATTTATAATCATGTTTGAGGTTAATAGAGTTATGACAATAAATAAATGCGTTACGCGTTTTATTTATTTCATTAACTCTTATTGAAAACCCCCCCATGTCGAATTATTAATTCCTTGACATGCGCCCACGCTGATTATAATAAATATCATTTAATAAAATAATATTAAATCCTCAAAATCCCAACTAGAAAAACTACACAGCGTGTAATAATTAATACACGGTGTGTACTTGTTTTCCATAAAACTACACGGCGTGTATATTTAATATACACGGTGTGTACTTTTATTTTCCATTTTTCTCCACCACATTTATTAGACCTTGAGTAATGACTATTTATTTCTTAAATAAATTTAACTGCATTACTCGCTAATAAATATATTATTTCATCCACAATATATTCTCTCGAATAACTAGTGTCAAAATAAATGCAATCAGACATCCTTAAATAATTATTAACCCACAGTTGGGAATAATATTTATTTAACTTGTTAAATTAATATTTAACTGAGATATATGGACACACTTAGTGTGTGACCCTCTAGGCCTCTCTCTCAGTAGCATTAGGCTGAGCCTGCCTAAAGTCCAAGGTTAGCATCTAGCAACACGCCAAGGCACCCATAGAGAAAGAAGTTAACGCCGCAATTACGTGTTACCTCCTACGAACGCTTACCGTGTAATATAATCCCTTTGTCTCGATATCTCCAATCAAGCGGGTTGCATGCTAGTGCCATCAACCCATGTGCTTGATTATTCTTTCTTTGACTTCCCGGAATTGAACTTGCCCATACCTTACCATGGCCATGGATTTATTTAGGCTATATCAATTCCATCAAAGGGCCTAAGATATCTACTTCCGTTATGGAATGGAAGGGACAAATCCTTTCTCGCATTATCTATTAATGCGGTATTACTCGTGACGCACCCAACGTATCCTACCTCGCTGCGAACAGTGTGTCGTCACAGTTTTCGTCAATACATCTAAGTGCGCGGGTTGTAATACCCATTAATAATAATCTTAAATTCTAAGGATCAATACACACGTCCGTAGATAGGAACATCCAATGACACTATGAAATGTGGATTTCCTACTGGCGGGTCTCGTTCTCATAATATTCTCCTGGATATTACCAAGGGCGCACACCATGTGAAGGTGCCTCAAAGTTTTATGAGTCCTCACCCCTAATGACCTGTATTACTTGTGTCCCTCAAATAATATCATCCGGCCATAGAACATACATTCAAGAACAGTGTTATGGCACTTCCGAGTTCTAATCATAGCAGGAATCCACTACGACCCTTTAATGAAACAGCTGTCCTTAGGACATTATCACATGACATGTCACGCAGAAGAACAATCAAGATGTGATAAGGCTTTTATTTAATGAATAAAGTACAAAGTAGTTGGTTCTAGACCACCATCTCCAACAGACTCCCACTTGGGCTAGAGCCAACTGCTAACAACCTTTAACCCGCTAGCTCTCACATGATATTCATGCTTCTGATGATATAGGCCTTTAGTCATGGGGTCTGCCACGTTCTCTTCTGCGGATACTCTGCTCACTGGAACTTCACCCCTTTGATAGAAATCCCTCAAGAGGTGATACTTCCGGAGTATGTGCTTTGTCCGTTGATGTGACCTTGGTTCTTTTGCAAGAGCCACCGTTGCAGTATTATCACAATACAATGTAATGAGATCTTTACTAATAGGCACCACATCAAGCTCCTGGACAAAGTTCCGAATCCAAACAGCTTCTTTGGCAGCATCAGAAGGCGCTATATACTCATACTCCGTTGTAGAATCGGCGACAACTGGCTGCTTTGAACTCTTCCAGCTCACAGCTCCTCCATTGAGACAGAAAACATATCCGGATTGCGACTTCAGATCATTCTGATCTGTTTGAAAACTAGCATAAGCATGCCCTCTGATGACAAGCTCCTCGTCTCCTCCATATACCAGGAACATATCCTTAGTTCTTCTTAGATACTCAAGGATAGTCTTAAGAGCAGTCCAATGTTGTTCTCCTGGATCTGCTTGATATCTTCCTACCATGCTCAGTGCATAGGCAACATCAAGCCTGGTAAATAACATGGCATACATGATGGATCCTATAGCCGAAGCATATGGGATCTTGCTCATCCTATCTTTCTCCTGTTGTGTCTGGGGACACATTTTCTTAGAAAGATGTAATCCATGTGACACTGGAACCAATCCCCTCTTGGATTTTTCCATACTAAATCTCTTTAGCATCTGGTCAATGTATGTACCCTGATTTAGTCCAAGCAGCCTCTTGGATCTATCACGAATGATCTTGATCCCTATAATGTAGGCTGCTTCTCCTAAGTCCTTCATGGAGAAACACTTATTCAACCAGTCCTTAACTGACTGTAAGGCTGGTATGCCGTTTCCAATAAGTAATATGTCATCAAAATATACCACTAAGATGACGACCGCATTCCCATTAAACCTCTTATAAACACATGGCTCACATTCGTTCTTAATGAAACCAAATTCCTTTATGGCTTCATCAAATCGAATGTTCCATGACCTGGATGCTTGCTTCAATCCATAAATATATTTCTGCAACTTTCAAACCCGTTTGGCTTCACCTGGTGTCACAAACCCTTCGGGTTGTGTCATATAGACATCTTCCTGAAGGTTCCCGTTAAGGAATGCTGTTTTGACATCCATCTGCCAAATCTCATAGTCATGGTAAGCTGTTATGGCAAGTATGATTCTTATGGATTTAAACATGGAAACTAGTGAGAAGGTTTCATCATAGTCAATTCCTTGATGTTGTCTGAATCCTTTAGCCACTAGCCTTGCTTTATAGGTGTTAACTTGACCTTCAATGTCCAGCTTTCTTTTGAATACCCATTTGCATCCAACAGGCTTTACATCAACTGGCTCATCGACTAGAACCCAAACTTGGTTCTGATACATGGAATCCATCTCAGAATTCATAGCTTCTAGCCATCTTGCAGCTTCTGAGCTTTCTACTTCTTCCTTGTAGGAGAGAGGTTCATTATTGTCCAACAATAATGATTCACCATCCTTGGTGACTAGGAAACCAAATCTCTCTGGTTCCCTTACCTCTCTTGAGCTCCTACGCAGTACTTGTGTTTCTGGAACCTCTTCCACGGGGACCTCTGGAACTTGTTCCTGTACCAACTCCTGTGTATCTTGAGCATCAACTTCGTTGAATTCAATCTTGCTCCCACTATCCTTCTTGAGGATGTGCTCCCTCTCAAGAAAGACGGATTGTCTGGCGACAGTCACTTTCTTGTCTTGGGGGTTATATAGGTAATATCCTTTTGTTTCCTTGGGATATCCTATAAAGATACACTTCATGCCCCAGGGTGCTAGTTTGTTGCTTGAGAAGGCCTTACCAAAAGTCTCGCATCCCCATACACGTGTGTGCGACAAAGTGGGTTTCCTTCCATTCCATAACTCGGATGGAATTCCATTTGCCGCCTTAGTTGGTACTCGGTTTAATGTGTATGCTACAGTTTGTAATGCAAATCCCCAAAAGGATAATGGAAGATACGCATGACTCATCATCGACCTCACCATGTCCAACAAGGTGCGGTTCCTCCTTTCACTAACACCATTCCACTGTGGTGTATAAGGAGGAGTGAGCTGAGATAGAATCCCAGACTCCCGTAGAAGATCGATGAACTCTTGGTTCAGATATTCTCTACCTCGATCCGATCGAAGCTTCTTTATCTTCTTACCAAGTTTATTCTCTACTTCATTCTTGAATTCCTTAAATTTCTCTAAGGACTCTGACTTATACCTCATTAAGTAGACATAGCCATATCTACTCAAATCGTCAGTAAAAGTAATAAAGTAAGAATATCCACCTCTAGCTTCTACTGGAAATGGTCCACACACATCTGTGTGTACCAATCCTAGAAGCTCTGTGGCCCGTTCACCTTGTCCACCAAAAGGCGGCTTGGTCATTTTTCCTTGTAAAAAAGCGTGACATCTATCAAGTGGTTTTAGCTCAGTGGAGTCTAAATAGACATCTTGGTAGAGCTTTGTCAAGTGCTTCTCGTTCACATGACCAAGGTGGTGATGCCATAACTGGGTGATGTATGAGTCATGTGAGTTTGTTTCGTTATCGATTGCCATCACTTGGTTTTCATAATTTAATACATACAAACCATTATTCAAATGTGCCATACCATAACATACGTTGTTCTTATAAAAGAGACAACCCTTATTTCCAAACTTGAAAATAAATCCATCCATATCCAAACAAGACACAGAAATTATGTTCTTGGTAACACTAGGCACAAAATAACAGGTTTGTAAAACCAAAATCATGCCAGTTGGCAATGAGAGGTGATAGTCGCCAATAGCCAACGCAGCCAGCCTTGCACCATTGGCAGCTCGAAGATCCACCTCTCCTCTGGAAATCTTTATAAATCTACTTGGTTCCTGCATTTGAATACAGATTTGAGCCCCAAAAGCTGTATCTAATACCCAATGTGTAGAAATAGAAAGATTGCACTCGATAACGAACACACCTTTAGCATCCCCACGCTTCTGGGTGCAATTCCTCTTCCAATGGCCCTGCTTGCCACATGCAAAACACACTACCTCCCATTCCTTGCCCTGCCTCTGGATCTTCCCCTTCTTGGAGGGACGGTTCTCGGGGGGCTTCAGACCGTTTATAAGTCTTTGTCCCCTTTTCCTTGTCCTTCCTTTTCTTGTTCACCATAAAGACCGCGGGTTTGTCACGCCCCATGTCCTTATCTACTAGGCGAATCAAGGTCAGAAGCTTCGATAGACTCTTCTCATTTCCGCTCATGTTATAGTTAACAATGAAGTTAGAGAAGGTCTTTGGCAGTGATGATAGGATGAGATCTATACGCAACTCATCCGGGAATTTAATCCCTAAGATGTCGAAGCGTTCAATGTAGCCAATAAGCTTGACTACATGAGGCCCAGCTAGCGCAGACTCTCCAAGCTTCGTGGTAAACAAAGCATTGGAGATCTCATACCTCTCCTGTCTCGCCTTCTCTTGGTAGAGATCTTTAAGGTGATACATCATGCTATACGCATCCATGTTTTCATGTTGCTTCAAGAGCTCATTAGACATGGCCGATAGCATGAAACACTGGACATCTGTGGCATCATCCATGTGTTTCATGTAGAGAGATAATTCCTCATCACTAGCCTCTTTCCTAGGCGCAACTGGAATAGGCTCTTCCAGCACATATAATTTCCTTTCGTGGCGAAGGACGACGCGTAAACGCCTCTGCCACTCGTGGAAATTGGTGCCAGTGAGAAGGTTTTCTTTCTTGAGTATGGTGCGCAATGATATGTTTGAAGTCATTTTCTTGCTGTTTCTACAAATTAAGATGAGAAAAGGTTTAGTACTTTATTATAAAATTGAGACAAATAAATTAATACTTATTAGTCTCCCACTATTTTATCAAAATCCAATAGCCCTCACCATTGACTTCGGAATATTCTGTTGCGTGAATATTCTAGTGGCAAGGATCCATATTGCCCTTCGCATTACCCCAACTAGGGTTGGTCAAGAAACTTTAAGGGTTTTAGGTAGGCATTCCAAATGTCAACTGCATTAACTCGCAGTTCCTTGATCCGCTGAGTGGACTCCCCAATCCTGAAATCCTTTTTTTGGATTTCCTCAACCTTTGCCTCTTGGTCACACCAAGTCCTACTGTGGCAGTCAACCCTTGATGTGAACCAAGTCAAGTCAACCCAAAACCTTAAATTATAATTCCCCGATAATTGAAAGCACCCCAACTAGGGTTGGTCAAGCACTTTGAACTATGGTTCGATTCTAACCAAGATTATGGAAGGATATGTCGACTTAATATTTATCTTGAGGGATTTTATCCTTATACGTAAATTTCCATTTTATTATCTTTGATTACATGCTTTTTAATATTAAGTGGGATATACTTATGTGATTAACCATGTCTAAGATAATATTTACATATAAGCCAATTTTATTTTAGTTCCATCTTGCATGCTCGTTTAATTCATTAATTGTGTGATCGTGACAACACACCCACAATAAATAAACCATGCAACTGACAGAAATAAAATAAATGGTATGATCATGAGCTTTTCTATTGGTTAGTTTATCTAGCAGTTGATAAACTAACCCAAGACCTAGGGGAGAAACACCTTGAACCTTTCAGGTTCGTGTCTACAGCTTTCCACCTGTCCACCTTTGTATCTCCATGGATTGGTTTCACCTTGGCTCCTGACTTGAGCCGCCTCCACTAGCTTGGGAGCTCCATCCATTACATGTGCATTTATCTCACACGCAGGTGAGGGGTAAAAAGGGGTTTTTACATAAAATAATCCTTGGGCGCGTAGGCCTTACATATTAATGAGGAGATGGCTCACAGGCCAACAAATTTAATTTAAATAAATAAATTAAAAGAAACCATTCTCATACAAAGGTCTCGGTCTAGCTCATGATCATACATACATGCAACGATATTTATGCATAAATAAAACTAGCATTCAATTCTTTAATCGTTCTTGTTTAAGATAAATCACGCTCGAATCAATTAATTATCTTTAATAAATCAATCCTTTTATCTTAAATCAATTTTCTGAATTTCCTTGAGATTCTCATCCATCATAATTTTAAACAAATAAATTCATTTAAAATTATCCTTGTACGTAACTTGTACCTTGGAGGCAACCCGGTGAATTCCCATTTATTACGCAGATGTTAAATTAAACACATATATATAAAACACCTATCATGTGTTGTACCTCAGCTTTACGCCTGCACCATGGTACACGTCTCAAGGGTTTGTATAATATAATAATAAATTTTAATAAATCTGCGTAATTTGGGTGAGTACACGGCGTGTAGTTCCGAATACACGACGTGTACTTTTCTTCATCGTCCATTCGAAGTACACGCCTGGGGATAAGGCGTGTTAATGTACTTTGGAAATTTTCGGAGTACACGGCATGTCTAGTGGGACACACGCCGTCTAGTTTCCGCGTTACACGGTTTCCAGCTGGGCAGGCCGTGTACGGAGTACATGACCCAACCCTAACCCGAAGGGACTACATGGCGTGTACTTCCGAATACACGCCGTGTATTCTGGTGTTATATTGCCAGAAACGTTTTGATCCTCCGGATGAGTTCCTCTATTTTATTTTAATCAAAATTAAAAGAAAAAAACCGTTTCTGTGAGGTGAACGAGAAACGAGGGAGGAGGAACAGATCTCGAGATTCAGATTTCCAGAACGATTAAACATGAATTGAAATAACTAAATTATTAAATGCGTAAATCACCAACGAAAAACTAAATAATTATAACCAACGATATGACCCCTCTGATACCACTTGAAGGTTCCGGGCGCAGCGGAAGCGCGTTAGTGGGTTTGCCCAACTTTAATTTTAACGTTAAACAACGTTCAATCCGAGATCCGTCACGATATAAAACGTCGAATCTTCGGAATAGAATGAAGAACGAAAAGAAAAGAAGCGTCCCGAAACCCTTGATGAGGATCATCATATGTTGATTATAATTAATTTAATTAATGCATAAGAATTACCTCGTTGGAATTCTTTCTTCATTGATGTGTCCAGTCACAATTCGGTGATCCGTCGTTGCATCGTAGAATCCAAGTGTAGGATTCTTCTAGCGGTGATCCACACATGTGTCACGTATCTCTGGACGTCGCCGAAGGGATCTCCGAGAGCTAGCACGGAAGAACCTTCGCTTGCGATATCTTCCTTTGACCGCCTTGATCCGGTGGAGGATCTTGCTCTCGTAACTTGAGGGCGTTCTTGGTGGAAAGAGAATTCTCTCTTGGCTTGAGAGTATTTCCAAATCTGTTATGCACAACCAATGGCTCTTCAAAATGTTGGGGTTGTGAGGATATTTATAATCATGTTTGAGGTTAATAGAGTTATGACAATAAATAAACGCGTTACGCATTTTATTTATTTCATTAACTCTTATTGAAAAAACCCCCCATGTCTAATTATTAATTCCTTGACATGCGCCCACGCTGATTATAATAAATATCATTTAATAAAATAATATTAAATCCTCAAAATCCCAACTAGAAAAACTACACAGCGTGTAATAATTAATACATGGTGTGTACTTGTTTTCCATAAAACTACACGGCGTGTATATTTAATATACACGGTGTGTACTTTTATTTTCCATTTTTCTCCACCACATTTATTAGACCTTGAGTAATGACTATTTATTTCTTAAATAAATTTAACTGCATTACTCGCTAATAAATATATTATTTCATCCACAATATATACTCTCAAATTACTAGTGTCAAAATAAATGCGATCAGACATCCTTAAATAATTATTAAACCACAATCGGTAATAATATTTGTTTAACTTGTTAAATTAATATTTAACTGAGATACATGGACACACTTAGTGTGTGACCCTCTAGGCCTCTTTCTCAGTGGCATTAGGCTGATCCTGGCTAAAGTCCAAGGTTAGCGTCTAGCAACACACCAAGGCACCCATAGAGAAAGAAGTTAGCGCCGCAATTACGTGTTACCTCCTACGAACGCTTACTGTGTAATATAATCCCTTTGTCTCGATATCTCCAATCAAGCGGGTTGCATGCTAGTGCCATCAACCCATGTGCTTGATTATTCTTTCTTTGACTTCCCGGAATTGAACTTGCCCATACCTTTCCATGGCCATGGATTTATTTAGGCTATATCAATTCCATCAAAGGGCCTAAGATATCTACTTCTGTTATGGAACGGAAGGGACAAATCCTTTCTTGCATTATCTATTAATGTGGTATTACTCGTGATGCACCCAACGTATCCTACCTCGCTGCGAACAGTGTGTCGTCACAGTTTTCTTCAATACATCTAAGTGCGCGAGTTGTAATACCCGTTAATAATAATCTTAAATTCTAAGGATCAATACACACGTCCGTAGATAGGAAAATCCAATGACACTATGAAATGTGGATTTCCTACTGGCGGGTCTCGTTCTCATAATATCCTCCTGGATATTACCAAGGGCGCACACCATGAGAAGGTGCCTCAAGGTTTTATGAGTCCTCACCCCTAATGACCTGTATTATTTGTGTCCCTCAAATAATATCATCCGGCCATAGAACATACATTCAAGAAAAGTGTTATGGAACTTCCGGGTTCTCATCATAACAGGGATCCGCTACGACCCTTTAATGCAATAGCTATCCTTAGGACATTATCACATGACATTTCATGCAGAAGAACAATCAAGATGTGATAAGGCTTTTATTTAATGAATAAAGTACAAATTAGTTGGTTCTAAACCACCAACTCCAACAATAACAGCTTTCAACTTCTTGGGATAAAATAAAATAACATTTTTTTACACCACATGTCCTAATAATTTCACTTCCCTAATCTATAATTCATACTTTGAATTTTTATCATAGAGTTAGTGATTTCTCAGAAAAATCAAAACTACTCTCAGATAATGCAAATGATCCTCCTTATACTTATGGTAAATGGGAATGTAATCTATAAATAACACCACAAAATTATTGAGATACTCATGGAAAATACTATTCATTAATTCCATGAAAACTATAGAAGCATGGGTTAGACCAAAGGCCATATCAAGGTACTCATAAAGGTTTTACCTTCTACAAAAAGCAGTTTCCGAATGTCAGATTCTTTTATCCTCAACTGATGGTAACCAGAGTGATGATCAATATTAGATAACCACTTATCCCCTTTCAAATGATCAAATATATCATCAATCCATGGAAACAGATACTTTTTCTTTACCGTCACTCGATTGAGCTTTAGATATTCAACACATAGGTGAAGTGAACTATCAGCATTCTTATCAAAGAGAACTGGAACACCCATGGTGACACACTCAGGCTTATAAAGCCTTCCTCTAGAAGATTTTCTAACTGGGAATTTATATCTTTCATTTCAGCTGGTTCTATATGGTAGGAAGGGATATAAACAGGTGGAGTACCATGCATTAAGTCAATGGAAAACTCGACCTCACTTACCAGTGAAAACCTAAGAATTCAGAAGGAAAAATGTCAGGAAACTCTATGATAGATTGAGAGAGATAACCACACAAATATTCCTACTCTAGATCAAAGGAAAACATACATATCATTTCCCCAAACTATGAATAAGAAGCTCAGACTCGGGTTGACCTTGGGTCCCATTCCTCCTGAAAGACACACCATAAACCACTAGGTGTAGTAAAGGATACCCGTCGAAGATAAAAATCAATCCAGGATTTTTTGGAAATTATCCAATCCATCCTGAATATGAATTTAGGATATTTTATATCAAGAACCAAAAAATTCCAGGCAAGCTCCATATCTGATAGAGAGAGAAAAAAGTGGGACTACAAAGACTTCGGTCTCTCTTCATACCAAGGGGTATGGTAATATCAATTTCACAAGATAAAATATCCATAGGAAGGTTTATAATATTAACAATATGGGTTGAAATAAATGAATGAGATGCACTGGTATCAAATAAAGTAGTCAATAATGATGAATCTATAGTGATGGTACCTCTCTTGGTTGTTGGACCCATATCCACTTCCTCTAAAGACTTTTCCACTAAGTGAACAAGATTCATTCTAGATGCCTGTGGCTGGAACCTGGATGCATGTGAATCATTTGATTGGACAATAGTTTTATGTGGAGTTGATGATCCCATTCTATGATGTGGGGTAGAATAAATATAAAAGAATCGATACAAGTTCTATGAACATCTACAAGAGTCACAGTTCTTAGGTGCCTCAGTACAGAGCCTATTAGAATGTCCTACCTTTCCACACTAGTAGAAAACCAAAGGTCCTCTTATAGACATTGTAAGAGGTCTATAATGTCCTTAATATTGAGAACTACCATGAGAACCGTCATGCTTCATATTGTTTTTGATGTAACTCATGCTACTACTAGAATAGAAATAATCTCCCGATAACCCTAACCTTCCAGAAATGTCCATCTCAACCATCATTTCCCCATCCAATACATCAACATAAGAATGTAGATTTTGAAATAAAAGCTAAGAATGAATATCTGGTTATTTTCCCAACACAAACCTTCGATCCTTAATCCTCTAATTCTATACTATCTCATGTGCGACGCGCATGAGCTCAGAAAAATGGTTTTCATAATATGTCATGGTTCAGTCAGCCCGATTGAGTTTGAAGAACTCGATAGAATTGGATAACAACATCGACTCTGGATAGAAATGGTTAGTGAAAAGGACCTTAAATTCGTTCCACTCTAAGACCTCATGCTTCTTCACCATGACCATCATGTCCCACCATCTCCTGCTCAAACCTTCCAGCACAAAGATTACACACTTCATGTTGATATTTCATGTGTTTACAAAAACCTAAAAAAATGATCCATTCTACTCAACCACTCCCTAGCCTCTTGAGGATAATTTTAGACTTTTAATAGTTCTAGATTCTAAAGAAGGAACTCTGGAGAATTTTTTTTGACAACATCCCTATGAGGTTCCACAACTAGAGCCCAAACTAGAACTACAGGTGGTGCCTGTACCAGAGATTGGATAGTGTGCACGATCACATAAATTAGATTCAGATAAACTATAGGATTCACTTGTTGAGGTTTAGCAATAGCTTCCTCCTAGATCTGATTCTCACATTTTCTTGGAGGCATCATTCTACACATCAATAGAAGATAAAAAGAAGACATTATATTGATGCTCAAATATAGAAATAAGGGAAATTAATCCCAATAGATAGAATGTAAAATTTTTTATTTCAATCCATACAAATAAAAATAGGGAAAATTATAGAACTAATCCACAAGACATCTTTCCCTAACCACCCCTGGCAGCTTAAGGATCGTTGTAGTGAGAGGTGGTTAGTCACTCAATCGCAACTACCTACTAAGTCCTGAAAATATTTTGACAATGCATACTGACTTCAAGAAAATAAACTAAACCTCCTTTGATAAAACTTGTTCATTAAATATACAAGTTACCCTTATAACCTGATAAATGATCCAGCTCTGACATAGACCAAAGGGCGTTCTCGATCCCCATGGGTCGGTGACTAGTACCTACAATCATAAAAACTAAAATTGGGAATTATTTTTCCGCTAAAAATTGCAGAAGTGAAAGAAATAATATTGTGTTCATATCAAAATAAACTCTATTAGGAGTAATGTACCCAAATTCAAATAGGCATTAAATCCAAAAATACTACTACCAAAGTACCAAAATAGGGGGGAAATCCTAAGACCCTAAGGACACAACTCACCAAATCAATGGTTCAACATCTAGATCTGCCTCCATGTGATCATTTTCCTTTGATAAAACCTATAAGGAGATAATCTACAAAAACAAGAAGGCACTAGTAGGATGTGAGCCAAATCCTAGTAGGATTTTATCAAAGATTCCATAACAAGATTCCAATATCAAATTAACCAATAAATTACTTTCATTTAAGAAAACAAGTTTGGAATTTACAAAATAATATTTAAAAAATAATTCTTTACAATTTAGAAGAGTGAAATACATTTATCAATTCAGGATTCACATTTCAAATGATATAACTATATTTAAAAGGATTGAATTTACATTTAATCAAAGGGTGCTTTACACAATAACACTTTTCTCAAAATGGATTAAATAAACCCTTTTATATAAAATAGTTTATATAAATTTAAAAGTCATGTAAAGTAGTTTTCAATAGTGGTATATATATGCAATTGAAATATAAACAATCGATCAACATGGTCATGTTCGAAGTAGGTATGATAGTTCCAAGATATTGGTACCCAACACTGTGAATATGGAAAATTATGCACATACATCCCTTGAACCAAGGACAAGAGGATTCAACACCATCACCTAAGGAATGATATGTGATGATATGATGTTATAGAATGCTGTAAGACATGAAATATTATCCAATATAACACACAACCTACCTAAGGATTTCATGTGCCCTATTTAGAAACAATGATGTGTAATTTATTTAATGTCTTATTAAAATAAAATTAAATCCCATACATCATTTCAATATGCCAATTTTCCCTTCAAAACCCATAATGGATTTTCAATAAAAAAACATGCCCTTTCCAAAAATATGAAACCACTGGGTTTCCATTATAAAATTTTTAAGCCATTTTCATAAACTAGGATTTGAAACCAATTCATGAAATTTCACAATCCATTTCACAATTAAATACAACAACTTAATTTTCAAACAATTCAATCCATTTCACCACAATTAGATAATTCACTAGAATTGGGGGTTTTCATAAATTTTCCATTAAATAAATTTCTAAAATTAAATTCAAAATTTTAATTGAATCAACTTCCATCAAATCCAAAATTTAAATTAAAAACTTTAAATCCCACCAATTTCCAATTCCATTAACAAATCCATTTTTCTTCAAAACCCCAATTCAACAGGATTGGGTTTTCCCAAGAACCAATTGAAATCCATATAATTCAAATACAAAAAATTGAATTTACATTCAAAAAAATTGAAATTTAGACAAATAAATTTTGGCTAATATGAATCTGGAATTATAACGGAACCACCTACCTTGGAATCCAATGGATCTCATAACACCAAATCATAATCAGGATTTTTCCACAAAGAATGATGATCACGAAAATGGGAATCAAAATGAAGTTTAGGATCCAAAAATAGAGGTTATTAGATCCATAAATCAATATGGGGATCCACATAACCCTATAGAGAAGAAGAGAGATCGCAGGAGATCTAGATCGGGGTTAGAAAACTAACCGTGAGTAGATTGAAGGGCATTATTTCTAGCTTCAGATCACATCGAGCAAGGATCGGAGGGGCCAAGAATCCTCCTTAGGAGCTCTAAGGAAGGGATAAATGAATTTGGGTTGAAGGAGGTCCATCAGGGACCTAAAATTGGGGTTTTATAATTTTTAATAAAAATTAAGATCTCTTAAAATCTCATATGCATGATTTCCTAGGCAGACCTGCACAGTTAGACCAAACTGTGTGGCCTATCTGTGCACCCAATTTAAATGGGCCAAATTATTTCTACTAAGAGGGTGCATGACGTTAATAACTATGTTGGAACCATGAAAGATCTCACTACCTTTGGTTGCATGGTTTTCTCTAATAGGGTGCACAGTTTGGGCAAACTGTGTGCCCACTGTACACTAGCTCAGAATTTTCAAAACTCTTAAAATTTTAACCTGAAGCAACCCCAAAATAATCCCAACCAAATCTCAATAAAAAGGATGGTTTAGGAATACCTTAAAATAGTAATGGGATGTTACATTTATCAATAATTTATATTTAACACTAATAAAGGTAATTCTCTATGAGCGCTAAAAAACACTAACAAAGACCTATATAATTAATTTTAATAATATAATTAAGATAATTAAAAAGTTTTAATGTATATCACTATAAATAGATATAAATGTATATAATTGTAAATAAATATTTATACAATTATAAATATATTTAAAGAATTGAAATTGTGTATTTATAAATATAATTATAAATAAATTAAAATATATATAATTATAAACAAATAATTATATGTATAATTAAAAATATATTAAAAGAATTATTAATATGTATATTATAAACATAATTATAGAAATATATTTGTGATTATAATTATAAATAAAAATATTTATAAATATTTTTATATAATTATATATATATATTAATATATGTATATATATTTATATAATTATACATAATTATATAATTATATATAATTATATATTTATATATATTTATAAAATTATATATATATTTTTAATATATGAATATATATAATTATAAATATAATAAATATATTTATTATTTAAATATATTAATTATAATTTTATAATTATTTAATTATATATTTATTTATTTATAATTATATATATACTTTTAAAAATATATATATATTTATAATTATAAATATATTTATTATTTATCTAGAAGGTTCAGGAGCCAAGAAAACGCCCAGTCCAAAAAAATTATTAATGAAAATAAAAGCAGAACAACATCACAGATCATGTGGAACAAAAAGCACCACCAGACACAAAAGTGGCAGACAGTGCCACCCAAAAAATAACCAGAGCAAAAAAACTCCACACGCAAAAAGTTCATGAAGGCTCTCAAAAGTGCATGGCCCATCAGTCCAAATTAAATGGCTCATAATTCCACCCTAAATGACGACACACAACAAAACAGCTCACGGCCCAAAAAACATGATGCCCCTCAATCACATATGGACCTGCCATCACATGCCGACAGTCAGTGCCACCCATCAAGGAAATCCCTATACAATCCTACATCCCAAGCCACACATCACTGCTCCCCAAAGTCCTCTCCTACATCTCGAGCACCAACCTATAGTGCAAAACATCTACCCACATCCCAATGTCGTCAACATCATGAGGCCATCATTGGCCCAACCTTCCCCGTATCCTTGAGATCTGCTTTCCAAAATTCTCGTTGGGTGAACTCACTGACAACATCGACATCCCTTCCATCTCTCAAAACCCATTCCTAGTCATTTTTGTGTATCAAGGGGTCATCTTCAGCCTATGTGCATCATCATGTCCCATGTCTCAAGATCTCACAACCCTAAGACACCCTGTATCATGATATCTCCATCCATCAGATGATCTCAATCGCCATCCCTACTGATAATCGGCCACGTGACGTCCCCTCCACCGAGGAGCATCATGCTGCCACCAGGATCCCATTAAAAATCCCCAATGTTGGATGGTTCGTCGCCCAAACACCACCGCATCATCAAATCACCAGCCAATGCCCATACCAGAGGCGTGTGTAATGCATGTGAGAGTATGTCATCCATTTTCACAAGGTTTTTTAATGATTTTTTTTTTTGGTATAACATCCCTAGTTGTTTTCATTTTGAAGATGTAAAATTTAAAGGTGTAAATAATATAGTGACTCAGGTTATTGTTCAAGCATAAATTAGCTCATTCTTTTTCTTTGAAGTATTGAACCCATAAAAATGGTAACTGGTAAATTTATCCTAGTGAATGACATCGTAAATTTTTTTTAATCACCTTGTTGATCATCAGACATGGTGCTTACCCTCAGGTTTAGTTTCAATGAGATTATGATATTGTTAATTTTTAAGGGATATATAATATTTATTTAATAAAACAATTTATCCCATGCATGAAAATGTTGGAATATTCTAAACGGATCACCAAATAGAAATATTAATGCCTTATTTGTTCTCAAAATGTGGGGTTTTGGCTAGGAGGGGTGCAATTCTAGTATTGGGTTTTGGGCCCCAAACCAGAACAATATCAAGTTGTTAAAATATTTCTTAGTTAAACTTTTTTATAATGATATAGATTCTTCCCTTAGTCCCTCTACCTATCATTAGACATAATGGTTAGAATAAAACCTAGAGGGAGTATGAGATTTTATATTTATATCTTGGAGAAATCATTGGATTGGTGAAGCATATGCGGATACACAATACAATGGAAATGGACTATTGAATCTTCAATGTTTCACCATCAAGGTAGGGCTTGATTTCCATGTATTATTCTTCAATACATGTGAATTCTAACTTTTTTTCCATTTAATTTTCATGGTTTGAAGTATTATGAATGAGTTTTTTTAAATGGGTTTTATTTTTTATTTTTTTATGGGATAAGTTTTCACCTATTTTAAAAAAGGGGTTTGGAAAAGCGTGACCTCATTCACACTTCCCCATTTCGATGAGAAACATGAATGGTGTTCATGATTCTCTCTCTTCCCCAATGAAATTGTGAACCTCATTCATGATTCTTCGGCATAGTAAAGGAGGCGTGGACCCTGTTCAAGGTTCCTTAAAAAAATTCAAAGGAGGCATGGATGAGATTCACAACTCCCACTGAGAAAAATCTATAAATAGAGTGCCTCCCCCACCTCCATTCTCAATTGTTCTACTGTATAATTTGTTTCAAAACTCTACTAGATTTCTTTCTCAGCATATAACTTCATCTTTTAATAAGGTAGAATTTTTATTTAAAATTTTAATTATCGAATTGTTTTCTTTATTTTTTTACATGATTTTTTTTATGGTATATTTATTTAATATGTTTAGATGTATGAATGTGTGTAGGTATTAATTATTTTCCGTTGTATGATTTAATTTCTAAATAAGATATTGTTTTTTATATTATTTAATTTAAATTGAATGATTTAGAAATTTTAATATGGTGTTTATATAATTTATATTTTATGTATAAAATATAATTTATATTTAGGGAAATATAATTGTTTAAAAAAATTATTTATTTTTAATTTAAATGGTGGGAAATTAGATTTGAATATATTTATATGTATATAATGTAAATTATATTTTAAGTAACATAGATTTAAATTATAATATTCCGTACACATAAGTAATTATCTAACTATTTTATGAAAAATATATTATTAAAAAAACTTGTTATATTAAGTATCATATTAAAATTTATTTAAATATGTATATAATATTATTTTCTTTAACGATATAATTTTTTTACTATAAATACTAATTTTAAATAATAATTTTAAATTATACTAAGTATAAATAATTATTATTCCAAGTAATAAATTATATAATATAATTACTTAAATTTTTGGAAATTAGAAGCATGATAGAAATTTTATATATTGATATGTAATTTTATAAAATTGAAAATAAAATATGTTTACAGTATTTTAATGGTTTTTATATAAGTTTAAATTATATTAATTTTAGTAATTAAATTTAATAAAATTTATTCATAATAATATTTTCAGTATTTATTTATAAAT
Organism: Viscum album; assembly: GCA_963277665.1. Classification (NCBI taxonomy): domain Eukaryota; kingdom Viridiplantae; phylum Streptophyta; class Magnoliopsida; order Santalales; family Viscaceae; genus Viscum; species Viscum album. Next base: position 378,466,651 of record OY728140.1, on the reverse strand, counting down.
TAATAATACTTATATTTAGAAAACTATAGTTTATAAATGTATATGTAATTATATTTTAAAATATTCATAAATAAAGTCGAATGTATTTAAATTTGTAAATATTTATATTATATTATTTAAGTATATTTATAATTATATATTATTGTATATTATATCTAAAGTAAAATAAATTTAAACTATTACATTTGATACACATGGGTAAATAAAGTGAATCTACCTAAATATATATATACATACACACATTGAAAAGTTTAAATTTTGGAATGAAGGTGTAGATATTTATTATACATTAGATCTTGTTATAGATAAAGTTATATAATATATAGAACATAATAAGTATACCAAAAAATGTTAAGAGTATTGTGTGATGATGGATCCTGATATGACCGACCAATGAATAATTTAAATTTCATGTCTTTTATTGTGTTTGTGGTTATATAATTTGTAATAATTGCATTTTATTTTTCTCATTGATGACCTACGAGTCATCCCTCTCTAAGTACATAAGGACCTATGTGTCCATCTAAAAAATGTTATGTATTCCAAACCCTTAGACCCCCTCACTTTCATGTGAGTAACTTTATAATAAAAATGCATTCGACAAGAGGCGTTCGACAAGAGGAAATATTGTTTTAAAGGATATTGATGGTTTCTAAAATATGAAATAATAGATACTCCAGTAGTTCACCCCAAGGTTTTGGTTATTTTATCAAATAATGATAATCCAATACATAGAAGAAGTCTCAGTATCAATTCATAGTTATTTATTCATATGTAATTAAAATATGTGAAACAAATGATGATGTGGTATAAATATATAAAAAGTTTTATTAAATTTCATTTTTAAATCCTATCACCATAAATATACATCAACATTGGGGTAATTTATATCGATCAAGGTTTTAGTTATAGTTTGTCACATGTAACATTGAAAAATCTTCATGAAAGTACGAATATAAATATATGTTTATATATCTATATATTATTTATTAAACATGGTTATAAGTAAAGTCACAAGATTTAGAACATAATAAATATCTCAAAAAAATGTTAGTAATCTAGAATGTTGGGTGATCTTTATATGATCGCCTAATGTATGATTGAACTTATATGCTCTATTTTTTCTGTATCTGATTAGTTAATTTATAATAATTAGTTGATCTTGAGATAAATGACCAATATATGATTGAAATTGCATGTTGTGTTTTTTTTCAGTCATATAATTTGTAGTAATTTCATTTTATTTCCCTCACTGATGACCTGTGTGTCATCCCTCTCTCTAAGTATGTAATAACTTTCTTATCCACATAAAAAATGTTATGTATCTCAAACCCCTAAACCCCATCACTTTCATGTGAGTAGCATTGTAATAAAATGGAATTTTATGATAAGTGTTTCTATTTGAAGATATATTTTTACACCATGCTTGAGAGGAGACCGATGGTTGCTAAAATCAAAAATAATTTTGGCTCTAGGGACCCCCCTAGGTTATGGTTGGTTTATCAAATAATGATAAACCAATCCATAAAAAAAATATCAAGATAAATTAAATTATTAATCATAACCAATTTAAAATTTTAAAAAATTTCATGAGTAGTATAAAATATTTTATTAATTATTTTTTATAGGTAATCATGTATGCGCTAATAAATTGTAACGGTGAGGTAATTTATACTGAGAAGGGTTTTGGCTATATTTTTTCACCTGCAAGAGTAGAAAATCATTATGATTGTGTGACATTGGATGATGTTCACAATATAATTCATAATTAGTTAAAATTATGGCCTGATCAATAAATTACATCAATTATATATTGACATCTTCAATATACTTAATGTTTATGGAACACTGATTATCCTCTGGTCAATGATGAGGATTGTATGATTAAACCATTGTTATTCAGTAAATAATGAAATAATGATCTGATGGAATTATATGTGGTGAGATCCATAGAAGTCGGTCATTCCCAACACTCTCATTCATTGTCCGCTCATATAAATCATGTAATAAAAACAAATTAGGAAGAACATGATCAACATTTAGAAGGAAATATAGGGGACATCTATATGTGAACTCCTGATTTACTGATTGATAGTTTATTTGATGAGAAATTATCTAGTGAGACATCATGAGATTATGTGGGTGAGGGTGGTGTGGGGAATGGACCTTCTGATTTTCCTCTAATAGATAGGCATCCACCAATTAGTAGAAATCACCCCACACTATTTACTTGCTTAGTCTAACCAATGTTGCATACACAACATTTTTATTAGGATTTCATTACACTGAATACTGAATTCCTTGGAATTGTAAGAAATTGATCTTCATCAACTAATAACACCATCTTTGTTTTGTAATAGTTTGAAAGTAAATCTACCTTAAAAAATTTGATAAAACAAAACTACATAGGGAGTAAATTTTCAGTTGATGAGTTGAAGAAGGAAAAAAATCTCATTCAATGTGATAAATATGGGACTAAATATAAATTTTGAATGAGAGAAATGTATGATAAATTTTAAGCATGTTGGAAGATAATCAAATTATAAGGCCCACAAACTTGTGTACATCCAATTTTATTTCAATATCACTCTTCAATTGATGCATATTTTATATCAACTCTTATTATAGAGATGATACAAATGTTTCAGAAAATTCCCATGTACCTTGTTCAAGAAAGAATACAAAAATTGTTTAAATATAAGACACCCTATGAAAAATATTGAAATGAATAACAAATGGAAATTGTGAATGTTCTAGGTCATTGTGATGAGTCATATGTAATGTTACTACAGTTTATGGGATTGTTTTCTCTCAATAATTAGATTATTTATCATCTGGACACTATTGAGTATGTCCCCCCATAGTAGCGAGTTGATCAATCAAAGGTGAAGTTCCATAGGATATTTTAGGCATTAAGGTCATGTATCACTTCTTTCCCATATTGTAAACAATACACTAAATTCAATTGTACTTTTTTATGGAAATTATATAGGGGTTATACTTATTTCTTCCATGCAAGATGATAATTATTCTCCTCTACCACTTTCATTTTCTATTGTTAAAAAGAATAATTTTGAATCCTAGAGTTGGTTTTTTGAATGGATACACATTCATGTTACAAAAAACCAGAGAGTGTGTCTAATATCTAATAACCATCAAGAGAATATATAGGTTGTCAATAATGATGGGTTTTCATGGAGAGAACTAAATTTTTATCATCGATATTTCATTAGACATTTTTCCAGTAATGTGCATAATAATTTTAGAGACAAGGCAATAAATAAGATGATAATCAAGTTGGGTATTTTTTTTCTGAACTTATTTTTTTGGAAAGAAAATTTAATATCCTTTTAAATAAATTATTCTCATATGGTTTCAACATATGATCCTAAACAAGAAAGGTTTGATCATTGTCTTCAAGAAACTTGAATGTTTAATCAATATGTGTATGATTATATGATGTGGATTTCAAAGGAAAATGGTCATTAGTATATGATGGTGGCAGGATATATGGCCATATGACTACTAATATATTGTAGTGCACAAATTAGGTCTTCAAGGGTGTGCACAAAATATAGATCATAGGGTTAGTATGAGATACATTTTATAGATGTGTGAAGTACTTTGTTGAATGGTCCCAATAGTCCAATCAAAGGATTCAAAATGTAATGAGTTTTGGTTAGCATTTCTAAAGTTTCATTGATGATATATTTCCTGAAAAAACAAAATTTCATGTTCTAACCTTGGACAGGATACAAAGATGCTTTTAGGTAAGAGAGTTCTTGGATCGGGTCATAGGTAACAGTGGTTGAGTGCTGGTGGTCATGTTGTAAAATCAGTACTATGATTGTGGTAACTTCCAGGCATTGAGACACCCATGTGCACATGTTATTGCATCTTGTACAATGGTGAACATATCATGGGAGCCCTATGTTGACCTGATGTATCATGTGATAACTCTGGTTAACTATTATAGTGCACCTTGGATGCATGTTGGTGACTTTCGTTCTATTACCTTGCCTGTTAATCAGCCAACTGTCATCCCTGGTATTTTTAGGTTTCTTATTATGACTTTTTTATTTATGATTTTTTTCATTTATTGATTTTTTAATTATTTTCTTAATATTTCCAGGTTGTTTCCATGAGTATGACCAATGTCTACTCATATTAGAAGTGATATGGACTGGCCTCGATAATAGGGAGGGGGACTACGATGCAATATTTTTCATCCATAAGGGCATACTCATAAGATATGTCCCTAAGTTGTAGGATAGAGCTCCACTTCCCATCGTCCATGATCAAGTCTATGTATTTTATCATGAATGTGTACATTTTTTGTATTCACATGTTTCATTAAAGGGTCCTTTTATTTCTAACTTTCTTTCTTTTTGGCATGTTTAATCAGCGGTTTTTTTGGATTCTATCAGAAAAAATTTTGTGATGCTTAAAATATTAAAAAAGCAAAGAAACAACAAAAATTAATAAAATGAAGTTCAACCTTTAAATGATTTATCTTCAAATATTTCCTTCAAATCACACGGTCGATTGAATATATCATGGATCCACATGTTTTATGTGGGGTTTTTCATCATGAATGATATTCATAAAAATAGTTATAAATAAATTAAACATGATTAGAAATAATTAAAACAAGAAATTGATAGACTAATCCAAAACCATTAGTCACAACTATTTATTTACCTCATTTTTCATCATAGTGGTGAATTATACATGCTAATTATCTAACACATTTTTTCTTCATGCATTTTTTTAAAAAATAGTTTACAAACTTTATTGAATTAACCATAAAAATAATAATAGTGATATCTAATTCAGATATTGTGAGTTCCCCTTTCCTCACATTCCATGATAAGAATGTTTTAAAAATGTTTTTAGAGGGATGACCATTTCCTTCTTTGAGCGTATGGAAATCTCATCATTTAAATCACACCACACCACCTCCCATGGATGAGATTTATCATGAAGTTTTATTTGATGTGCCAGATAATGATGATGCTGTTGAGCCTGATATAGATGTTCTAGGGGGTTAAAAACTTATTATGGATCTAGATGTGTCACATGAGGAGGGTCTTCATCATGATCAGCAAAATACTTCTCCAGCTCTTATTGCCTAAGAGATGCATCCATAACCAGAGGCACATGCATAGACACATTCTATTAATATGTCAGATTTTGTTGTAGATATATATGTTGACTGGTTTGTGATGCATTCTTAATTAGCCTATGATCTACAGATATCCACTACACAATAGCCATCTTCTTCACATTTTGAGGAGAGTTCTAGCTAATAACCACTATCCTTATAGGTAGGATAGGGTATATGCAGCGAGACTGTAGATCCACTGCCTATCACATAGGATAATGTGGAGGTTGGTAAGAGGGTTGATATACTGGAGCAGTGTATGCCAGAGCATAGACATAGATATAGACAACATGAATACATTATATATACACTTAGTTGTGGCACAAAGGTGCATCCAGGACACCAGCATAGATTAGATTAATACATGTTATATGTTTTTAAAATCATTACTTATATATTTTCAAAAAACATACTAATATATTACATAATGATTCATAAATCAATAACTTAATATAATTAGAAATTCATTCAAACATTTTTGAATGAATAAGAAACATTAATATTAATAACTACATTGGTAATAATAATAATAATAATAATTACTATTTTTTATTGTATTCATACTTCTTAGTATTATTATCCATATTATGTATAATAAATAATATTCATAAATTTATTATCAAATATTAATAATATTATTATTTTCAATTCAATAAATATTATTAATTTTTATCAATTAATATAAGATTATTATTTATTATACATAATATGGAAAATAATACAAAGTATTAATATAATAAATAATCATCTCAAATTAATTTCTAAATATTAGTAATATTATTATTTTAAATTATATAAATATTATTAATATTATTAATAAATATTATCTTATTTCTTATATTAGTAATTATTTAAAAATACTACATAATATATTAAGAATAATATAATTATTAACTAGTAAATATTTTTCTAAATTCAAATTATTTTATTCACGTTATTATAAAATAAATATTACTTATAATTTTATTAATTATATTAATACCATATTGATATGTTATTAATTAATAATGAATAATACAATCGATAATTAATAAATATTTTACATACTAAAAATTAATAATAATTATATCAATAAAAGATCTAACAAAGATTTATAATTAAAATCTTATAAAAATAATATAATTATTAACTAGTAAATATTTTTCTAAATAAAAATTATTTTATTCACATTATTGTAAAATAAATATTAGCTATAATCATATTAATTATATTAATAACATAATAATATATTATTAATTAATAACAAATAAAACAATTGATAATTGATAAAAAAATTCATATTAATATATTACTAATAATTATATCAATATAAAATTTAACAATTATTTAAAATTTAAATCAATAAAAATTAATTTTTTATACTATTAATTAATTAATAACATAATAATATAATATTAAATAATAATAAATAATACAATTGATTATTACTAAATGTATTACTTATTAACAAATTCATAATATTTTATATCGATAAAAAATTAACAAATATTTATAAATAATATTGATAGAAATTATTATTAACAAGAAATGTTATTTGATTAATTACATAAATAAATTATTAATAATACATACATACATCTATATATATAAAGAGGTGTGAACGGGGTTCACACTTCTTTGGCTGTGGCTGGGAAGTGTGAACCTCATTCATGCTTCTAGGACAAATTGAGAAGCGTGAATAGGATTTACACGTCGTCGGACCGAATTTTAAAAGTACAATGACTCCCATCCACATTTTTGGTTTTTTAAAACAATAAAACACACTTAAAAACTAATTATGAATTGATTCTTGAATTAATCTAGTTATTTTAATTGAGAACCTTTTTTGTGTTGTGAAATCATTGTGATTCTAAACCTTTCCCTCTCTCACTCCTTCATTATTCATTCCCCTTATGATGAACATTCATCACCAGCTTTCACAATGGTTTGTGGTTCTTTGATGAAAACATAGGATTATAGGTCACATGGTAATGAAGTGAGGGAGGCATTGGTCAGGTGAGGCAGTGTTGAAGGGGGTATCATTTGTGTAGTGTGATTGAGGTTGGTGTGAATTAGATGTTACTTGGGTAATGGATATGGTGCAGTTTCAATAGGTAGTGACGAAAGTGATTTTTGGGTGATGGAATAGTGGTACATATGACCATTGGAGGCAAGGTTGTGGTGAGGCAGCTATGATATGGGGCGTGATAGATGTGAATTCCGATTCCATTTTCAGCAGACCAAACAGATCTAATGATAGAGGCTTCTTAGGGAATAAATTCCAATCATAGGGTGTGTAGTGCTCAAATGGATGACATGTCTCTTTTTGGATTGGGACTAGGGTTCTTGTAAGGTGTTAAATATCAATCTATGTGTATATTTTTGGCATAAATTGTGTAGAATTTTGGCACATGGTGTTTCTCACATTAGTTGAGGCTAGGTTTTTCCGGGATGAGTTAAATATCACATGGTGTGTAGTTTGAATATGAACATCATGTTTAATAGATCCACATAACCTAGTTTATACTAGAGTACCTGCTCGAATTTACACTTGACACTACTACAAATACCCCTTTTATCAGTGCTAAAAACCCCTTTTATCAGTGATAGAAAAGCGCTGTTAAATCCAGTGAAGATAAAGGGGGGTCCCCTTTATCAGCGGTCCAAAAAGTGCTGATAAAGACACCTTATATCAGCGCTAAAAAAAGCGCTGATAAAAGGGGTCTTTTTTCAGTGCTCAAACAAAGAATTGATATAAGGGTCCTTTATTAGTTCTTTGTTTCAGCGCTGATAAAAGGGTCCTTTATCAGTGCTTTCTTTTTAGCGCTCATAAAAGTTCAAAAAAATAAATAAAACTAAAAAAAATAAAAACATCATGCCAATCGGGGGGGCTTTTATAGTGCTTGAGCCCCCCCCCCCATTTACAACGCTTTTCCACCCCCCTCCAACACCCCAACGCACCCCCTTTACCCTTTATCAGTGCCAGCTCCCATATTCCCCCATGCGTGCGTGCCCCTGCCTCCACCAGGTTTTGAACTCGAGACCTCCCCCATGCGCGCCTAATCCCTTACCACTCCTCTTTTTTGATTTGTTTTCCATTTCATGATATCTATATATATATATATAGTTATATTTATTCATATAGTAATATAAATTTATATTAATATATATATAGTTATATTAATATATATCTCTATTTATATATATATATAGTTATATTTATTCGTCTAGTAATATATATTTATATTAATATATATATATATAGTTATATTAATATATATATATAGTTATATTAATATATATATATATTTATAGTGATATTAATATATATATTTATAGTAATATTAATATATATATTTATAGTAATATTAATATATATATTTATAGTAATATTAATATATATATATATGTAGTTATATTAATATATATATAGTTAGATTAATATATATATATATATAGTTAGATTAATACATAAGTATATAAATATATAAATATTTGTATTTTAAAAAAAATCTATATTAGTTATTATTTAGATAAAGCTAATATATTTTATATGTTAATATATTTTATTATTTGTATTTATAATTAAATTTTTAGGTGTGGATATATAAAAAATATGTACATATAGTTATATATTTGATTATAAATAACAGTGCATTATAAAAAATGATAAGATTTTAAATATATAATATCAATATGAATGCAATACCTTGTAATTAATTCAGTCCCCACCAAAAAAATTCAATAATGCCCCCTTAAACAAGGCTGAAAATACACTAAATGTTAAAAAATCAGGGTACCCCGACTAAAAACTCTGTTTTGGAGGCCTTATGGTCCTTTTTTGGCCTCAAAAAACCTTTACCCCCCCTCCTAATCTTAGTGATGTAGAGCTCGTTGCAGGCTTCGATTTGATATGTGGTAGAGCTCAAACGGACACCCAGATCAAAAGTTAGGGCTGTTTGAAGTTTGAGTTGCATTTTCAACATATTTTGGATCTTTTTTTAATTTTTTAAAAAAAATTTAGTCTTCAAATTGTTATTAAATGACTATTAGTCCATAATAATTAGAAAATTATTAATTAAAAATATTTTTTTTAGTTTTTTTATAAGCCATTTTCACTAAATATCTTATATATTAAGTGTAACTGTATATTTATACTTATCTAAAATATATATAAAATTATATTTAAAATATATATATTATATTTATATCAATATAACTATATATATATATTTAAATATTAATATATATTTTTTATTGAATGTTTTTTGGATGTAGACCCTTTATCAGCGCTTTTATAAAGAGCGTTGATAAAGATCCCCCTTTATCAGCGCTAATGAAAAAGCGCTGATAAAGGGGGGTACATTTAATAGTGCTAAAAAAGCGCTGTTAAAGGGGGTACCTTTATTAGCGCTAAAAAAAGCACTGATAAAGGGGTACTTTTATCAGCGCTTTTTTTTAGCGATGATAAAGGTACCCCCTTTATCAGTGCTTTTTCATTAGCGCTAATAAAAGTGTGGCGTTGGCCTTGCCCCATTTTTTGGTAGTGTGAGCTTCACACACCATACATTTTTAGAGTAAATATTGTTTTTAAAGAGTACATGACCAAATGACGTGAGTACATGCCCAGTTATTAAATCTATTTCACATGGAATGTAGTTAAAGAGAACACACCATTTCTAGTTGGGGACATGGCATGGGTCTCAATACGGTACATGTCGACTAACTCTTGAGTTATACACATTATGTTTAGGAGGGGAACACCTCATGTAATATAAAGTCACTCAACATGAGTCATGAGGTATAGTCTCATATGACTATTCGAATTCACACACTATGTCACATTTATGACACACCATGTATGTTAAAACTTTAAAACTGGATAGTGATAGTAAATTATCAGTTACTCCCTAAAGTTCACTCACCTTGTTTGGAAGAGTACATATCATGTACGGTGGTTTTCTTGGTTTTGTTCATATCTTCTCTCTAGTGTGTCAAAATCGGTGTAAAAAGCAGTATATTATAAGTGTTTTTTCACATAGAATGTGATGATACATATATATTTTTTGTTTCCAATGCTTTCTCACCAGGTCTATGTACCTTCTCTCTATCTGGAAGCAACATACTTTGCTTGTGTCCTCACATTCCCACTTTCCAAAGGTAGGTGTCTTCCATCACTTTAATTAGTGATGTCAACTCCTTGATCAAAACAGGATGATGGGATATTAGTTTCTTATTCAATGAATTCTTCTATGGAGCTCATCACTTAGTCCAGGTCTCCCTCATATATTTGAGTCAATTTTTTGAAACTCATTCCTAGTGTCATCTCGTGGTGGATGCTGGTTAACTACGTTGTTTCTATCTTGACAAGGTAGCAACCTACAATTAGAGTAGATAGTAATTTCAGGCATATCTGAGTACTTATCAGTGTTGGGTTTGTTGGTAACCTATAAAATATTCCCCCTTTGAATTCATAGGTATCTCATATGAGGAATCGTATGCACAAAACCTAAATAATCACTTGTTTATCATGAGGTAGTTGATGCCATGGGTGTAAGTAATCGAAGTATTTTTACCTCAAGAATCCCATATTTATTATACAAGGTAGAGATTTAGGATTAGTTCATATGTTTAATTGTCTTGTGGGGACATGTGGGTCATAGTTTTAAAGTATTGTAGGGTCATGTGGGTCACATGTTTAATATCTTGTGCGGACCAATGGGTGGTTAAGTGTGTCCCCAAGGGGGGAGATTTCACACTTGGGATTTGGTTGAGTGTATCCCTAGGGGATAAGATTTTTCACTTGGTATTTGGTTGAGTGTGTCCCTAGGGGGAAGATTTTTTATTTGGTTGAGTTAGACCCCTGGGGGGAAGATTTCACACTTGGGATTTAGTTGAGTGTGTCCCCAGGGGGGGAGATTTCACACTTTGGATTTGGTGGAGTGTATCCTAAGGGGGAAGATTTCATACTTGGGACTTGGTTGAGTGTATCCCCATGGGGGAATATTTCACACTTGGAATTTGGTTGAGTTTGTCCCCAAGTGAAAGATTTCACACTTGGGATTTGGTTGAGTGTTTCCCCAAGGAGAGATTCCACACTTGGGAATTGGTTGAGAAGTTGGGGGTTTTGGGATTGAACCTTAGGGAAGTACCCTAGTTTTTTTTTGAGATATTGATATTCAACCTCATGAAGGTGTTCTACATAACCTGTTAATAAATATGGATAAAAATCCATGAATTTTGATGCCTCATTTTAAGGTCGTGTGACTGGAATAGTCCATGCAGTTCAACATCATGTGGTATGGATGCTCGTGTCACAGAAGAAGCATCAATGAGGGATGATGTGGGGATTACATGTGAATGAGCCTGAAGGAGGAGAATCATACTATGATGGGGAAGGATTTGTCATTCCTTGATGTTCGTACATGGTTTATCCTATATTCATAACATAGGGTAAGAGGTGTGGGGTCATCCCACGCAAGTCATACACGAGGCATCCTGTGCTCATCGTATAGGAAAATGCTATAGTTTTACATCATGTACTAAAGAAATTTTCATGAAGTTTAACATCATTTGAATTTGACATTGGGTATGAGTGGGGCTTATGAAACTAGGTTTCCTGGGTGTTGTTAAGAGAATCTATGGTACGAATAGGGCTTACATAGTTGGGAGTTGTTCTAGTGCTGATAAGATCAATGATGGTGTGGATGAGGCTTATACATGGGATCTGCCTGGGTGCTACTAGAAGCAACAATGGTATGAATGGGGATTATACTTGGAATATTCTTGATGAACGGGGAGTACACATAGGATCTTCCTTTGTGTTGTAGTGGAGTAGTGAGAAGTGGTTGGGGCTTATTCATGGGATCTTCCCACGTGTTACTAAAAGTATCGATGGTGTGATTGGGGATTATTCATGGAAGATGCACGGAGTATGGGTTATTGTCTCATGTATATCACATGAGGCATTCCTGCTCATCACGTGAGGAATCCAACACTTATTATATATGGAATCTCATGTTCACTGCATTGGGTAAGGCCATATTTTAGTGTCATGTTCAAGGACATTATGTGTGGGGCTTATGCAATGTGTTTCCCATCATTTCCTCCTCATGTCGAATAAAGAGGGGATCTCAACTACCTGATGGGATAAGAAATATAATTGGGTATTATATTTGAGAAGTAGGCCCATGGAGGATATTTGGGAGTAGCAGGGATATATTGGTGGCTTAGTTCTAGGGTATCCCATTCTTCTTACTTGTGTTGAGTTATGAGGGCATATTGGCCCACTGATGGGTAGAGGAATATGATTGGGGATTACACTTGAGGAGGAGGCCCATGGTGTATTGTTGGTGGTCATGTATTGATCATTACATGAGGCATTTTATTCTTGATAAATAAGGCATCTATTATTTTTCACAGGAGGCATCCTTTTCTCATCACATAGGGTATACCATAGTTTAACATCATGTAGTGAGGATGACGGGGGTGGTATCATAATTCTAGTATGAGACATTTTACGCTAGATATGTAAGGAATATTTTTCGTGCTACATGTGGGACCCTATAATTTTCATATAGGTTATACTATAGTTTAATGTCATTTATTGAGGACTACTAGGTAGAGGATGACTAGAAATGGCTTGTGTGGGACTTACACAAGAGTGGCCCTTTCTGATTTGACTTGGTATAGGAGTCTGGTGATGGGGTTTCATGTGTTTCTTGAGGAGTATTTTGACTCAAGGTATTCAGGGAATCCAAGAGGAGAATCTTAACTCATGGAATGAGAAAGGGACCAAGAGAATTACTTCAAACCAAGTTATTTCAGGGTGTGTGGAGGGGTATCTCAACCCATGGAATTTCAAGGGTGGATGTTACGGATATATAAGGGCACAACCCAAAATTTCCTTGACCTGGCCTGAAATATTAATGGTGAAACTCCCCATTTTTCATGGGGTTCAATTAAGGTAGTGAACGGACCAGAATGGAGGCCCAAGACCACATCCTGACACTAATCCCAAGCATGGGTGCAGGGGCGCATCCCCCCATGGTATGAACCAGCGGACATGAAGGTAGTATTTTCATGAAAGATAGGGGTTTTTGAAGGATCTGGGTTTTTTTAAGGTGCTCAACTTCCATTAAAGTAAGTTATATGAAATTCGGTATCCAAATTGATATGGAAAAACTATTTCATGAAATTTGGAGTTTTTTGAAAATTGGAGTTTCACAAGGCCTGGTCATCTTATTATAATAGTGTTCTTCATGGATATAAGTTTTGTGAAACATCCTCAAACACTAAACCATATATGCAAGGGATTTCATGAGGGAATTAATGAAATATTACCCATGGGGTAATGAGTTATGTCAATTTTAAAAACTCTTTGTATTTTCATGAATTGAGAGCATGATGTCACATCTCGACATCTACTCTCTTTGAAATGAAGACTTTAGGGGGTATTTATAGGCATTTGGGCCATAAAAAGATACATTTTGTAAAAGTTACTAACATTGAGGTATGTTTCTTCAAAGAGTGGACTTTTTACATTGATCTTCATCATTAGAAATATGTTTAATGGTGGTTACTGCCTCCAGCTCCGCGTGCTCAGGTGACATCCATGAACTAGAGTTACACTATACAGAGGTTATCATCTTTCATAGAAGTTTTAGTTTCGTGAAGGATTTACATCTTAGTGAAAGTTTGATATTTATGGCCAAAGTTTCCCAAAATTATGTAATTTGTTTCAGAATTTCCCTTGTATTTTTTTAGAGGTCTAACATATAACAACCATAACTTTTGATCCATAAGTCCATTTGGGCTCTATGACCAGCTAAATAAAAGCCTGTGAAATGAACTATGTTTTGGGATCAATATTTTTATCATCTATTCCATAATTGGACACATTTTTTCATAACCATAAAATGATCCCATCAAAATGGGGTCCAATGAGGATGAGGAGGTAGAGATAGACCAGATTATGAGGAAAGTGCTGAGAAAAATGCCTACCTTGAGGCCTAATGTATCTTTATTTCATTGATAAAACAACCAACTAAAACCTCTAATCCTACATGAGTCATGATTGGTGTGGTAAATAAGATAAAATAGAAGATATTTCAATTGTAGGAGAGTGAAAAATAGGTGGAAATGTGTGGGGATCAGAATGGGACATCAATCACCTTTGGGAGTGTCCTAACTTGGAATGACTTGGTTGGTGAGTGGAACTCTTCACAACCAACTTTATTCCCAATATGTGTAGGATCATGAGTGGGGTAAATCTAGTGGTGTTAAGTTATACTTGAAAAAAGTGGATTGATGAATAGCGTGAATCGAGATTCCTATTATCTAGAACACAAAGGGGGTTATAGGGTGATAGAGGATGACTATTGACCATGTTCGAAACATATCTTTCTTTAGTGGTATATTGGGTTTAAGGAAAGATAAATGAGGTTCAGTCATTGACCATGTTAGAAACATGGGACTCATTAGAATTTATTTGTATGTCTTTTAGGGCATGTACCCAGGATGGTAGATGAGCCAGTGTGTCTTGGCACTATTTCCATTAGGGTCTATTTAGATGTGAAGGATGATGGGAATCCAAATCCAAAGAGATGAAAAGCATGGAAATAAATTAAGGGGGATGTTTGAATAGAGTTAAATAATCCAAGGATTACACCACCATGTCATTGAGAAATTTTAGTAAGAATATTATTTTGAAAAAAAATTAGACTTTTCTTCCATGGTGTGCATCATCTTTGATACCATGCAACTAAAGAAATTGGGTGGTGCGGTAGGTGACCATCATCGAAAGAAAAAAATGGGATTCTCAGGCAAGGTCCTAAAAATATTTGTATTTTTACATCATTTAATGAGAATGGACTGTGATAAGTTTAATGTCTCACATCTGGGATGTTGAACACATATACTAACATCCTACAGTGAGGATAGAACATCACACGGTTTTACATCGTGTGGTTAAGACATTCGTAGAACAATTTAGCATCTTATGACTAGGACGTTGAACCATTGTGAATATATCCCATCTATTCAATGTACTGGGATTCCAAAATAGTAAATACATGGTTGGAACCTCATATAAGATCTCGTAAAGAAAAGGGAGATAATATTTGGGCCCTAACTTTCATTTAAATTTATGGGTTCAGTGAGAACAACTAGGTTTTTTACGGGGTCGACGGTGGGTCCTGCTAGCTTTGTGCCTTTTTTACTTATGCCCTTATTTTTTTCCTAATCAGAAGAGCAACCTGGTATGTGGAAGTATAATGTTCTTTCAAGTTTTCCCTATGGGTTTTCAACCTAACAGACATATATGCCTCTTTTTCTGGGTATTTTAAGGTCATACCAGTCATAATATGATGTTTTAAATAGTTTAAGGTCATAATGCTTGGACCATGGGTGGAAAAAAAATTAATATCATAACACTTAGATTATGGATTGTGTGTCTTCAAGGATAATGTGTGGCATGGAGGAGGTATAACCTGACATGAATCAAGTGACAAGGACACTTGATGCCACATGTAGAATCTCTGAGATAGCTTGCTCATAGTTTAATGTCTTGATGCTTGGACCTAGAATCCTAGTTTAATATTTTAGAGTTCAGAGCAAGGATTCACCCATATCTCTCAACCATGATTATGGAAACTCCTCCCCAACTCTAAATCCCATGTGATCTATCCTCTATGTAAGAAACGATGAGTGGTACATAGTTCCTACTATTTTCATAGGATAACTCAACAAGGGGAAAAAGAAGATGACTTGGAAATAATCCTAATAATGGAAAGTCGTGACTTCTAATACCTGGATGGTAAGATTAAAAGATCGATGGTTATGGGAAATTTTTTTGACCATGTTCGAAACATAGGTTCCATGCTTTCACCAATCAAGGATGGGGAAAATGAAGGATCGACCATTGATGGAGTTCAAAAAATGGGAACCGTCATCTGTTATCGAGGAAACTTTAGGGCGTGAGCCCAGTATGGTTGGTGATCTACTGTGGCTAGGCATCATTTCCATTATGGAACCTATTTATATCATGGGGTGATGATTATACAAATTGAAGAAATCATTAAATGGATGTTAGTAGGAAAGGATCAATCCTGCCCCAAAGGGGGAGGACCCTAAAATGAGTTAATGGTAGCGATTGAACTAGGATAAGAGATCTGATCATCACTACATATCCAAAGTTATTGTAAATCAAGACACGTGTTGTTATGAAATATGACATGGTATAAGACCAATGTTTGAAGTGTCATTATCCTCTCTAGTGAGGACATTGATTAATCTCATATTTGTTATATGGAGTATCTCTGTTTTTTATGGGTTAGGTTTATTGTTTAATTTCAGTTTCTAAGGATGTTTATTTGGGTTTATCTCATATTGGTCATGTGAGGAATCCCATATTTATTCAGGTTAAGGCTACAATTTAATGTCATGTGTTGAGGACATTAGGTTGGCTTCATCTCTCATTGGTCATGTGAGGCATCCCAATTTTATTTGGGGTAAGGCTATAGTTTAACATCACGTGCTGGGGACGTTGGTTGTGGTTCATCTCAAAATGGTTATATAAGGAATCTTGGTTTTATTCAGGGTAAGGAAAAATTTTAACATCATGTTCTGAGGATGTTAGTTTTGGTAGTTTTGAGTCGTAAAACATGGACTAGAGGGTGTGGGTGCCCCAAAGAGTCTTGTGTGGTATGGAAGAGTAAAAAAGCAACATGAAAATAGGGCCAAAGAGACCCATTTCTACAGAACACTTACATGATAATACGCACCCATGTTAACTTAATGATTCCAAGGGGGAAAGAAAATGCAATGAGTTAACGGTGGGGCTGGACCCAGGATAAG
The DNA here is from genome assembly GCA_963277665.1 of Viscum album. Taxonomy (NCBI): domain Eukaryota; kingdom Viridiplantae; phylum Streptophyta; class Magnoliopsida; order Santalales; family Viscaceae; genus Viscum; species Viscum album. The sequence goes on along the minus strand of OY728140.1, from coordinate 378,449,652 downwards.
AGACATGGGCATCACTGCATAGCTCATGGGAATGGTAATAAATCCACACATATTTCTTAATCATTATGTTATTGGAGACCAATACTGGTATGGTGGCAGCCTCTCTGGAATGGACACTGAATCATATCATACTTATGATATGAGGTATCCTACAATATTTTTGTAGGGTAAATATATAGTTTAACATTGTAGATGAGGATGTTTATTTTAGTCATCCAATATTTTTCATATGAGTCATCCTGATTATATATGGTGTAAGGATAAAATTTTACATCATGTGATGAGGATGTGTGTGGATCTTGTTCATTAGGCTTCCCATTATTTTCTTCCACAAGTCGGGTCATGTGAGAAACTCGGTTGTTTATCAGGCCAAAGAATGTGATTGGGTATTTCACCTATAGAGGAAGCTCAGAGAGGATTTTTGATGGTGATATTTATGGGAATTATGGGGTCATTTTAATCATTATCCCACCTCATAAAGGGGATTTTATAATTTAATTTCAGTTAGTTCTATAGATAGTAGGTCTAGGTGTCTCTATGTAACCCATGAAATTGGGAATCAATCCATACATAGTTATGGAATGTGGCATGGTGGTAGACAAAAATTGAAAGTGGGAGAGTTATCCTCTCTAATGAGGATGGGACATATTTTCTTTAGTTTAACCATCGTACAATAGAAAACTAGCTACACATTTAAAGGTTATATCTAAGAGCAAGGGGAATCTGTAAAATTATTTAAAGTCATTATGATTTTCATGGAGAAATGTTTTTTTGAGAATGTTTGTGTGGAACGAAAGAGGTAAAACCTGATGTGAAAAGAGGGTGATGTAATCCCACATGCCACATAAATATACTAAAATAAATTGCACACTATTTATGGTGGTAATTCTTGGACCATAGGTGGAGATAAAGGGATAAATGACCAAATGTTGGTGAATATAATCCTCCCCAAGGGGAAGGGTTTACGATGAATTGGTATATGAGCCCAAAGATAAAGGGTCTAGGAGTAACTACGTATACAATTAGTAATCAAGACACGTGTAGTTATAAAACATGACATGGTAAAAAACCAATTCTAGAAGGGTGGAGTCCTCTCTGGTGAGGACATTTAATTATCTCATATTTTTCATATGAGGCATCCTATGTTTGATGCATAGGGTAAGACTTTATTTTCACATTTCGCGTTGAGGGTGCTGGGATTTTTAGTTTAATGTCATGTGGACTATGGATGCTATTAGTTTAGGGTTATGGAGCTTGAACGAAAGAGTGTTTCAAATAGTTTAAGTTTATACCACTTACAATGGAGGGACTACTATTATTTTAAGGTCATAGATCTCAGACCCTGATTTCTATAGCTTAAGGTTACATAGTATTGACCATGGAGTGTGTGTGTGCCTTAAAGGATGATGGGTGGTAAGGGTGAGTGGTAAACCAACGTGGAAGGAGGGCCAAGTAGACCCTTTTCCACACAAACTTTCAATACACAATGCACACAAGTAAACATTATGATGCTGAAGGAGGAAATAACCCACAATGAATTGATGGTGTGGGATGGACCCAAAAAAGAGATATGAGAATCACTGCGTATCCCATGAAAATGGGAATTAATCCACATGTAGTTCTAGAATTTGGTATGGTATAAGACTAATTTCAGTAAGGGTAAATCCTCTCAAGTGAGGATATGATGAAGAAGAGAAGGGAGGATTGTCTGGTAAAAACATCAAGGGTGATGAAAACTATGCAAAGAAGGGGCCACAAGGGGCATGTTGTATATAGTTTAAGTTTTTCATTATTGAGCATGAAGGGGTGTCAGTATTTTGAGGATTCATGGGTGTTGAAAATGAGTTAATCTTGATATAAAGGAGGATCCAGGGAGGCCCTATACTGCACAATGAAATCCTGAAACTAGTTGCATGTGGTTTAAGGTCATAAGGCTTGGACCAGGGGGGGCCAAAAAATAGGTTGGTGTCGAGGTTGGGCTCGGGATATTGGATTTATGTGTCCCTACATATCCCATTAGGAATAAGAATCAAGGCATACATAGTTCTGGAACATGGTGTGGTTGGATAATAATTCTTGTAAGGTGGTTTCCTCTCTAGAAAGGACACTGAATCATCTCATATTTGTGTTATGATCCATCCTATGTTCATTGCATAGGGTAAGGCTATAGTTCAACATCATGGGTTGAGGATGTCAGTTTTTGTTCATCTCATATCTATCATATGAGGCATACCAATTTTATATGAGGTATGGCTATAGTTTAACATCATGTGTTGAGGATATTGGTCCATTTTCACCCCATATTTTTCATACGAGGCATCCAGATTTTATACGGGGTAAGGATATAGTTTAATGTCATGTACTGGGGATGTTTTTTTGGTTCATCCCATGTTTTTATATGAGGCATCCCAAATTTATATGAGGTAAGGCTATAGTTTAACATTTTGTGCTAATAATGTTGGTTTGGTTCATCTCATATTTAACATATGAGGCATCCCAAATTTATATGGGGTAAGGTTGTAGTTTAACATCATGTTCTAAGGACATTGGTTTGGTTCATCCTGTAATTTTCACATGGGGCATACCAAATTTATATAGGGTAAGGATATTGTTTAACATCATTTTTTAAGGATGTTAGGTTTTTTAGTTTAAATTCATACATCTCGGACTATGGTTGCTACTAGTTTAATGTCATGGAGATTGAACCTTGGAGGTTTCAAATAGTTTAAGGTCATAATGCTTGGACCGTAGGGGATTAAAATTGTTTAAGTTAATAATTCTTGAACCACATGGGTTTCTGTTAGTTTAGGGTCATAGAAATAAAACCCTAGTTATTAGAGTTTAAGGTCGCATAACTTATAACATTGTAGGACATTTTATTTAGAAATCCCAAATCACCTCAACCACTATTGGGGAAAAGTTCACCATGACTCCTAAACCCATGTGAGCCATGCTATGTGTGAGAAACGTGGAGATAAAAAAGGTTTCCTGCACACTGATGGAGGGAAATATAAGGGTCAAGAGAAGACATATTGGAAAGATCCCAAAGACACTGACTTTATTGTCCATCATGCATAAACCGATGGGGGATTAATACCAAGTGTGATAGAGTTCCACCAAAACAAAGGGAGGTGTAAAGGTAGTGAATTGGGACTTTTGGGATTTATACCATGAAAGAGGGTGAATGAAGGGTAGGGAGTGACTATTGACTGTGTTCGAAACATAGCTTCTACAACTTCATCAGTCAAGTATGGGGCAAGAAAATATAGAATCAACCGCTGACCATGTTTGAAACACTATAACTATCATTTTATGCAAGAGATACATCAAGGCAGGTTCCCAAGAAGGAGGGTGATCCATTTGGGACTAGAACCATCACCACCTGGGGGGAAATTCAAATTTGAAATATGATGAGGATCCAAATCGAGGAAGACTCGAAGTGTAAAGATGTGAGTGTGGAGTTATTTGGGGAAGAAAGAACACTCTATAATTTATCCCAAAATGTGCATAAATGATCTAAATAGAAGCATCAATGAGTGGGACTTGGACATGATTCCAAGGGGAATTGACATAAAAAGGGTCAGTGGTTGGGCTGGACCTAGGATATGATGTCTGGGTGTTCCTACATACCCTATTATGAATATTGATCAATCCATATGTATTAAAAAAATGTTGCATGGTAATTTAATGGAAACAGAAAGGGGTACCCTCCCAAGTGAGGGATAAAGTTATTATACAGTTTTATATCATGTGATCATGATAGGGTTATTGTGGTTTAAGGTTTCATATATTTGACCATGGTTTCATACAATTTGACATCATGTGACCGGGATTTTTTCCTATAGTTTAATGTCTTGTGACCAAGATGGTGTTGTTTAGTTTTATTTCATGTGTCAAGGATATAAGATGTGATTTTTAAGGTCATGAATATTGGACTAATGATGCTACACAGTTTAATTTCATGTATCAAGAATAAAATATATTCAATTTAAGGTTTTTCATATAGTACCAATGATGGTACAAAGTTTTAACATGATGTAGAAAGGAGTGTGGATGCATATTTTAACATCATGCAGTGGGGAAAAGTAGTAGATTCCATTTAAGGTCACATAGATTTGAAAATGGTGATGTATATCTTAATTTCATTTGGATATGATGAGGTATTTTTCATAGTTTAACATCATGCAACTTGGATGTGATAATACAATTTTATATCATAATACTATGATGCTTGGGGAATTATTCCACACACATTGCCACCAACTAAGGAGATGTCATATTGCGCTGACCCAGGTTTCAATAGTATTCATTTGTTGGATTTTCTAGAATGATATTCTTCCATTGTTCTAGATTTTTTTCCCCAAGGAATATGGAATTATATTCATGGTCTTCCCTATCCCATCCTAATGGTTTGGGATCCTTGAGGATCATAAGGGATCCCACTATATGATTCCCTTAAAATTATCCCAGTGTATACACGGATGTTATCCTAGTGTGGTATGGGATATCTCATGGGGAACATTCCATGGGATGGTGTTGGTGTCATGGGGAGGACCCCTGTGGTTGTTTTCTACTATTGGGAGGACCTCCATAATGGTTTTTTATGGCACAAGTGGTATAGAGAGTCAACCCAAAATTCCTAGTAGGTAATTGGGGTCTTGATCCATGTTAGATGACCACACTTCCCTATATAGTGGTTGGGAAAACATGGAGTTCCCCAAGGGTGGAAGGGGCCACATGATCCATTGGAGTGAGTTCAATAGAAGAAAAGATGACACTCTTCCCCTAGCATGGAAACCTCCATGAGGAAAATGGATACCAGAGCAGCCAGTTATGGAGAAGGGATGCAGACCTTCCCCTAATATGTGGTTGGTGCCCCCAATATACTTCCCTTTGTGATATTAAAATGGTAAACTATAATTTGTTCCTCACAATCACCCAATATCCACTCATAAAATGGGAAATGGTGTTGGAGAAACCTTAAATCCTATCTTTTCTGTTAGATGAGGCAATAACAACTATGATGTATGGAAGTATATCTGTTTGAAAGGATGGGGTGATGAAGTATGGGAGTTCTGGAAGAATAAATCTCTAGATGTGTGGGGAAACAACACCTAAGAGGTGTGGAAGCCTATATTTATAAAATGATGGGGTAAGGGAACCCAATAGTTTTGGATTACTATCTTACTGAAATGATGGGGTGAGGGCACCCAAGATATTTGGATGCCTATCTTTCCAAAATGATAGGGAAAGGTGCACAAGATCTGTGGATGCTAATCTTTATGAAGTGATGAAATAAGGTAAAAAATGATATGTGGATTCCTATCTCCTTGAACTGATAGGGTAATTGTTCTCAGGATATGTGGCTGCCTATCTTGCAAAAATGATGGGACACGTGCACCCCGGAGCCGTCGATGCATATCTCACTGAAATGACGAGGTGAGGGAACCTTGTAGACGTGGATGAATGTCACATAAATGAAGGATTTTAAAGTTAAATTTCATTTAATTTCCATTCATGCTTTGTTTTGGGGGTTTCCCATGCGATTATAGGGGAATGGGTGAGTTTTCATGAATTGGGGCAAACCGTGAGCCCAATTCCAGATTTTAAAATAAATTTGGATTCCTTTATTAATTCTTCATTTTTCAACATTTTTCATCCATTCAAATTCCAACTTGTCATCCCATAACCTATAAACACCACCAAATTAATTTGGACCATTTAGAAATCTATAATCATGGTGGATTTTAGTTTTTATTTAAGGCATTGGGCCGGCCTGAAAGCCCATTTCCTACATTAAAAATAATTTTTAATTATTTAATAACTGATTATATTTTTATGTTTTTTTGGTGATTCTAACTCCCACCCAAGACCACTTAACTAAGGCGCGTCCCCATTCTCTCCTTCCCCAATGTGGAGATCAATAAAATTGCGAAATTGGGAGAAACTGTTATGGATTTCATAAATCTCCCAGATTTGAAGAGGTAAATTGATCCTTTTAGAACTCATTCTATTTTTACTATTTTTCCCCATTCTAGTTCCTAAATGATCTCCTCATCCTTTTTCTAAACACCCTTAAATTTTTAACTATTTTAAAATTCATATTCTGGTGTATTTTGGGTCATTTTAGTCTAAATTATTTTGGGTAAGTGTTTCTCTCTTCAATTCCTTCCTTCTCCTTAGGGTTTCCTCCCCCTTTCATAAATTTATAGAGTGTCCAGATGTTAAGGTTCATACCTAGGATTTGATTCAGGGTATATTTGGTGAAATATTATGGTTTAGGGTTCGTTTTCACTTCCTTGTGGTGCGACAGAGGTGTGGTTGAGGTTTCGCACCAAGATTCAAGAGTTTTGACTCAAAAGGTAGTTGGTTCCATGAGTAAGAAATTATTGATGATTTATCATGCTTTATTTACTCATTTTTCATATTCATCATATGTTGGGTGTGGTGAAAAAAATGTTTATGATTTATTTGGTTAAGTGTTAAATTTTATAGTTGCTTTTTAACTTTAAATTGGGTGTTTTCATGTGTAACTCATGGGGTATTATTTGGGTGTATTTTATAACTTATGTAATTGGTTTAATAAATATTTTTTATCCTACCAATTCTAGTTTGGTAATTTATTAGTGTCATGTGGTCCTAAAAAAGGCTTTTGAATAGGTTTGATGTGTAAAACATTTTTATACTTCTTGAGAGCATTTTATGAAAATGTGTGTTTTCATTTGTATCTTTTGTGGTATTATTCAAGTTTATTTTATAACTCTTTAATGTGGTTTTATAAATGTATCTAGGGATGAAAATTATGCTTTGGATAGGAATTGGTATGGTTTTGGCTTTAAATGGGGGTTTTGAAATGGTTTTTGTGTGCAAGACATAGTTACACCCCTTGAGTTTGTTTTAAAAAAATTGTGAATGTTTTTTTTGGTTAAACAAAGTGGGTAAAAGGGTGTACATGTTATTTTTGGGGGGAGTTTTCACCTAATGTGGGTTTTTTAAAGGTAATATGGTTATTTAAGATGTCAAATATTGTTTTTATAATGTTTTAGAAAGTGCTGAAATGTTTTAGAAAATGGAAAGAGAGCTGCAAAACATGGTTGTGGGCTATTTTGTGTGAGTGTGTTGTGAAAAATAAATTTTCTTTTATGAAATAGGTATTATATTATATTTTTGTGGGATTTTATGTGAGTTATAATGTCTTTTATTAGTTTATAAATTTTTTTAAAGGATTTGTGGAAGTGTTAAAGAAATGTGAAAACAGTTGTGGGCTATTTTGGTGTGCGTCGGATTTCAAAATCAATTTGAATGAAAAGTGGACCTCTATGACTTGTGTGGTATACATGTGGGATGTTTGGTGAATTTTTGATATGGAAATGATATTTTCATGTGCAAAGTATATTTATTGACTTGTTGAACTTGTTTGAGCACAATGGGAAAACCCGTGTATCTAGGTGGGTGGACGTGTACTAGTATGCTAGTGAATTCGTGGGATTTGGCCTCAGTTTCACTTAGAAATATTAACACTTAAAACTATAACTAAACTATGATGATGATAATTTGGGACTACTAGGTTATGAGTATGTTCCCTACTAGTGGCTCATGCACAAGAATGAATATTTGTGATGGTTACTCTCACCGAGATACGAGGTACCTGGGACCCACAATAAACTAGTGCCTAGGGGTTATTTCCTATTGTTTGTGCTCATAATATCATGTATACTTACCATCATCATACTATATATTTCTCTAGAAACTTAAGTAGTTTTGGAATTTATTTTAAAAGTGTTTATTTTTTTTAAATTAGCCCACTTCAAAACTGATTTTTATTTAAAGTTGCATCTTTTAGAAATTGTAACTAGAAATTACATGTTTTTGAAAACATTAACGATTTTTATCTTTGAATGTTTATACCATGGAGTCTCTTAGTGGTGGTATCTTACTGGGCATTGTCTCACACCCTTCTTACGCCCTTGGGTGTAAGTAGACTTGGTTATTTTTGTTGTCACAGGTTGGGTAAAGTTTTTTAGTTCTAGTGGTTCAGGTTTCTAACAGGTCCTTGGTGGAGAAGTCTTGTGGACATGAATTAAGGGAGGTGCCACTTTCCATGAGGGTACTTGTGATATCCTTATTTAGTTTTTTACCTTTTTAATTGTCTTTAAACATAGTTTTAAATTTTTCAATTCAGTTCTGAAATTTTGTAAAAGACGGTTTTAGTTGAAAAATCCAGATTTGTTTTATTGAGTTTGTTGTTTAATGTTTATAAACTCGGGTAAATCATTTCCAAACTTCATTTTATGATACCTGAGAACTTGTGCCAGCCCATGTGGATCCGTAATGCCCATCAGGAATTTTCACAGGCTAGGATTGGTTCTAGTTTCGGTGGCGACCAGATTTGGTTCGTGAAAAAATGGTATTAGAGGAGGTTCGCTCTCTTTGGGTCATATTATTTGGTGAACAGGGATAGTATGGAGTTAGGATTTTCAGGACATGACATTATGGTTAGGTGTAGTATGGCTTATCACCACACCTCATGATGGGATTCATGTTTCCAGGGGATGTCGGTATTTATCTAAGTCCTTTGGTTTTCTTGGTTTGAGGATGATTAGTGGAAATGAAAAGAGAGTTGGGTTAATGGTATTAGTGAGATATCAAGGTTTGGAAATCCATGTGGAGCTAGAGATATTTCCCTAAAACAGTCTTTGTGATTGTGAGGTGATTGGAATATTCCCGCCAACCATATGTCCAAGTCACCCACTGATACTAGTTTCCTCTCGCATTATCTTGTGTTCTTTAGTTTTGAAATCTTGAAACTTTGGTATTAAAGTGACATGGTTTTAAGAAGCCTAAAGTTTTTGTGAAATGATTATCTAATAAAGCGAGAATGGTTAGATTTTTGAAAATGGAGAAATGAATTTTTAGAATTGTATAGGAATGGAAAATGGTGTGTTTGCACCTCTTTTGAAATCATGAACTATGTCAAGGTTGGTTTTGAAAAAGTGTTTCCAATAGAGTTTTCTAAACGATTGAAAGGTGTTTTAATGGGATGAGATGTTTTTATCTTTATGTGAATAACTTGATAGTGATTTTTTATTGGAATGATTTTTCCTTTATGAAAAGTTTTTTTATGTGGTAATTTGGGTTTGATTTCGTGGTTAGAGGTCTTGAGAAAAAAGGAAGTATTGGTTGATTGTTTTGGTTTTGAAAAATGGTATGAGTTTTTGTATTAACCTTTGGTATTTTTGTGAGTGACCACATGCATGGGGTTATATGGTATTATGTATAGTTAATGGAATGACTGGATGAGTTTTGGTTTGGATATGAGGAAGGTTCTCGGTGTGGAACAGAAACATGCATGTGTGAGGCCCATGGGGTACCATTGGTGAATACGATAACCGCTAAACTGTTTGTTTTTAAAAAAGATTATTTTAAAGGAAAAACATGATGTCTTGATGACTAGTTTGGGATGGTTTGTATTTTGAGTTTTTGAAAATTTTGATGATGTGGGATGTTTTGAGTCCAAGAACCCCTCTTGTTTGAACTGTGTTTTGGGATTGTGTTTGGTTGGAAAGCTGTGTTGAAGGGTCAGTTAGTGGTCTCTTCTGAGAAATGTTTTGGGATGCCTTTATAGTGGTTCCCTTCATGCGTTTGGGTCTGGTTTTTGGTTTCTTGACTATTGGAACATCTTGGTTGGGTCCTTATGTTCAATCGTTGGATAAAGTACACCCCATTAAGTGTTAGTTCACGACTGAAGTGAAACTCGGATTGTTTATCTGATGGAAAATCCTCTAGTTGATCAATATAGAGAATCATTTTTTTTGAGCTCTGTATATTGAGTCTACACCATTGCCTTTATTGGTTTTTTTAATCCTCTTATGTAGAAGAGTGTGCGTGGAAGGTTGAAAGAGGCCTTAGTTTATTAATCTACTTGATTTGTCGAAGGTGGAAGTGGTCTGGGGTTGTTAGTGTGGATGAGTGTCTCGATGGTATCTAAGAGGGCCTATGGGTTCTTCACAGTTTCTTTGAAGAATGAGTTCATGTTCAACCACCAGTGTGGGAAATATGGTCGTGATAGTATATTGTGGGCACTTTCTAAAATTGTGTGGTGTTTGGGGATGTTGTATAAGGTCCCTCTCCATGCATTGTTTATATCAGTCATAGTGGTCATGTTCAGTGAAACCATGTGATGTCATGTGCTCGATTGACCATAAAGGTGAAAGTCATGCAATCATCTGAGAGTCTCTATTATTTTGGGAGAATGTCTCCCTTGGAAATACATAAAAAATATTCCATTTTAAAGGAAGATGAGTACAGGTGTTCTTTACTTCTATTGTTTCTCAACCGAACAAACAAGGTGTGATGTGTGTGAACCTTCTAAGCCCTTGTTTCCATGAAATATCAGGTTTGGGTAAAGTGAGTTTTGAATGCGTTATATCTTGGAAAACTTATCGGGGATTGTGGTGTAGTTGTTGGTTGCACCGAAGGAAGAATTCTCGTTTAGGGGGGGGGGTCCCAAAGACTAACTTTAAGGCCAAATATGATTCAATCATTGAGCTATAGCTATAGGTCTCGGAGAGAAGATGGATCGCAGCCAGGGGAAATCACAGGGTCATTTAAACCCTTGTACAAAGTTTTATCCTTAGTATGAAAGATGAGAATAGTTCAAACCTATGGTGTCTTCATGGTTGATCAAATAGTTTGTTCATGATTCGTAGTGGTCATGTTCTATGAATACATGTGGAAAGAATGATCCCCATGGTTAGTGCAAAGTTTCCCAAACCATGCAGACTAACCGTGCTACCGACCAAACTTTTTAAATTTTGGGGTCTTTCTGTGCCTGCCCCTGGTGGTTGTTAATATGGTATGCTCTTATGGTGGGGATACCCACTCTGAGTCTCATGTGTGTTATTTTGGAAATGTATAATGGGAGTCTACAACCTTGTACCGGGAGTCTGTTTGGGCCTCCCCCAGTTAGTGTCCTGATTCTGTCTCGAGAAATTTTGAGTGGTCTCTTATGGCGGGGAGCCCATTTGTGTCTCCCCATACTAGTAACTCATATTGGAACTTGGTCTTGGATTGGAAGTAGGTAGTCTTGTTTGGATCTATTTAAATACCTACACCTTCCTTGGATAAACATTGGGAGTTGAGAATTCCCAATGGTCGGGTTAAAGCAAGGTAACTGTAACATTGTTCATTATTCTTGTTCGTTTGGGTAAATTGTTGGAATCTTGTTTGGATGGTGTTTGAGGAGTTTTCTTTTGGGATAAAATATGAATATACTTGATTGTTTCATTAAAGTGGTTTATTTTTGTTTTAATATATCATTCATTCCTTAATTGATCACTGGATTTGTTTTCGCCTTTGGGGGTGAAACCTGGCAAGGGGGTACCTCTTTGTTTCTCAATAGGGTTTGGTTGTTGTTTTGGCCTTGTTGTGGCTTTCTGGGGATGGAAAGTTTTCTTGGTGGGGATAATTGTCACATAAATGACAAATTTAAAAGGTAAATTTCATTTAATTTCCATTCATGCTTTGTTTTGGGGTTTTCCCATGTTTTTATGGAGGAATGGGTGAGTTTTCATGAATTGGGCCAAACCGTGAGCCCAATTCCAGATTTAAAAATAAATTTTAATTCCTTTATAACTTCTTCATTTTTCAACATTGTTCATCTATTCCAATTCCTACTTTTCATCCCCTGACCTATGAACACCACCGAATTAATTTGGAACATTTATAAATCTATAATCATGGTGGATTTTATTTTTTATTTAATGGATTGGACCTACCCGAAATCCCATTTCCTACATTAAAAATAATTTTTAATTATTTAATAACTCATTCTATTTTTAAGTATTTTCGGTGATTCCAACTCCCACATAAGACCACTTACCTTAGGCACGTCCCCATTCTCTCCTACCCTAATGTGGAGCTCAATGGAATTTCGAAATTGTGCGAAACTTCTCTAGATTTCAAAAATATCCTATATTTGAATAGGTAAATTGATCCTTTAATAACTACTTATTTTTTACTATTTTTACCCCATTACAATTCCAACACGATCTCCTCATCCTTGTTTGAAACCCCCTTAAATTTATAGCTATTTTAAAATTCAGATTTTGGTGGATTTTGGGTCGTTTTCTTCAATATTGTTTTGAGTAAGTGTTTCTCTCTTCAATTCCTTCCTTATCCTTAGGGTTTCCTCCCTCTTTCATAAATTTATAGAGTGTCCATAAGTTAGGGTTCATACCTAGGGTTTTATTTGAGGTATTTTGGGTGAAATATTATGGTTTAGGATTCATTTTCACTTCCATGTGGTGCGGCGGAGGTGCAGTTGAGGTTTCACACCAAGATTCAAGAGTTTTGACTCAAAATGTTGGTGGTTCCATGTGTAAACAATTATGAGTGAGTTATCATGATTTATTTAATCATTTTTAATATTACTCATATTATGGGTGTGGTGTGAAAAATGTTTATGATTGATTTGGTTAAGTTTTAAATTTTATAGTTTCTTTTTAACTTGAAATTGGGTGTTTTCATGTGTAACTCATGGGGTATTATTTGGGTGTGTTTTATAACTTATGTAATTGGTTTAATAAATCTTGTTTGGCCTATCAATTCAAGTTTAGTAATGTATTAGTGTCATTTGGTCCTAAAAGGGCCTTTTAATAGGTTTTATGTGTAAAACATTGTTATACTTCTTGAGAGCATTTTATGAAAAATTGTATTTTCATTTGTATCTTTTGCGGTATTATTCAAGGTTATTTTATAACACTATAATGGGGTTTTATAAATGTATATAGGACATAAAATTATGTTTTGGATAGAAATGGTATGGTTTTGGTCTTAAATGGGGGTTTTAAAATGGGTTTTGCGTGCAAGACATAGTTACACCCCTTGAGTTTATTTTATGAAAATTGTGAATGTTTTGTTGGTTAAACAAAGTGGGTAAAAGGGTGTATATGTACTGTTTTGGGGTGGTGTTAACCTAATATGGGTTTTTGAAAGGTATGGTGGTTATTTAATATGTCAAATATTTTTTTATAATGTTTTATAAAGTGCTGAAATGTTTTAGAAAATGGAAAAAGAGCTGCAAAACATGGTTGTGGGTGGTTTTGTGTGAGTTTGTTGTGAAAAATGAATTTTGTTGATGAAATAGGCATTATATGATATTTGAGTGGGCTGTTATGTGAGTTATAATGTCTTGTAATGGTTTATAAAATTTGTTTAAGGGATTTGTGGAAGTGTTAATGAAATGTGAAAAGTGTTGTGGGCTATTTTGGTGTGAGTCGGATTTCAAAATCAATTTGAATGAAAAGTGGACTTTTGTGACTTGTGTGGTATACATGCAGGATGTTTGGTGATTTTGTGATATGGAAATGATATTTTCATGTAAAAATTATATTTCTTGACTTGTTGAACGTTTTTGAGCACAAAGGGAAAACCCGGGTATCTATGTGGGTGGAATTGTACTAGTATGCTAGTGAATCTGTGGGGTTTGGCCTTAGTTTCACTTAGCAATACTAACACTTACAACTCTAAATAAACTATGATTATGATGATTGGGGACCACTAGGTTATGGGTATGTTCCCTACTAGTGTCTTGTGCACAAGAACGGATATTTGTGATGGTTACTCTCATCGAGATACGAGGTACCTGGGACCCACAACGAACTAGTGCCTAGGGGTTATTTCCTATTATTTGTGCTCATTATATCCATTATACTTACCATCATCATATGGTATATTTGGCTGGACAATTAAGTAGCTTTGGAATTTATTTTAAAATTTTTCATTTTTATTAAATTATCCAACTTGAAAACTGATTTTTTAGTTGCATTTTTAGAAATTGCAACTAGAAATTACATTTTTTTGAAAACTTGCACGGTTTTCATCTTTGAATGTTTATCCAATGGAATCTATTAGTGGTGGTATACTATTGGGAATTTTCTCACACCCTACTTACACCCTTGGGTGTAAGTAGACTTAGTTATTTTTGTTGTCACAGGTTGGGTATAGTTTTTAGTTCCATTGGTTCGGGTTTCTAGCAGGTCCTTGGTAGAGAAGTCACGTGGAGATGACTTGTGGGTGGTGCCCCTTGACATGATGGTTCTTGGGCTGTCCTTAGGTGGTTTTTTACCTTCTTAACGGTCTTTAAACATAGTTTTAAATTATTTAATTCAATTCTAAAATTTTGTAAAAGACAGTTTTAGTTGAAAAATCCATATTTATTTTATTGAGTTTGTTTGTTGTTTGATGTTTATAAACTTGGGTAAATAATTACCAAACATCATTTTATGATACCTAGTAACTTGTGACAGCCTATGGGGATTGGGATTTCCCTTCAAGACTTGTCATGGTCTGGGTTTGTCTCCAGTTTCGGTGGTGACCAGATTCGGTTCGTGATAATGCCTATCTCACTAAAATGATGGGGTGAGGGCACCTAGGAGCTATGGATGCATATCTCAGTGAAATGACATGGCGTGGGTTACCAATAGATATGGGTAAATATATAACTGAAATGATGGGGGTGAGGGTACCCATGAGCTATGGATTTCTATCTTGCCAAAATTAGGGGGTGGGGCACCCATGAGCAGTGGATTTCTATCATGATGAAATGATGGGGCGAGGGTTCCCAGGATCCATAGTTGCCTATATTATTGAAATGATTGGGCAAGGAAACCCATGAGATTTGGATTCCTAACTCAATCAAATGATGTGGTAAGGGAACCTAGGTGATGTGGATTCCTAACTCACCAAAATGACGGGGTGAGGGTGCCCAGGTGATATGGATTCCTATCTCATAGAAATGATGGGGCAAGGGCACCTAGGAGTTGTGGATTTTTATCTCCCTAAAATGATGGGGTGAGGGATCCCAAGAGATATGGATCCATATCTACCCAAAATGATAGTGTGAGAGTTCCCAGGAGCTATGAATGCCTATCTCATCAAAATGATGGCGGTGAGTATGACCAAGAGATATGGATTTCAATCTTGCCTAAATTACGGGGCTAAGGTTACCATGAGATATGGATGCTTATCTTTCTGAAATTATGGGTTGATGATGCCCAATAGCTGTGGATGTATATCTCATCGAAATGATGGGGTGAGGGTGACCAAGAGCTATGGATTCCTATCTTGTTGAAAATATGGTGCAAGGGATCCCATGATCTGTGGATGCCTATCTCACCAAAATTATGGGGAGAGGGAATCAAAGAGATGTGGATGCCTATGTCACCAAAATGATGGGGTGATGGCACCCAAGAGTCATAGATTCCCATCTCACCAAAATGATGGGTTGAGGGAACCCAAATGTTATGTATTCCTATTAGAGTGGCATTTCATGGAGATGATAAACGAGATAAGGGATATAATCAACATTCTCTCAGTGTTGGAATCATGAGTCCTGGACCAAAGAAACTAAATAAGGTATATGATTAACCTACCCCCAGTACTGGGTTGAGAGGCCCAACACTAGCGGTGCTTCGTCATGGTGGGAACCTACCTTGGTGACTCCCAGACGGTATTAGAGGCTACCAAAGCCTTAATATTATCTAACTCCATATAATAGGGGGAGTGTTTCTAGATATATTTTGAATAAATATTCTGATTTCAACTTTTTTGGATCATAATAGTTATAATGCCTAAAAGAGGGAGTGAATAGTAGTTAAAAAACTTTAAACTAATAAACAACCTAACTTATTTTTCATGTTTATCAGACTCGAATTGTGTCTGACGATCAAAGTAACTTGAAATGAGCTGAGAGTTCATCCATTAAATCAAAGTATATACAAATTTAGAAAAAAAACATTCCTTATTAATTCATAATTGTATTAATAAAACTTAAAGAAAAAGGTAAAACGAAACTTTAAAAAGTTTTTTATTAACTAACTGAAACTTTATAAATGGAATGAGTACACTTTAACCTCCAGTATAAAGGTAAGTAAATAAAATTGACTTAAGGTATTCATAGTTTAAACCAAACTATTCGTTATGTCTTTCTTTAGCAGAAAGCCCTCGATCATAAAGATCAGAATCATCTCTATCTTCATATCCCCAGAATCCCATGATCAACCTGATTTTATTCAACCATCTTCCCACAAGACCTCAATCTATATCTCAGATCAGATACATAATAAAAATGGAAAAAAATTAAGGAATTTACAATCCTCATACAGATTCCTTAAATCAAAAAATCTCTGAATTATTAAAAAGAAAAATTAATGAGTTGTTACGTCATATCAATCTTCTGAAGGATTATGTTTGAAAATATAATCATCTCCCCAATCCTCAAATACACCTCTATTTATAGGTACACCTCCAAAATTAATATTTTCAGGATTCTTGGAGTTGGTTGCAATGATCTCAAATAATCTTTACTTGACAGCTCAGTGAATACATCTCCATCTGATTTCATTCTTTATCACCATTACAATCCTATTTAAATGTATTTTAGCATATATAGATAATTATGAATCCTCTTATAAAATTTAATATTCTGATGGAATAAAACATCTCAACATAACGGACTAAACTCAATCAAACCGATAGACTAAACTTAGTCATACCGATAGACTAAACTCAATCATAACTATAGAATAGATTTAGTCATACTGATACACTAAGTTAAGTCCAATATGATGGACTAGACTTTGGTTAGTTTGATGAATTAGACTTTAGCTAGTTTGATGGACCAGACATAAATGTAAATTTTATATTATCATTTTATAATTATTTCTATATTCAGAAAAATAAATTGGTTTCTACAAATGCATTTTAAACACTTGGGAAATATAAATTTGGTAAAACAAATTTTTTAACTGTGTGTTTTGATTTTCAAAACTAAGTATATAAAGTATTGAAAGGAAAACTTTTGAGTCAAAAATCTCTCCCATTTTGAAAATCACAAAACATAACACTTAAATATGAAAAATAATAACTTTGAAAAACTTATATCCCACTATTCATTTAAGAATTATTATCCCTTTATATTTATTATCTCCCCTATTATCCATGAATCTATTTTAGTTAACATCATTAGTCTGGAAGAATAATACAGGATAAATTCTTAATAATATCTCCTTTAATAACTTCTTTTCTCCCTGAAATAACTACTTAAAAAATTTATCCCCCAATACTCCTCATACTTATCCCACAATTACTTATCACCCAAACAATAATTTATCTAAATACTTCTCCCCTTTTCAATTTTCTAAAATCCATATAAGAGGTAGAATATACCTGAAATATTAGTGTTAAATATTCTATGAAACAATTTATAAAAGATAAAGATACATCTAACATAAAATATAGAAAGAATATCCATCCATCCAAAACTAGAAAATATTCAATCAAAAATATATATAGAAGTACATTAGAAGTTTCATTCATTAAAAAAATATGTTTTAATATTACAACTTTAATAACAGTTCAGAAGAAAATCCATTCATTATTTTGTACCTTATTTTTTGGTGACATTAATTTTCATGAACTCTTCCTGGTTCTTCTCAACTTCATGATATGTTTCTTCTATCTTTTCAAGCCTTACTTCAAGAAATTCAAATCTCCATACTTCTTATTTTAGTATATTAACTTCTTCTCTAAGAAACTTATTATCATAATTCTCAACTTTCAAATTCTAAACATCTAATTGAAACAAAAATTCATTCTACTTTATTTCTATAATTTATTTATCTATAGATTATGATAAATATTTTAAGTGCTCAACTAATTTAAATTTCTTATCAACTTTAAAAGATAACTTTTTAAAGAACCAACAATATCTAATAAAGTCATCTTAACCTGTTATATTTGTTCATAATGAACACTCAAATCCCTTTTAGTGTCCTTGAACCATTTCACAATATATTTTAATCTTCTTATTTTAGACTTGGACTTAAATTTAAAATCATTGAACTATTCTTCATTATACACAACTGTGTTTTCTAACTTATTTAGAGCCTTCTATTTCTCTAACATTTTAAACTTTTTTGGATATGATTTCAATTTTTTAAGTGAAATAGGACCATTTGAAGTACTAATAACTTTAGGTTCTGAAATATTTGGTTGAAAACATTCATGAAATAATTGAGGAATTTTTTGGACCATAGATAATGGGGAAATGGAAAGTATTTCATATCCTTTCTCTGTAGTATTATTATGATTTACTCTATGTTCTCTTTCAACATCTTTCATCAGACTCTCAGATATTCTCAAATCATCAAATATCTTCTATTTTTCTCTTCTTCCCGTCATCTTTCAAAACATCTTCTATTTTTTTAAGGCCAAGGTTTCTTCCTTGTCAAGTCCAAATTCTAGATCTCTGGATTTCTTTTACTCTTTTCCTTTCATCATCTCCTAAAAAATTTTCTTCATCCATGAATTTTATTTTCTTATTCAGCCTTGGGGGTAAAGAAACAACTTTACTCTTTTCTTTGACTCTTTATTTCAGCTGTTTAACATCAACATCAGACACACATTTTTATATTTTTTCAATGAACTTTTTTACTTCCAGCACAAAAACAATTTCCATCCTTGAAATAGTCTCTTCACTAATCAAGGAAACTTTTACCTCATTCTGATAGGTTGATTCTTTATCTTCATAAAAAACATAAAAATTTTCATCATCTTGTTGATAAAGCATGAAAAGTGTAGGATTATTAAATTCATCTTACTTATCTTGATAGCTTCAAATGATAAGAAAACATATTTGGATAAATTGATTTCTCTCATGTTTATAATAAAATATTAAATAATTATGTCTAGAACTTTTAGGGTATCTTTATCACCCTTCCTCGATATTAATCATCCCTATATCCGAAATGCAATAACTCTTGCATCCGATTTCAAATGATATACCTTTTTTGATTTCTCAAAAGTTGGATACAGAAAGGATTCAACCTTAATTTTTTCAAAACTCCCTAACTTATGAGTTACAATATGAACCTCCTCATCCAAGGGCACTTCTTCATGTTTTGAAACTTGTTGAATACTTAACTTATAATGTTGATCAAACAGATTAAATTTAATCATAACTAAATCATCTTCTTCACTAAATTCAATATAATAATTAAATTATTTTACTATATATGGGTAATAAATATCAAAGTCTTCTTTATCAACATAGACCTTATACCATCCCTAAAATCTTATAATTTATTTAAAAAGGAATAATTTTTATCATACCATTTCGTCTCTATCAAGATATCCTAAAAAACTTCTTTGTTTTCTAAATATTTAGGAGTATGCATCTTAAAGAAACTAAACTGGTTGATTAATCTAATTGAATGAAGAAGAAACATATCAGATGAATAATAATAAATTGGACTGTAAAGATATTTGAGGGTAGAGAGTCATCAACAATTTGAGAAACTGACGTGAGAAGTGGCATCCCACTTGTGTATTTATGGGAAATGGGTAATGATTCAACTTCCATAGATCTAATAATTAAAATTAATTTCTTTTACTAATCTGATGATCAAAATTGATCCTAAAATTTTTAAAAATATTTATGGATTCTTAATGTTTTTTAAGAAACTTTCATCAGATGAAGAAATTTAATGGAAAATTTATAAACACTCTTAGATTTCAAAAATGTAAATAATAGAAGAAAATTAAAATAATAATAGAAAAAATACATCAAAGGATAGTAGATATGAAATTTTAGAAACTACCTTTTGGAGGGAAGATACAAATTTCTGTAAAAAAAATATTCAAGTAAATATTCTTCTTGGTTATAGAAAAACTAAATATTTTAGTAAAACCAAAGTTTTAGAGAAACTAAAAAATTTAGAAAAATATATGTTTTTAGTAAATTTTAATTATTCTATAAAAATAAAGTTCTTTTTAGTTAATTTAAAAATATTGAAAAATCTATAGTTGTTTTTAGTTAATCTGAAAAATTTTGAAAAATATTTTTTTATTTTTTAGTGATTTCAAATTTTTTTCAAAAACTAAACATATTATAAAAACTACAGCTTTTAGAAAACCATAACATATTTACCTCCCACCCCAACCCCCTTTGAAAATGAGTTCATTAATGTAAACAATAAGTTTATATGAATGATCTCTTAGTATTAATCATTCCTATATGATGTTTAATATATTAAAATCTATCGGAACTAAGAGGTTTTGTAAAAATATCAGTAAGTTGTTTTTGTGTTCCAATGAATTGTAAAAAATATATCTCTTTTTTATGTGTGATCCAAAAGGAAATGGTTTCTAATATCTATGTGTTTTTCTCATGAGTTATGTTCTAAGTTTCTACTTAAAAGAATGGTACTGTTGTTATCTCATTAAATTTGAATTTTACTTAAACTAATTTCATACTCATCGAGTGTGTGTTTCATTCAAAACACTTGAGAACAACAACTTCCATTTTCCACACATTCAGATTAATCAGTGGAAAGTTCTACTAAGTGTTGTTTCTTAAAAGACCATGATACTAAAACATCTCCTAAGAAATGAAAAGTTTAGAAGTACTTTTTCTATCCTGTTTACATCCACCAAAATTAGTATCTAAAAAAACATTTAGCTCAAAATCATTTCTAGAATAGTAAAATAATCTAAAATCCATAGTTCCCTTAAGATAATGAAAAATTAATTTTACATATTTAATATGGGACCCTTTTGTATTATATTTATATCTTACACACAATTATAGAGGAAACATTAAATCCATATGACTAGCTATTAAATATAGTAAACTTCAAATCATTCTTCTAAATATATTTGATCAACTGGTTTCTCATATTCATCAATATCTAAAGTGTTTTAGGTTATGATTGGAGTACTAATAATTTTAGTAGTTTCATATCCAAATTTCTTAAGAATATCTTATATATACTTATGTTTGGATATAAAATTTAATGTCTCAGATTTTTCCATGTATTATTTTTAAATATTGAATGGAATTAATATGATACCAGGCACTGGGACAACATGAAATTTTGAGACCCAGTCTGCCCGAAACAATTGGTTGAAAAATGTTAATATTTTAATAGAATTAACTCCCTAAAAAAGTGTAATAACTCTTATGAAGGTACCTATATCATAAATCAAAGGGCATCATTGAACTCAGAATGGAGGCATTAACCTAGGCATGACCTAACTTTGGTCGACGCAGGTCATCTGTAGAAAACATCACCAAGGATGTAATTGTAAATAAAATAATTGAAAAAATTATTTTATTTTTCAAATACAAATAACTCATGAACAGTGACTCAAATTTAAAATCAGAGACCATCCTTGAGTTTGAAATGTGATTTTTTCCCTAGGTGAGGCCTAACATCAGCCGGCATGGGTCGACTGTGAAAGTTAGTTTTTAGATGTTTTAATGAATAAAATAAATTTTGAATTTATTTTATTTTGACGTTACATCGATGCAAAAAAGATGCTTATTTTAAAAAACCTAAGGGTAGAGATCCAAGGTTAAGTTTATAACCCTACAATTTCTTGGAGATCCTAGATAGAAACCCTGGAGAATTATCTCGATGATGAGAAATGACAGGACCTTGGATCGAGGATCGATGGACATCGTTCTTAATGGATCTCGCCAACGGTGATGGTACGACCACCAATATTTTTTTAAGAACGATCAAATCCCTATTTGGGGTGTATTATTTCAGATTTATTTCCCCATTCTTAGATTCAATGATGAATGTAGCCCAACCAATGAACAGGTTGATCAATGGCTTGCTCGTTCTTGTGGGATGGGATTTAACTGTAGAATTAATGGGGTTTGATTATGGAGAATTGTTGTGATTTGATTGAATATTGTTATGGTAATAGATCGAGTATGGAATGAACCATTGTCATGGTTTGTTTCTAGGGTTTGTTCCTTATGCATTCTTCTCCCCCATTTTCTATGCATTCTTCATTCTTCATCGTGTTTATGAACGAATGATTGTTTCACCTTACTTTCTTAGTGTAACGATACAAAAACTTAGATCCACATTTTGAATGATGCAATGGAGGTTCTATAGTGATGGTGTAGTAAAATTTTTCCAGGACAGTGGCACACAATGACACATGCAGGGGCGCCCAGTGGCAGCCGGGGTGTCGGCTCTAGTCGGTTCAGGCAATTGGCAGCGCAAGTCAAGGGGGTCGGTCAAGGTGGATGGTGAAGGCCACTGGTGAGGTGTTGGATGGAGGTGGAAAGTCAAAATTGGCCACATGGGGACTGGTGGATGTGGATCATGGTAGTCTTCCACGTGGAGAAGTTAGGGATGCAGAGGTGGTATGATTATGAGAGCCAGCGGGCTAGGCTGGAGTGTAGCATTCCATAATAGGGGAGTAGGCTAGGCTATAGTGGAGTAAACCAAGCTGGGCCAGGCAGGCCAAGTGGAGCGGCCAAAGAAGAATGGGTCGGGCTAAGGGAATGTGTCAGGCCGAGTAGACTGGGCTGAACCCAATGGGCCGGGTCAGACCTGTAGTGGCTAGACCGGACCACAGTCGATCGTGGTGGTCAACCATGAGCCATGGTCATGACAGTTAGGGGTTGGTCAATCTAGGAAACTGACCATGATGGTCGACCACTGTGGTTAGTGGAATGACCGTGCATTCAGTCCATGGCCCAGGGACCACCATCCTTTAAAACTTCCAACACACATAACTTTCGAATGGTGTGTCTATTTGATGAGATTCCTACGTCATTGGGACCCTAACATTTAGATGGTCCTTTGAGATCTAGGGTGGGTTTTATCTAGTATATGTTTCTAGTGACATGGTTTGTTTATGCGGTAAGTTCCCATGGTCAAGGGACACAGCGGGTTTGACCACCACTCTCTGTGCACTCCCTTTTTATGTGAATTGGTTTTCTTTTCCATTTTATCTTAAATGGGTTCCCTTAGGGTTCATTCCCTTCATCATTTCCCTAATGGTTTATTGGCATTGTTTCCTATGCATAGGAGTATAATCCCTTAAACAAGACTTCATGGATATAGTTTTCGGAATCCTCCTAGAGTCCTAGAACAGATCCTCTATGCATATTTATTCTCTAGGTATAGTATTGGGTATTGACGTGACCAACTTCACTAGGTTTCGATCCTCTATGCAGTGGGTTAAATCCAAATGGAGTTGTTGGTATCACCCCATAACCCTAGCTATGATCCTCATCTGATGTATCATATCTCCCTTTATACTAATCAATGTATCACTCTCATAAAGGTTCCCAACAATAGTACTTATCAAATGTATTTCATCAGTGTTGTCAGACTTAGGAGTGTGTTCTATTAGATATGTGCTTTATGGAATTTTCGAACTGAATCGCTAGTAGTTTAATGTGGTAGTTGTGGCCTATCTCTTAACTACGTGTCTTGGTTTGGGTATATCTGGATATTATTGTTATATGTTTTTTAGACATATAATTATATATAGATGACTGTATATTTCCTTTTTTTATTGATTTGTGGTTTCGGGGTGTCCTATTGGGTATTTTTATACTCACTCATGCACGAGCCTCGCCCGCATGTGCCGTGTCTTGTGAAGACGAGTGACCTTTTGATAGAGCCTAGGGAAGATAAGGACCAAATGGATCCTTGTGAGATAGGATAGTCCTAGGTGTACTTACAGCTTTAGAAGGCAGTCCCAACACCTTGAATTCAGGTTGGATCAGGTAGGGTTTTCTGCGGATGAGTTCAGGAACTTGTTTTCATACTCTTTTTGGTGGGCTTTTATTCTAGCCGAGTTTACATTTCTATACTTTAATTTCCTATCATACTCTGGTTTTGATATAGTGGTATGTATGTTTTTTCTTCTTAGTGGGTTTTTACATTTTATCATTGTGGGATTGGAGATGTGTTCATGCATACAAGTACATATAAAATGTCTCCCATGTTAGTGATATGCCTACTCGGTGCTAGTCACTTTACCTTGGCCTATTAGAGGTAGGCTTGGGGATTCAAAGCATAGGCCCCATGGGGACGGGTCATGAAAGAGTGGTATTAGAGGTTTTTGGTTCAACCTTAGGACTGAGAGTCTATGAGATTGTTTGGGGCAACAATGTTAAGTTTTTCAAGTTTGGATTTCAGTTTAGCGACTCCAGTTTTGGTGTTACAGTCGAAATATCCATACATCAAGATTTTGATAATCTCTTTTCTGACTTAGTACATGAGAACACTGATTTTAGGGGGAAATGGTACATGAATCATATAGGAATGGGTTGTGGTTTCAATGTCCATCTTGAGTCAGCTATACATATATTCTCATTGACCATGATACATCTTTTTTCCTTATAGGATTCCTCCATGATGCATTCCAGCTTGGATTAGGTAGCTCAATCATGAGGAAGGACCTATTATTGACGAGGCTTCAGTATAGAGACCATTTTTTCAAATATTACCTCTAGGTGGTGCACCAGTTATACCACCACCTGTGGAGAAGCCTGTGGTACCTATTGTACCAACAAACAAGGAGCATAGGATGAGCACGCTCCATGAGTTTCAAAGATAGAGACCCCTCACGTTTTGAGGTGAGCTCGACCCTCGGGCAGTTGAGGACTAGCTTGAGGCGGTGACCCATGTTTTCTATCTAGTCAGGATACCTGTGGATTAGATGGTGGTCCTCGTAGTGAGCCTTCTATAATTCTCTATAGGGAGATGGTGTAGTTTGTCTACCTAGACTCATGAAGATGCGACTCATTCATGGGTAGAGTTCGAATGCCTCTTCAGAGAGGAGTTCATGCTGATTATGCTGAGAGCTCTCCGTATACAAGAGATTCTCTAGCTCCACAAAGGTAGTATGATAGTAGATTATTATTCATTGAGGTTCACCAAACTTTCCAGGTAATCGATATATATATGGTCAAAGATCAGTACTTCAGGGCTCGAACCTTTGCATGAGGTCTGCACAGATACATCCTAGCCAACATTATCCATCTGATAATTCCTACTTATGTTGGGGTTCTTGAGTGGGATTTAGTGGTCAAAATATTCTTAGCTGAGCAGAGAGAGCCAGTAACAACTAGTAGGGTACAAGCAGGTGCAGAGACCTTAGTAGCAGAGATCCAACTTCATTATCAAGGATCCATATGTGGGACATATTTCAAGAGGATCTCCCAAGATAGAGGATTTATAGTTTAGGGATCACAGGGTACGTCTAGTCATCATATAGAGAGAGGCAATTATACTCATGTGACGATAGGGTACATCTTACTTGAGATTATCCAACCCACTATGATGCTGATAGGGAGACGGTGTATGGACCACTAAGGTAGAGACAACAATAAGAGAAAGAAAATCCATATGGTCGTGGACATGGAAGAGGAGCTATGAGAGCAGAAGGAGGTGGTCAACATTTTGAATTATTACCAACAACACCTCGAGGAGGTCTACTCTAGGCTTAGGGAGCTTGAGGACAGGGGTGGGGATAGCTGTATGCAATCAAGGCATATAGTGACCCAGGTTTAATATACATGGACATTACATCATTTTTTATGAATATTTAGTACATTGAAAAAACTCATGCCTGAAAACTATAATAGTTTAGTGTATTTGGAAAATTTTAAACAAAATATTTTATCCTAGTGAAAGATCTTCAACATCTCTCGTAAAGATCTACACCTATATCACCTCTACCTAAAACCTTTCTTCATAACCTGGTGAAAGGAAACATAATAAAGTGGTGAGAACAAATTCTCAGTAAGGATAAATAAATAAAATGAGTAATCATAAATGAACAAAAGGGTATGAAACATGAGCATAACATTTGAAGGTCATACCCTACATATCATATATCAAAATAAAGATCTAAAATATATAAGACATAAATCATAAGAAAATAATGAATATAAGTCACGAGAGCATAATATATTAATAAAACATGGGATTGTGTCAAACTCATATAAAAAAACCCTAAGTCATGGTGGCCTACCAAGACCTTTGTAACATGTTAGGCTTATGTTAATCACCCACATATCTTCTTCATGCTTAGGATTCTCTCCAGTTTACCCTCTTGTTTTGGGATTGTGATGTCCCCTTGTGTACCCTCTTGTTTCAAGGTTGAGATGTCCTCTCTTGTTACCTCTTGTTTCGGTTTTGGGATGTTCTCCCATATTCCCTCTTATTTCGGGCTTGGTATTTCCTCATGTGTATCCTTTGAGCTTATAAAACATTTATCATTACCCAATATATTGGAGGGAGATATAGGTCTCACCCATCACATAATGAAATCAAGTATGTATGTGCCACAAAATATTTATCATATCATGAACCATGAAAAGGGATGGGTTCTATAATTACAAATCATAACCCACAAAATAAAATGGGAATAAATAACATTTCATTACATCATAACCTATGAAAAACAGATAGGTTTCATAAACATTTCATCAAAGTATAACCCATGGAAAGAAGCAGGTTTCAAAATCATATGACCCATGAAACGAAACGGATTTCATAAAGACCGTGACATTAAGCATAACACATTCATAGAAAGGATATGAATGTAACCTTTAGATCACTTACTAGAATGGAATGAGTAACATCAACAGATGTTATATTATATGGAAAATAATTTTGAAATATATTTCAAAAATATTTCATGATAAAAATATCCTTTCTTGTTTGAAAAAGACTTTTTAATGCATAAAACCATTTGAAAATTATTTTCATGGAAATTAGATTTTAAAACATATAAAGAAAATTTGAAATCATTTTGAAAACCATTTTACTTGAAAACTTATAAAATAAGCTTCAAAAAATTTAAAACCCCATTTTTATTTGAAAACAATCTGAAAACTTATAAAATGAGCTTGAAAAGGTTTTGAAAATCATTATACTTTAAAACATATAAAATAATCCTAAAAAGATTTTGAAAATAAGTTTCTTTGAAAATATATTTTATAAACATTTTCTAAAATATAATCCTTTTAAAAATGAAAAGGGAACTTCGATGAATTGATGGTAGGTAAATCCGTACATGTTGTATGATGTCAAAAGAACATTCCCTTTGCATGGTACCAATACATGAGTATATCAAGAAATAACAGAGTAGAAGGAAACTCAGAAATATTTTTGAGATATGGATCATATTATTTCATCAAATTAATCATAAACATAAACAATCTCAAAAAGCAATGAGATTTTCTCGATAAACTCTTATAACTTGGTATTGTGGGTTAATACTCTTCATGTAAGGAAAGTAAATTAAATGAATAATAGAAAATCATGAAAATATTTAGATTCATGATATTTTCTTAAACAATGTAAATATATGAACCCCAAAATAGAGTTTATGCGCATAACAGAACATGTGTCATAAAGAAGGCAGATTAGAAAAAACATTTTACCAATTTGGTAACTTTTGAAAGTTAAACCCCATGAAAGAAGGATCATAAAATAGGAATATGAATACCCATAAATTTAATTAAAAGTTACATATAATACAATCATATTTATTACATACACCACACAAAAGGAAATATTTGTGAACATAGCTTGTATCTCACAGAAATTAAAATTGAGATAAAATCCCCTTACCTTGTGTCTTGAATCTCTTTGTACTCATACAAGATTCCTATATAATAAATATAAGTTTATTATACATATTTTAAATAATAATAGTATTATATATAATACCATATTTGGTTTTATTATGACCTTATATTACCCTCTTTCTAATGATTCTATGTTAAGGTTTCACTTCGAGTAATATTCACTTTTTTGCATGTATCTTAATTTGTTATATTTTTAGTCCTTATACATATATCATGATTCTAGAATGTAAATAATGATATAAATATCATTTATAACCATTATATTTATATAATTATAATATATAGCATAATGAATTATAAAATGGAATACAACGTTCATGGAGACGGTAAGTCGTACGTACGCATGAATGCCATTTCCTTTTTTATTATAGTATTAAAAGAGAGTATGTAAAAAACATATGTAGATTTATTTATTTATATATAAATAATTATTATAATAGAATTATTATATCATATATATCATATAATTTCATTAAATACAACCTTAATACATTCCATGTGGTGTGTGAACAAATCACATCGCTTTGAGGGGGCGGTAGTCCACACTTCCTCAAATGATATTATCCTATTAACACCAAATGGAAGGTAACAAACATGTGTTGTAAAATGAATAAATAATAATAAAACATAATAAATATAATATATAACATATATAAACTGAGGTTTCAACATAATGGCCACCATGATTTGTGGTAAAGTAGAAATGATCAATCATCATTTTGTGAGATAGTAGTTCACCATACACAGAAACAATATGTTCAATATCCATTAGATGAAGGTGTGTGTAAGTGTTGGTAAAACCCTTAGAATAAAAAAAACCTAGTATATTTATTATACTATTGTTTTTACACAAGAATTTAATAATGATATTGGAGGGGGTGAAGAAGGAAAATAACGGAATGGAGCTTGAGGAAAGACATTGCCTCTAAATTGGGTAACTCCTTTTGGTTTGGGACAAATTAATTCCTTTATAGGATTTATGACCTAAGGTAGGATTCAATGTATAAGGTATTATTTTTGGTAAGTTTATTTGTCAAGTATTTTCCTAACTTAAGATATTTTAGAGGTGTAAAGAATGGGTAGAGGTGGCGACCTTTTATAAGAAAGGAAAAGGGCTCACATGGAGTTTTTGGAAACACGTTAGGTGTGCACATGTTATTACCTAAAAAAGTCATAAAAACAAACCAAACTCAATAGTGGGAGGTTTATGGCCGAAATATGGATATAACATAGGTGTTTTTCATGTGTCTACATCTTTTTTAGTCTTATATTTAAGGTTCAATACTTTATTGACCTAATTTTTCTCTTAATCGATGTAATTAATTTTAATAACTTTAACTAATGTTTTTGATAAAAAACAAAGTTGAACATATTATAAATTATAAATTATGATGATTAAAATTATGAAATCCAATTTGAAAATTTCTAATCACATAATTGGCAGAAATTAATTTAAAAGTAATCCCGCTGACAGGACGATGCTACGGTCTTTTAAAGTAAAAACTTCCAAAAGTTTGATAAGATTTTATATACAATTTCATTTTGAAATTGATTAAAATAACATAAATTTGATTAACTGGAAAAATATTATCTAAATTAACTATTGAATAAATTAGAAATATAATTTAACCTTATAAATAAATTATATGAAAAGAAGTTATGAATTTAAATCCAGTATTTTTAACTATTTATTAAAATATGAAACCTTTCATAAAAATTCCAAAAATTTATACTAAACAAATTTTTATGCCTCACATCAAAATATGAAGTTAATTTTGACATATTGAATCTATAAAAGTTCCAAAAATTGGATTAAAAAATGGTTCACCGTTAAAATGTTGTAACAATTACCTTAATAAAAATATATGTTTTTAAGCACAAAATTGGGATTGTTCTTATCTTATGTCTATCGAATCTATTGGATGAATATCAAAAATATTTTATTGAATATATAAAATATTTATTACCTTAATATCACTTAAAAATTTTAATTAACTAGGTTAAAATATATTTTTCACTATAATAATATTTTCATTTATATTCAATCAGTTTTCATATTCATTTATAATTATTTAGTAACCTATGAAGTCATCTTATATTTGTGTAAATGACATATTTTCATAATTTAGTTAATAATATTAATATTAATAAACATAAGTTATATCTTACATTCCTTAATAATAATATTTTTAATAATATATTATTGTTAGGTAACACTTGGTCTTGTGTGTTACGCAAGCCATCGGGGAAGGTATATCTTGTGTGTAATGTACACTAAGTCGATGTTGCATGTGATGTTAGCCAAGTCAGTGTTTCATGTAGTTCAAGATAATATGGTGTAATGTGGATGGAATTTTTGACTTAGTGTTTTAATATATATATATATATATATATATATATTAAAAAATAACTATTTTTAGTGTAACGTGAAATAGAAAATATCAAAAATATAAATTAATTTGGAAAAAAATATTTCACAAAATATCATGATATTATATTCTACCCCCATTAAAATGAATTTCTCCCTCTAAATTCATTTGGTTTATCAAAGGTTTAATACTTTAAAGTTTCATTCATATAAATCCTCATCGTAAAAAAGAATATTAAAACTTCCCTTAAAAGGGGAAAGTTAGAACCATAACGGTTACCCAAAGTAACTCATAAAGAGATTCCCACAAATGAGAACATGGGTGGGAAGTGAAAACATGGAAATGGAAGAGAAATATCACCATCATTTTCTTATGTAGAGTGATAGAGAACAAGGTCAGGAGAAAGTTAACAATCACAAAGCCATAAATCTGTGAGGACCTAAGGAACCATCTAATTCATAGGAAACAAAGGTACTAGAACAAAATTTGTGGATTGAATATCCTTTTTCCTAAAGTTAATTAATTTTCAGGAAAATTAATACTTTCATGATTTCATAACAACATCATCTTTTATTGTTTTTTAATCTACTTCACCTCTTTTTCTAAAAAGGAAGGTGACCTTTTCATTCTTGAAGTATTAAGAGATCGTGAGATCCGTGATATGTCATCCCATTTATCATCAGTTATCATAAAAAATGTACTTTAAAAAGGCTATATGATATCCATAAATCTCATATGGTGAGACAATACTTTAATCTCACAAAATATATTCAAGTTTTGAATTAAACATTACATAAATAGTTAAACTTTTAACTCTTCCAAAATATAATTCACCCTTTCTTCCTTAAATATTCTCAAAAAATATTTTTATTGGATAATTGGGTTCATCATTTTACTAATAGGACACTAAATGTGATTTTATTATTCCATAATCCCTATTAAGAAATATAATCACATAAAATCTCACCAAATTATGAACAATAATACTTTCATAGGGATTGTTCATAAAAAATCAAACATAACATTCCCAACTAAGGAGGAAAGGATAAGTACTTATTAATTATCTTGGTTCCCTTCATCCATTATGATCAGATAAGATTTCCTTTTTTCATTTTTGTTCATAGGTTTTTGTGGGTTATCATTCACATTAGTCCTTGGATTGGAGAACTTGTTATCATAATGGATAAACTCCAAGCAATTAAAACACTGAAGTGTGGGAGGTAGATTTTCAGGGGATTTCTCATTATTTTGATCATTATCTAACTTAATCCCATAATTTTAACATTAAAATACTCGATAAAATTCCCTTCCACACTTAAAACATTTATTAGTCCCCTCAAGACAATTTCCTCCATGTTTCTTTCCACAGTCTGTGCATAACATAAGGTTCATTTTCTTTTCTCTATGGTTGTTAGATTTTACATTGAACTCAAATTCCTTTTCTTATTCAAACCAAGAGATTGATAAGTAACTCCAACCTATATTTCAACTTTTATTTCACAACTCACAATCTCTTCATAGCTACTAAAGTCTCTTATGGCCAACAACCTTCCGAGAAATGGATTTAAGCCACTAAAGAACCTATCTACATTACTTTCTGTTTGAATGATAATACCGGAAGCATACCTCACAAGTCTTGTGAAATTAGACTCATAGGTGCAGAAAGATTCATCATCATTTTTATTTAACTCAAAGAACTCCTTTTCCATATTCGTATGAAGAACATGAGGAAATTACTTATTGAAGAACAAGTTCTTAAACTCATCTCAATCCATGGATTCAATTTCTTCTAGATTCTTCATATTCGTGATTAGAGTTCACCACTGCTCTTCTTCACCTTATAACTAATAAACAACCAGAATGACTTTCTTGTGATAAAAACACTTGATAACAGAGAATATATTTTAAATTGTACTGATATAGTGTTCAACAATAAGTGGATTCGATGACCTATTGAAAGAAATTGGATGATGCCTCAAGAAGGACACAACAGAAATTTGTTCCCTCCTTTGCTCGTTTGGAAACTTAGCGTGATTTATAGCTTGAGAAAGCTATGAGAGTATGGAAACAAGGTTTATTATTCCACCCCCATTGCATTAGGATCTTCAAGAGGACATTAGTTTCATTTTATATCTCAATCACCATTATAGCGGTTCCCTCGGGTTCCAGCCATTGGCTAAAACCAAAAGCATAGAGTAAGAAACAATTATCCTAGTGAGGAACCACAAAATCATGTAATTCCACTTATAGGATGTCTAAATTATGACACATTTCTTAATATATGACACATTAGGTGAATCATAGGTCATTCATATACAACTTCTAGTAAAATACCTCATGATGGTTTGTGAATAGTTTTTTAATTCCCAAAGCATATCCCCCGGGACTTTCAAACCAGGTGTGAAGCAAGACTCATTGTTGTGTACCAAATTACCCCGAGTTAGGCTCAGAACATCTTCTCAGAGTTGTTACCCATAGGTACATCTATTCCATATCCACATATACTTTTAGTATCCATACAAGGATGTATTTCTAGGAAACCACTTAGTCCAACTTTCACCAAAATTCACAAACATTTCCCTAAACATTAAATCATCCTTATACTTATCCTTAGACACATCCCTAGACATATCCTTAGAAATACACCTTGATATCTCACTAAATTTATCTCATACTAGTTTCTAAAGGTTGAATAAAAATTTCATTTGATACCAACTATAGTTACCCAGGCTTTAAATTCATGGATATTACATCATTTTAGATGAATATTTAGTACATTTCAAAAATTCAAGCTCGAGGACCGTAATAGTTAAGTGTCTTTGGAAACATGGAAACAAAATATTCTATCCGGGTGAAAGATCTTAAACAACTCCCAGAAAGAACTATACCTTTATCACTTCTACCTAAAACCATTATTCAAAACCTAGAGAAAGTAAACATAAGAAAGGGGTGACCACATATGCTCAGTAACGGAAAATAAAGAAAATACGTAAGAATAACATGAAAAAAAGGGTATGTATGTAACACCCCAAGATTTCATAGTGTGTTATTTCTTCAAAATAATTCAATAACTTGCACTACACGCAACACCGAGTTCAAGCGCACCATGACTTACCAAACAAGATGTTCAAAAGAGGTTATGAATAGTATTAACTAAATTTTAAACTTTATATAATTCCTATAATTTTAGAATCCATATTATGAATTTCTTAGACATAATGTAAGAACAAATTCATTTTCAGTATTGCACTTTTACCAAATTTAATAGTGAACCCTTTTTAAATACAATATTTTAAACTTTTGACTAAATGGGGACATCAAAAATTTAAAATGAAACATCCCAAGCTTCCACGGTACGCTTTCCTTTGAATAATACAGTAGCGTGTGTTGTACGCAACTTCGAGTTCTAACACACACTACAACCAATCAAACTACCCGTTATGAATAGTAATACCTACCTTTTGAAATTATATATATTTTGTATTTCAAAATGGACTTCATTTTTGGATTCGGAATATCGAATTTAGCCCAAGTTGAAAGTTTGGTACTTTTCGGATAACTTTAAAATTTTGATGAATAGTGAAAATTACTAAATTTTAATTAAAAACAACTTTTTTAATCAAAATAATTAATAGTGATAAATTATGAATTTGAGTGGTTTTAAAGTATATTTAGAATATATTTTTACCATTTAATATAATGTTGGTCATTGGACATAATTTTACAATTAAACCGAACATAAACAAGTGTCAATCTTTTGATAGTTATTATCTCTTAAAAACACGCTTTTTGTTTTGACAGCGGGAATTAATTCTAAATTAATTTCTGCCACTTCTGTGTTTCAAATTTGGAAAAATGGATTCCATATTTGGAATCAGGATGTTCAAATTGTGTAAATAGGTAACTTTTATTCTTAGACATTTTCAATAATTACTGCGGTAAAAATTTTCTTTACCATGGTTAAGGGTAAATCCAGTAAATAAGGGTTAAAAAATAATATTATAATAATACTAAATTACCCTAAAACGTGTCCTAACCTTATTTGTTGATACATGTTCGACCATAGTCATCTTTGGGTCGATTTTGGGACCCCATGTAGCCACTTGTAGGTGATAGGGACACTTTATTTTAATTTAGTTAAAATAAATAAAAAAATGACACAAGCATATATCTTTTAGCAAAAAAAAATTTACATAGGGTTATATATGTTTGATTTTAAACTATAAATATTCATTAGAAAGATAAAACTACTTCCTACATAATGATATTTTATTTATAATTTTTAAACATTAAATAATTTAATTTAGTTATGACACAATGATGATGCAGTAATTCCCATAATAGTGAACATTTAAAATAATTGATATTATAAATACCCAAATAAATATAATTTGAGACTTTTTAGAAATTAAACTAATTTTCTAAGTTAATATGACATGTTAGGAATCATTTAATTAAATATTTTCGAAGTAATCATTCTGTTATGAGTTTCACAAAAATCAACTATTGAATAGTGTCAAAATTGACATAAAAGAGTTTTTAAAACAAATATTATATTATTAATTGATATTAAATTCCTAAAAATCTAATGTTCGGCCAAGAGACTTATATCATGATAGTTTCATAATTAATGGACAACTTGTGGGTCTATTGGATGTATATGGTAAGTTTATTAACCATATAATATAAATATACAAAGAGACATTGTAAAAGTGAAACTAATTAACTTAGAGTTAATACTTAAATATAAGGTTAATATAAGTACCCAAACCTGTCTAAATTCTATTGGTTGAGTTGTTTTCCACCCATCCCCACCTTAAACTTTGAATAATCAACTTTGTAGCCATTAGAAACCGAATATGAATTTATTATAAATTAATATTTCTAGCTTTTCCAAAGGTGCCCCTCACCCCTCTTATAAAAAGGCACTCCTCCTTCTCATTTCCTCACACCTTCAAAGCATTTTGGTTCGGCAAAAATCTGCCCAAATACTCTCCCAACTTCCCTCACTACAACCTAGAGGCCTTATTTTGATCATAAAGCCAACCTAAGGAGCCCGTTTGATCAAATCAAAAGGAAGAAACCGAAGAAGAGGTAATGATTTCACCACCCTTTTCCAAGTTCCTTCCTTCTTCCACTTCTTATTCCTTTGTTTTTACCATTATAAAATAATAACTCTAGTATCATATATATACTATGATGTTATTATAAATATGGTACAACCATATTCACTATTATATCCATCCTTTTAATAACATGTCACCATACGTGCCTACGTACGGCTTACCGTCTCCACGTCGTGGTGTAATTGTTATTCAATAAATTATTATTTGGATGGTTATAATAATGATGTGTAACTCATGTAAATAATAAATATAACATGATAAGGATTCTGTATATATGATATACCATCCAATTATATATTATTTTAATATCAAATGAATGATATCATCGCTCGTGCATACGTACGGACTACCGTCTCCACGAATGCGATGAGATTCATTCTCCATCGTATCCATTCAAGTATAATTATCATTTGATGATTTAAAAATGATGTTTAAGGACTTGATATCATTATGGATATTAATAATATACAACCTATCCATTACAAACATGGCTTACGTAACAAAACATATAAAAGAAAACGAGTAGGTTAACACCCGAAACAACGATAA
Organism: Viscum album; assembly: GCA_963277665.1. NCBI lineage: Eukaryota > Viridiplantae > Streptophyta > Magnoliopsida > Santalales > Viscaceae > Viscum > Viscum album. Next base: position 378,414,127 of record OY728140.1, on the reverse strand, counting down.
TACTAAGATATTATTAACAAAGCGAAGTTAAAAGATCATATATGATATCATATTAATATATATGATTATTGTATAATTAAATAACAATTATTTCACTATTATACAGGAGGTTAACCTACCCCAACCAAGGAAAAGTACAAGGTAAGGGGTTTTCATCTCACTCCTTATTCCCGTGAGATTCATGCCATATTGCCACCATTAACTTTTGTGTGGTGTATGTACTGCCCATAATTATATTCTTTGTGTAATAAAATTTAATCTATGTTCATTTACATATTCATTGTATGATACCTCTTTCATGGGTTGTGTGTTTCGTATGTTACCAAATTGGTAAGGGTTTATTTCACAATCTCTTCATTATCCAAGGTTGTATATACATAATAATCTTCTGGGATCTCTTTATCATCCACATCCATGTTTCTTAAAAATGAATTTCAAAACATTTTTACTATTTACAAGAATATGGGTTAAAGTCATTTATACCCTTATGTGTTTCGAAAGGAATCTTTTCGTCGTTTTCCAAACAAGGCACTTTTAACCTTTTCGACAAATTTAAGGTAAGAATTTTTTTTTAACTTATACGGCGGGTGCGGCTATTTACCGCCATTATAAAATCGTCAAAGCTTCCCTTACAACCTTATAAGAATATTTTCAAATTGAATGTATTATTTTATAATTATGTTACTTTTAAAATGATTTCAAATAAAAGAGATATTTCTCTAAAATAGTTTTGATTTCATCTATGTCAACATCCTTTGATGGCTTTGAAGCTTATTTGAAGTTGATTTATTATGATACAAAACATCCATATTTTATTGAAGGTTTTGTGATATTTTTTATTGTGGATAAGCTATTCTTATGTCACTCATGGTTTTTTTAAAGTATTGACATTTCATAAGTTATTTTTAATCCGAATGTGTATGTTATATTTGAACCTTTCATTCAGATGAATGTGTTAGAAAAGTATGTTCCGGGTTTGGGACCGTTAAAAGCAAGACCTCCAGTTTGGTCTCCAGTTATTAGTGGAATTCCGGTTTGGTCTCCGGTTATTAGAGGAACTCCGGTTTGGTCTCCGGTTATTAGAGGAACTCTGGGTTTGTGTCCGGTTATTAAAGGCACTCCGGGTTGGTGTCCGGTTATTAGAGGCACTCCGGGTTGGGTTCCGATTACAGTTAGCCCCTAGGTCTTGGGCTGAGGCCTTGATAAAGAAATTAAAGTTCAGCATTATGCATTCCAACATTATGAAAGTGGTTATTGATATTGCATGTGATTATTCAATTAGTATAATATCCATGTGAATAAGTAAATGGCATTATTTCATTTTACTTTTGCCATACTAGGTTGAAGTTCAAGTTTAAAAGGCTTTTGTTTTAGTAATGCATTGCCTTAAATGTTTATGCTTATTTTTGAATGTTCTGCTATATTGTTATCCTTACTGGGCATTTGAGCTCACCCCTTTTCTATGTTTTATTTTTCCCATGATGTGAAGAAGTAAGTTATGAATGACCTGCAGGGATATTATGAGGGGATAATAGTGTGGACTATGGATACATTATGTTTTTGTAGTGGTTTTCAACTTTATGATGTAATGTAAAACTTATGAATATATCTAGTGTTTCCAAGGCTACTAAACCAATCGGTCTTTAGAGATTTGATCTTTCTTGTGATCATGCCAATGTTATGTAATAATGCACTGACTCCGGGTAACTAGGGTCGGGGCGTTACAGTTGGTATCATAGGAAGTTTAGTACAAACCTTGGAAGCTAGATTTAGATAAACTCTGATTAGGGCACGTAGACCTAAGATGAACTTTGAGGATTAGTATAGAAGAACTTCCAAGAATTTTGGTATTGTAGATATTTTGTGTGTTTTCCGAGAAATACATCCCTGTCTGGATACGAGCAGGTAGAGGCGGCTCTAGAACAGATGTACCTAGGGGTAAAACCCGAAAACACCGCTTTGAGCTAGACTCGAACGGGAACTGGTGCACGACAACGGGCCTTGCTGCACTCTTGGTTATGACACTCCCGGGTGATATGCTTAGGATAACTCTCATTTTCTTTACAAATCATTATGAAGGGTTTATGAGTATATACTTCCTCAAAGTAAACATTCTTATGATTATGGATTATATCCATAAATAGTTCAATTTATGTTAAGTGTTTTACAAGTTTGGGATTAGGTATTCTTATTCATAAACTAATCTAGTGTATGCCATTGTTTAGAAATGGCGCCCAGTAGAAGGAATGAAAACTCTAGCAATGCACATGATCCAAAGAGAAAGAAGGATCATATATTTCATGGTATTAAGCCAGAATTTATAAGAGAAATATTCTCGCATGTATTATCATCATATGAAGAAATAATATCACATGTTGATAAGATAAGTAAAAATTTTACTAAGTCCTATGGCTTTGAAGGGAAGCAAGAGAATAAAAGGATGGAAGAGAGAAAGATGGATAAAGGGAAGAGGGAAAAGAAGAATTTTCCCATATGAGATAACTGTGGAAAGAAACACCTTGGAACTTTCCTGAAAGGAATGGGGGTTTGTTATAAGTGTGTAGGAAAAGGGCACAAAGTACATGACTGCAAGGGTAAGAAAATGGTTTCAAATGTACAATGCTGCATTTGCAAGGAGTTTGGACACTACGCGAACCTATGTCCCAGTCATCAGACTATTCCACAAATGATGCTATTGGATAATAATCAAGTTATGATACTACCACAGATGAAGAGGAATGATTAGAGTTCTTATATTGATTATGTCATTTGAGTGATGTATCAACAATGTACTTGTTATAATAATTATGGAGTATATAAGGATTGTACTGCAGTACTATTTCATTAAGGACTTGATATTGTGTAGAACAAAGAAAAGTGACTCAATAGAAGGTTAAAATGTTTGTAAAATATATGGTTGAGAGAAATATAAACCATAATATGGTTCTGATACTGAGGTAGTGATTTTAGAATAATAAATGATTGATTTGGATAAATTATATTGGATATTCTTGACTACCTTGACGTTGATTAATGATTTGTATATTCCATTATCGTTGGGGTTTAAAACATTTTTGGATTGATGATGTATATCCAGCATTCTATGTGGAATAAGGGAGCATGAATGTAATCAATAAGGATTATGGTAATTCAGGATGTTTCAGTGTTTTAAAAGAATACATGATGAAGGTATTAATATGCTATTACGGGGTAAAAAGGATCTACATTATGTTTACCTTCCTTATAAATGTTGGACTGTGAGAAGTATTTTGGATAAATTCTAGTTTGAGATTAATGTTGGATTGCCATAAAAGGACAACCCGGAGGTCAGGCGGCAACCCGTCGCGACCGGCGAGGCAGCGAGAATTAAACACGCAACCGAAGGGCAACAAGGGTGTATCACCTACCACTGACCCACGAGATATCCTGGATTAAATAATGTAGTTTTTATTAAAAGATCTGGTAGATAAATTATAAATTTTTTTATTTTGGAACCCTGTATGAATAGTATAAATAGAATTTTTTTTAAGTTCTATTATCTTTTAGAGTGAAAGATGAGTTTGTGGTAGAAATTTATTAATGGATAAAACTCTAATTATAAAGTAAGTATATATATCTTTATGATCTTAGCCAATCTCATAAATAAATTCCTCAACATTAAGAAAAGAAACTTAGAACAAAAATGTTGTCCTAGATGGTACCTTAAATCATCACTAATTTATGGCTTTGGGATTGTTGGCCTTTTCATAGCCATGTTCTCTACCACTCTCCATCAGATAATTGATGGTTAGATTTCTCTTCCATATCCATATTTTCCTACATGGAACCCTAGTATGTGTTATTTTTGGTAATCTTCAAACTTTCCACTCTTTATTTTAAATAGAGGCCTCATTAATTCATTTTTCGATGTGGGATTTCAACTAAGATATTTTGAAATGTCAAAAATGGGTTATCCCAATACCCTATGTTTTGTTGAACCGATGGTATTTCAAATCATCATAGATTGATGAATTTAAGGACCGCAATTTTATACTTGTTTGTGATTGATGACCTCAATCACTACCTATAAATATTTACATTTTTCCTCCAATTATATGTCTCTGATTACCACCAATGTTCTCCTAACTGAGATCATAATTTGGTGGTGACCCTTTCATTTCTCTTTTCCTCATATTAAGACTAGATTTTAGTAACCTAATTTCCGATGTGGGTTTTTCCACAAAGATATTTTCTATTTTAAACCTTTTATTTTCGAAGAACAGTTTCAAATTGTGAGGATGCAATTTATTGAAGGAGGGGAGAATGTAACACCCCAAGATTTCATAGTGTGTTATTTCTTCAAAATAATTCAATAACATGCACTACACGCAACACTGAGTTCAAGCTCACCATGACTTACCAAACAAGACGTTCAAAAGAGGTTATGAATAGTATTAACTAAATTTTAAACTTTATATAATCCCTAAAATTTTAGAATCCATATTATGAATTTCTTAGACATAATGTAAGAACAAATTCATTTTCAGTATTGCACTTTTACCAACTTTAATAGTGAACCCTTTTTAAATACAATATTTTAAACTTTTGACAAAATGGGGACATCAAAGATTTAAAATTAAACATCCCAAGCTTCCACGGTACGCTTTCCTTTGAATAATACAGTAGCGTGTGTTGTACGCAACTTCGAGTTCTAACACTCACTACAACCAATCAAACTAGCCGTTATGAATAGTAATACCTACTTTTTGAAATTATATATATTTTATATTTCAAAATGGACTTCATTTTTAGATTCGTAATATCAAATTTATACTAAGGTGAAAGTTAGGTACTTTTCGGATAACTTTAATATTTTGATGAATAGTGAAAATTACTAAATTTTAATTAAAAACAACTTTTTTAATCAAAATAATTAATAGTGATAAATTATGAATTTGAGTGGGTTTAAAGTATATTTAGAATATAGTTTTACCATTTAATATAATATTGGTCATTGGATGTAATTTTACAATTAAACCGAACATAAACAAGTGTCAATCTTTTGATAGTTATTATCTCTTAAAAACACGCTTTTTGTTTTGACAGCGGAAATTAATTTTAAATTAATTTTTGCCACTTCTGTGTTTTGAATTTGGAAAAATGGATTCCATATTTGGAATCAGGATGTTCAAATTGTGTAAATATGTAACTTTTATTCTGAGACATTTTGAATAATTACTTCGGTAAATATTTTATTTACCATGGTTAAGGGTAAATCCGGTAAATAAGGGTTAACAAATAATATTATAATAATACTAAATTACCCTAAAACGTATCCTAAATTTATTGTTTGATACATGTTCGACCATAGTCATCTTTGGGTAGATTTTGGGACCCCATGGAGCCACTTGTAGGTGATAGGGACACTTTATTTTAATTTAGTTAAAATAAATACAAAAATGACACAAGCATATATCTTTTTGCAAAACAATTTTTACATAGGGTTATATATGTTTGATTTTCGACTATAAATATTTATTAGAAAGATAAAGATATTTTCTACATAATTATATTTTATTTATAATTTTTAAACATTAAATAAGTTAATTTAGTTATGACACAATGATGATGCAGTAATTCCCATAATACTGAACATTTAAAATAATTGATATTATAAATACCCAAATAAATATAATTTGAGACTTTTTATGAATTAAACTGATTTTCTAAGTTAATATGACATGTTAGGAATCATTTAATTAAATTGTTTCTAAGTAATCATTTTTTATGAGTTTCACAAAAATCAACTATTGAATAGTGTCAAAATTGACATAAAAGAGTTTTTAAAACAAATATTATATTATTAATTGATATTAAATTCCTAAAAATATAATGTTCAGCCAAGAGACTTATATAATGATATGTTCATAATTAATGGACCACTTTGGGGTCTATTGGATGTATATGGTATGTTTATTAACCATATAATATAAATATACAAAGAGATATTGTAAAAGTGAAACTAATTAACTTAGAGTTAATACTTAAAGATAAGGTTAATATAAGTACCCTAACCTGTCTAAATTCTATTGGTTGAGTTGTTTTCGAACCATCCCCACCTTAATATTTGAATAATTAACTTTGGATCCATTAGAAACCGAATATGAATTTATTATAAATTAATATTTCTAGCATTTCCAAAGGTGCCCCTCACCCCTCTTATAAAAAGGCACTCCTCCTTCTCATTTCCTCACTCCTTCAAAGCATTTTGGTTCGGCCAAACTCTGCCCAAATACTCTCCCAAATTCCATCAATACATCCTAGAGGCCTTATTTTGATCAGAAAGCCAACCTAAGGAGCCCTTTTGATCAAATCAAAAGGAAGAAACCGAAGAAGAGGTAATGATTTCACCACCCTTTTCCAGGTTCCTTTATTCTTCCACTTCTTCTTCCTTTGTTTTTACCATTCTAAAATAATAACTCTAGTATCATATATATACTGTGATGTTATTATAAATATGGTACAACCATATTCACTATTCTATCCATCCTTTTAATAACATGTCACCATATGTGCGAACGTATGGCTTACCGTCTCCACGTCGTGGTGTAATTGTTATTCAATAAATTATTATTTTGATGGGTATAATAATGATGTGTAACTCATGTAAATAATAAATATAACATGATAAGGATTATGTATATATGATATACCATCCAATTATATATTATTTTAATATCAAAGGAATGATATTATCGCTCGTGCGTACGTACGGACTACCGTCTCCACGAATGCGATGAGATTCATTATCCATCGTATCCATTCAAGTATAATTATCATTTGATGATTTGAAAATGATGTTTAAGGACTTGATATCATTATGTATATTAATAATATACAACCTATCCATTACAAACATGGATTATGTAACAAAACATATAAAAGAAAACGAGTAAGTTAACACCCGAAACAACGATAATACTAAGATATTATTAACAAAGCGAAGTTAAAAGATCATATATGATATCATATTAATATATATGATTATTGTATAATTCAATAACAATTATTTCACTATTATATAGGAGTTTAACCTACCCCAACCAAGGAAAAGTACAAGGTAAGGGGTTTTCATCTCACTCCTTATTCCCGTGAGATTCATGCCATATTGTCACCATTATCTTTTGTGTGGTGTATGTACTGCCCATAATTATATTATTTGTGTAATAAACTTTAATCTATGTGTATTTACATATTCATTGTATGATACCTCTTTCATGGGTTGTATGTTTCGTATGTTACCAAATTGGTAAGGGTTTATTTCACAATCTCTTCATTATCCAAGGTTGTATATACATAATAATCTTCTGGGATCTCTTTATCATCCACATACATGTTTCTTAAAAATGAATTTCAAAACATTTTTACTATTTACAAGAATATGGGTTAAAGTCATTTATACCCTTATGTGTTTTGAAAGGAATCTTTCCGTTGTTTTCCAAACAAGGCACTTTTAACCTTTTCGACAAATTTAAGGTAAGAATGTTTTTTTTAACTTATACGGTGGGTGCGGCTATTTACCGCTGTTATAAAATCATCAAAGCTTCCCTTACAAGCTTATAAGAATATTTTCAAATTGAATGTATTATTTTATAATTATGTTTCTTTTAAAATGATTTCAAATAAAAGAGATATTTCTCTAAAATAGTTTTGATTTCATCTATGTCAACATCCTTTGATGGCTTTGAAGCTTATTTTAAGTTGATTTATTATGATACAAAACATCCATATTTTATTGAAGGTTTTGTGATATTTTTGACTATGGATAAGCTATTATTATGTCACTCATGGTTTTTTTAAAGTATTGACATTTCATAAGTTATTTTTAATCCGAATGTGTATGTTATATTTCAACCTTTCATTCAGATGAATGTGTTAGACAAGTATGTTCCGGGTTGGGGACCAGTAAAAGTAAGCCCTCCGGTTTGGTCTCCTGTTATTAGTGGAACTCCGGTTTGGTCTCCGGTTATTAGAGGAACTATGGTTTGGTCTCCGGTTATTAGAGGAACTCCGGGTTGGTGTCCGGTTATTAAAGGCACTCGGGGTTGGTGTCCGGTTATTAGAGGCACTCCAGGTTGGGTTCCGGTTACAGTTAGCCCCTAGGTCTTGGGATGAGGCCTTGACAAAGAAATTAAAGTTCAGCATTATGCATTCCAACATTATGAAAGTGGTTATTGATATTGCATGTGATTATTCGATTAGTAGAATATCCATGTGAATAACACTACTAAAAATTCTTGTTTTTGCGCCTGCTGAAGCGGGCGACCGCCATTAGCAGTCGCTAAAGAAGGTATTAGCGACCGCCAATGGCGGTCGCTAATACGAAACTAAAATTCTAGCGCGATTTTTTTCCCGCGCGCGCTTCTTCTTCTTTCCCTCCTATACTTTTGCCGCTGCAAATAGTCACCGCCGCACGCCGCCCCACGACGCCGCACACCGCCGCATGCTCCCACACGCCGCCTCATTATGTCGGACGATTCTTCCCTCGTGACCGCCGCCCCACGCCACCGCCGCCGCACGCTCCCGCCACACGCTCCCGCACGCCGCACGCCGCCGCACGCACCGCCCACCGGCCGCCGTGTGTCCGCCATAGCCGGTGGGGAAGGTCTGTGTCCCTGCAATATGCCGCGAGACGAGAGGAGACCCGCATGCGCCTGTTTCCTTGATGTGAAACAGTAGCGACCGCCATTGGCGGTCGCTAAAGGGCTTTACCGACGAAGCAACAGCGACCGCCAAAAGTGATCGCTGGGCGGTCGCTAAAACTACTATTTCTAGTAGTGTAAGTAAATGGCATTATTTCATTTTACTTTTTCCATACTAGGTTGAAGTTCAAGTTTAAAAGGCTTTTGTTTTAGTAATGCATTGCCTTAAATGTTTATGCTTATTTTTGAATGTTCTGCTATATTGTTATCCTTACTGGGCATTTGAGCTCACCCCTTTTCTATGTTTTATTTTTCCCAGGATGTGAAGAAGTAAGTTATGAATGACCTACAGGGATATTATGAGGGGATAATAGTGTGGACTATGGAGACATTATGTTGTTGTAGTAGTTTTTCACTTTATGATATAATGTAAAACTTATGAATATATCTAGTGTTTCCAAGGCTACTAAACCAATCAGTATTTCGAGATTTGATCTTTCTTGTGATCATGCCAATGTTATGTAATAATGCACTGACTCTGGGTAACTAGGGTCGGGGCGTTATAGTTGATATCAGAGGAAGTTTAGTACAAACCTTGGAAGCTAGATTTAGATAAACTCTGATTAGAGCACGTAGACCTAAGATGAACTTTGGGGATTAGTATAGAAGAACTTCCAAGAATTTTGGTATTGTAGAGATTTTGTGTGTTTTCCGAGAAATACATCCCTGTCTGGATACGAGCAGGTAGAGGCGGCTCTGGCACATATGTACCTAGGGGTAAAACCCGAAAACACCCCTTTGAGCTAGACTCGAACGGGAACTGGTGCACGACAACGGGCCTTGCTGCACTCTTGGTTACGACACTCTCGGGGGATATTCTTACGATAACTCTCATTTTCTTTACAAATAATTATGAAGGGTTTATGAGTATATACTTCCTCAAAGAAAACATTCTTATGATTATGGATTATATCCATAAATAGTTCAATTTATGTTAAGTGTTTTACAAGTTTGGGATTAGGTATTCTTATTCATAAATTAATCTAGTGTATGCCATTGTTTAGAAATGGCGCCCAGTAGAAGGAATGAGAACTCCAGCAATGCACATGATCCAAAGAGAAAGAAGGATCATATATTTCATGGTATTAAGCCAGAATTTATAAGAGAAATAGTCTCGCATGTATTATCATCATATGAAGAAATAATATCACGTGTTGATAAGATAAGTAAAAAAGTTTACTGAGTCCTATGGCTTTGAAGGGAAGCAAGAGAATAAAAGGATGGAAGAGAGAAAGATGGATAAAGGGAAGAGGGAAAAGAAGAATTTTCCCATATGAGATAACTGTGGAAAGAAACACCTTGGAACTTTCCTAAAAGGAATGGGGGTTTGTTATAAGTGTGGAGGAAAAGGGCACAAAGTACATGACTGCAAGGGTAAGAAAATGGTTTCAAATGTACAATGTTGCATTTGCAAGGAGTTTGGACACTACGCAAACTTATGTCCCAGTCATCATACTATGCCACAAATGATGCTATTGGATAATAATCAAGTTATGATACTACCACCGATGAAGAGGAATGATTAGAGTTCTTATATTGATTATGTCATTTGAGTGATGTATCAAAAATGTACATGTTATAATAATTATGGAGTATATAAGGATTGTACTGCAGTACTATTTCATTAAGGAGTTGATATTGTGTAGAACAAAGAAAAGTGACTCAATAGAAGGTTAAAATGTTTGGAAAATATATGGTTGAGAGAAAGATAAACCATAATATGGTTCTGATACTGAGGTAGTGATTTTAGAATAATACATGATTGATTTGGATAAATTATATTGGATATTCTTGACTACCTTGAAGTTGATTAATGATTTGTATATTCCATTATCGTTGGGGTTTAAAACATTTTTGGATTGATGGTGTATATCCAGCATTCTATGTGGAATAAGGGAGAATGAATGTAATCAATAAGGATTATGGTAATTCAGGATGTTTTAGTGTTTTAAAAGAATACATGATGAAGGTATTAATATGCTATTACGGGGTAAAAAGGATCTACATTATGTTTACCTTCCTTATAAATTTTGGACTATGAGAAGTATTTTGGATAAATTCTAGTTTGAGATTAATTTTGGATTGCCATAAAAGGACAACCCGGAGGTCAGGCGGCAACCCGTCGCGACCGGCAAGGCAGCGAGACTTAAACACGCAACCGAAGGGCGACAAGGGTGTATCACCTACCACTGACCCACGAGATGTCCTGGATTAAATCATGTAGTTTTTATTAAAAGATCTAGTAGATAAATTATAAATTTGTTTATTTTGGAACCCTGTATGAATAGTATAAATAGAATTTTTTTTACGTTCTATTATCTTTTAGAGTGAAAGATGAGTTTGTGGTAGAAATTTATTAATGGATAAAACTCTAATTATAAAGTAAGTATATATATCCTTATAATCTTAGCTAATCTCATAAATAAATTCCTCAACATTAAGAAAAGAAACTTAGAACAAAAATGTTGTCCTAGATGGTACCTTAAATCATCACTAATTTATAGCTTTGGGATTGTTGGCCTTTTCATAGCCATGTTCTCTACCACTCTCCATCAGATAATTGATGGTTAGATTTCTCTTACATATCCATATTTTCCTACATGGAACCCTAGTATGTGTTATTTTCGGTAATCTTCAAACTTTCCACTCTTTATTTTAAATAGAGGCCTCATTAATTCATTTTTCGATGTGGGATTTCAACTAAGATATTTTTAAACATCAAAAATGGGTTATCCCAATACCCTATGTTTTGTTGAACCGATGGTATTTCAAATCATCATAGATTGATGAATTTAAGGACCTCAATTTTATACTTGTTTGTGATTGATGACCTCAATCACTACCTATAAATATTTACGTTTTTCCTCCAATTATATGTCTCTAATTACCACCAATGTTCTCCTAACTGAGATCATAATTTGGTGGTGACCCTTTCATTTCTCTTTTCCTCATATTAAGACTAGATTTTAGTAACCTAATTTCCGATGTGGGTTTTGCCACAAAGATATTTTCTATTTTAAACCTTTTATTTTCTAAGAACAATTTCAAATTGCGAGGACGCAATTTATTGAAGGAGGGGAGAATGTAACACCCCAAGATTTCATAGTGTGTTATTTCTTCAAAATAATTCAATAACTTGCACTACACGCAACACCGAGTTCAAGCTCACCATGACTTACCAAACAAGACGTTCAAAAGAGGTTATGAATAGTATTAACTAAATTTTAAACATTATATAATCCCTATAATTTTAGAATCCATATTATGAATTTCTTAGACATAATGTAAGAACAAATTCATTTTCAGTATTTCACTTTTACCAACTTTAATAGTGAACCCTTTTTAAATACAATATTTTAAACTTTTGACTAAATGGGGACATCAAAAATTTAAAATGAAACATCCCAAGCTTCCACGGTATGCTTTCCTTTGAATAATACAGTAGCGTGTGTTATACGCAACTTCGAGTTCTAACACACACTACAACCAATCAAACTACCCGTTATGAATAGTAATACCTACTTTTTGAAATTATATATATTTTATATTTCAAAATGGACTTCATTTTTGGATTCGGAATATTGAATTTAGCCTAAGGTTAAAGTTTGGTACTTTTCAGATAACTTTAATATTTTGATGAATAGTTAAAATTACTAAATTTTAATTAAAAATAACTTTTTTAATCAAAATAATTAGTAGTGATAAATTATGAATTTGAGTGGTTTTAAAGTATATTTAGAATATATTTTTACCATTTAATATAATTTTGGTCATTGGACGTAATTTTACAATTAAACCGAACATAAACAAGTATCAATCTTTTGATAGTTATTATCTCTTAAAAACACGCTTTTTGTTTTGACAGCGGGAATTAATTTTAAATTAATTTCTGCCACTTCTGTGTTTCGAATTTGGAAAAATGGATTCCATATTTGTAATCAGGATGTTCAAATTGTGTAAATAGGTAACTTTTATTCTTAGACATTTTGAATAATTACTGCGGTAAAAATTTTATTTATCGTGGTTAAGGGTAAATCCGGTAAATAAGGGTTAAAAAATAATATTATAATAATACTAAATTACCCTAAAACGTGTCCTAACCTTATTGGTTGATACATGTTTGACCATAGTCATCTTTGGGTCGATTTTGGGACCCCATGGAGCCACTTGTAGGTGATAGGGACACTTTATTTTAATTTAGTAAAAATAAATACAAAAATGACACAAGCATATATCTTTTAGAAAAACAATTTTTACATAGGGATATATATGTTTTATTTTCGACTATAAATATTCATTAGAAAGATAAAAAGATTTTCTACATAATGATAATTTATTTATAATTTTTAAACATTAAATAATTTAATTTAGTTATGACACAATGATGATGCAGTAATTCCCATAATAGTGAACATTTAAAATAATTAATATTATAAATACCCAAATAAATATAATTTGAGACTTTTTATGAATTAAACTAATTTTCTAAGTTAATATGACTTGTTAGGAATCATTTAATTAAATTTTCTCTAAGTAATCATTCTGTTATGAGCTCCACAAAAATCAACTATTGAATAGTGTCAAAATTGACATAAAAGAGTTTTTAAAACAAATATTATATTATTAATTGATATTAAATTCCTAAAAATCTAATGTTCGGACAAGAGACTTATATCATAATAGGTTCATCATTAATGGACCACTTGGGGGTCGATTGGATGTATATGGTAAGTTTAATAACCATATAATATAAATATACAAAGAGACATTGTAAAAGTGAAACTAATTAACTTAGAGTTAATACTTAAGGATAAGGTTAATATAAGTACCCAAACCTGTCTAAATTCTATTGGTTGAGTTGTTTTCGACCCATCCCCACCTTAAACTTTGAATAATCAACTTTGGAGCCATTAGAAACCGAATATGAATTTATTATAAATTAATATTTCTAGATTTTCCAAAGGTGCCCCTCACCCCTCTTATAAAAAGGCACTCCTCCTTCTCATTTCCTCACACCTTAAAAGCATTTTGGTTCGGAAAAACTCTACCCAAATACTCTCCCAACTTTCCTCACTACAACCTAGAGGCCTTATTTCGATAGGAAAGCCAACCTAAGTAGCCCTTTTGATCAAATCAAAAGGAAGAAACCGAAGAAGAGGTAATGATTTCACCACCCTTTTCCAAGTTCCTTTCTTCTTCCACTTCTTCTTCCTTTGTTTTTACCATTCTAAAATAATAACTCTGGTATCATATATATACTGTGATGTTATTATAAATATGGTACAACCATATTCACTATTCTATCCATCCTTTTAATAACATGTCACCATACGTGCCTACGTACGGCTTACCGTCTCCACATCGTGGTGTAATTGTTAGTCAATAAATTATTATTTGGATGGGTATAATAATGATGTGTAACTCATGTAAATAATAAATATTACATGATAAGGATTCTGTATATATTATATACCATCCAATTATATATTATTTTAATATCAAAGGAATGATATTATCGCTCGTGCGTACGTACGGACTACCGTCTCCACGAATGCGATGAGATTCATTCTCCATCATATCCATTCAAGTATAATTATCATTTGATGATTTAAAAATAATGTTTAAGGACTTGATATCATTCTGGATATTAATAATATACAACCTATCCATTACAAACATGGCTTAAGTAACAAAACATATAAAAGAAAACGAGTAAGTTAACACCCGAAACAACGATAATACTAAGATATTATTAACAAAGCGAAGTCAAAAGATCATATATGATATCATATTAATATATATGATTATTTTATAATTCAATAACAATTATTTCACTATTATACAGGAGGTTAACCTACCCCAACCAAGGAAAAGTACAAGGTAAGGGGTTTTCATCTCACTCCTTATTCCCGTGAGATTCATGCCATATTGCCACCATTAACTTTTGTGTGGTGTATGTACTGCCCATAATTATATTCTTTGTGTAATAAACTTTAATCTATGTGTATTTACATATTCATTGTATGATACCTCTTTCATGGGTTGTATGTTTCTTATGTTACCAAATTGGTAAGGGTTTATTTCACAATCTCTTCATTATCCAAGGTTGTATATACATAATAATCTTCTGGGATCTGTTTATCATCCACATCCATGTTTCTTAAAAATGAATTTCAAAACATTTTTACTATTTACAAGAATATGTGTTAAAGTCATTTATACCCTTATGTGTTTCTAAAGGAATCTTTTCTTCATTTTCCAAACAAGTCACTTTTAACCTTTTCGACAAATTGAAGGTAAGAATGTTTTTTTTAACTTATACGGCGGGTGCGGCTATTTACCGCCGTTATAAAATCGTCAAAGCTTCCCTTACAAGCTTATAAGAATATTTTCAAATTGAATGTATTATTTTATAATTATGTTACTTTTAAAATGATTTCAAATAAAAGAGATATTTCTCTAAAATAGTTTTGATTTCATCTATGTCAACATCCTTTGATGGCTTTGAAGCTTATTTGAAGTTGATTTATTATGATACAAAACATCAATATTTTATTGATGGTTTTGTGATATTTTTGACTGTGGATAAGCTATTCTTATGTCACTCATGGTTTTTTTAAAGTATTGACATTTCATAAGTTATTTTTAATCCGAATGTGTATGTTATATTTCAACCTTTCATTCAGATGAATGTGTTAGACAAGTATGTTCCGGGTTGGGGACCGGTAAAAGTAAGCCCTCCAGTTTGGTCTCCGGTTATTAGTGGAACTCCGGTTTGGTCTCCGATTATTAGAGGAACTCCGGTTTGGTCTCCGGTTATTAGAGGAACTCCGGGTTGGTGTTCGGTTATTAAAGGCACTCCGGGTTGGTGTCCGGTTATTAGAGGCACTCTGGGTTGGGTTCCGTTTACAGTTAGCCCCTAGGTCTTGGGATGAGGCCTTAACAAAGAAATTAAAGTTCAGCATTATGCATTCCAACATTATGAAAGTGGTTATTGATATTGCATGTGATTATTCGATTAGTAGAATATCCATGTGAATAAGTAAATGGAATTATTTCATTTTACTTCTTCCATACTAAGTTGAAGTTCAAGTTTAAAAGGCTTTTGTTTTAATAATGCATTGCCTTAAATGTTTATGCTTATTTTTGAATGTTCTGCTATATTGTTATCCTTACTGGGCATTTGAGCTCACCCCTTTTCTATGTTTTATTTTTCCCAGGATGTGAAGAAGTAAGTTATGAATGACCTGCAGGGATATTATGAGGGGATAATAGTGTGGACTATGGAGACATTATGTTGTTGTAGTAGTTTCTCACTTTATGATGTAATGTAAAACTTATGAATATATCTAGTGTTTCCAAGGCTACTAAACCAATCGGTCTTTCGAGATTTGATCTTTCTTGTGATCATGCTAATGTTATGTAATAATGCACTGAGTTTGGGTAACTAGGGTCGGGGCGTTACAGTTGGTATCAGAGGAAGTTTAGTACAAACCTTGGAAGCTAGATTTAGATAAACTCTGATTAGAGCACGTAGACCTAAGATGAACTTTGAGGATTAGTATAGAAGAACTTCCAAGAATTTTGGTATTGTAGAGATTTTGTGTGTTTTCCGATAAATACATCCATGTCTGGATACGAGCAGGTAGAGGCGGCTCTGGAACAGATGTTCCTAGGGGTAAAACCCGAAAACACCGCTTTGAGCTAGACTCGAACGGGAACTGGTGCACGACAACGGGCCTTGCTGCACTCTTGGCTACGACACTCCCGGGGGATATGCTTAGGATAACTCTCATTTTCTTTACAAATCATTATAAAGGGTTTATGAGTATATACTTCCTCAAAGAAAACATTCTTATGATTATGGATTATATCCATAAATAGTTCAATTTATGTTGAGTGTTTTACAAGTTTGGGATTAGGTATTCTTATTCATAAACTAATCTAGTGTATGCCATTGTTTATAAATGGTGCCCAGTAGAAGGAATGAGAACTCCAACAATGCACATGATCCAAAGAGAAAGAAGGATCATATATTTCATGGTATTAAGCCAGAATTTATAAGAGAAATAGTCTCACATGTATTATCATCATATGAAGAAATAATATCACGTGTTGATAAGATAAGTAAATAGTTTACTGAGTCCTATGGATTTGAAGGGAAGTAAGAGAATAAAAGGATGGAATAGAGAAAGATGGATAAAGGGAAGAGGGAAAAGAAGAATTTTCCCATATGAGATAACTGTGGAAAGAAACACCTTGGAACTTTCCTGAAAGGAATGGGGGTTTGTTATAAGTGTGGAGGAAAAGGGCACAAAGTACATGACTGCAAGGGTAAGAAAATGGTTTCAAATGTACAATGCTGCATTTGCAAGGAGTTTGGACACTACGCGAACCTATGTCCCAGTCATCAGACTATGCCAAAAATGATGCTATTGGATAATAATCAAGTTATGATACTACCACAGATGAAGAGGAATGATTAGAGTTCTTATATTGATTATGTCATTTGAGTGATGTATCAACAATGTACTTATTATAATAATTATGGAGTATATACGGATTGTACTGCAGTACTATTTCATTAAGGACTTGATATTGTGTAGAACAAAGAAAAGTGACTCAATAGCAGGTTAAAATGTTTGGAAAATATATGGTTGAGAGAAAGATAATCCATAATATGGTTCTGATACTGAGGTTGTGATTTTAGAATAATACATGATTGATTTGGATAAATTATATTGGATATTCTTGACAACCTTGAAGTTGATTAATGATTTTTATATTCCATTATCATTGGGGTTTAAAACATTTTTGGATTGATGATGTATATCCAGAATTCTATGTGGAATAAGGGAGCATGAATGAAATCAATAAGGATTATGGTAATTCAAAATGTTTCAGTGTTTTAAAAGAAAACATGATGAAGGTATTAATATGCTATTACGGGGTAAAAAGGATCTACATTATGTTTACCTTCCTTATAAATGTTGGACTGTGAGAAGTATTTTGGATAAATTCTTGTTTGAGATTAATTTTGGATTGCCATAAAAGGACAACCCGGAGGTCAGGCGGTAACCCGTCGCGACCGGCAAGGCAACGAGACTTAAACACGCAACCGAAGGGCGACAAGGGTGTATCACCTACCACTGACCCACGAGATGTCCTGGATTAAATAATGTAGTTTTTATTAAAAGATCTGGTAGATAAATTATAAATTTGTTTATTTTGGAACCCTGTATGAATAGTATAAATAGAATTTTTTTTACGTTCTATTATCTTTTAGAGTGAAAGATGAGTTTGTGGTAGAAATTTATTAATGGATAAAACTCTAATTATAAAGTAAGTATATATCCTTATGATCTTAGCCAATCTCATAAATAAATTCCTCAACATTAAGAAAAGAAACTTAGAACAAAAATGTTGTCCTAGATGGTACCTTAAATCATCACTAATTTATGGCTTTGGGATTGTTGGCCTTTTCATAGCCATGTTCTCTACCACTCTCCATCAGATAATTTATGGTTAGATTTCTCTTCCATATCCATATTTTCCTACATGGAACCCTAGTATGTGCTATTTTCCGTAATCTTCAAACTTTCCACTCTTTATTTTAAATAGAGGCCTCATTAATTCATTTTTCGATGTGGGATTTCAACTAAGATATTTTGAAACGTCAAAAATGGGTTATCCCAGTACCCTATGTTTTGTTGAACCGATGGTATTTCAAATCATCATAGATTGATGAATTTAAGGACCTCAATTTTATACTTGTTTGTGATTTATGAACTCAATCACTACCTATAAATATTTACATTTTTCCTCCAATTATATGTCTCTAATTGCCACCAATGTTCTCCTAACTGAGATCATAATTTGGTGGTCACCCTTTCATTTCTCTTTTCCTCATATTAAGACTAGATTTTAGTAACCTAATTTCCGATGTGGGTTTTTCCACAAAGATATTTTCGATTTTAAACCTTTTATTTTCGAAGAACAATTTCAAATTGCGAGGACGCAATTTATTGAAGGAGGGGAGAATGTAACACCCCAAGATTTCATAGTGTGTTATTTCTTCAAAATAATTCAATAACTTGCACTACACGCAACACTGAGTTCAAGCTCACCATGACTTACTAAACAAGATGTTCAAAAGAGGTTATGAATAGTATTAACTAAATTTTAAACTTTATATAATCCCTATAATTTTAGAATCCATATTATGAATTTCTTAGACATAATGTAAGAACAAATTCATTTTCAGTATTGCACTTTTACCAACTTTAATAGTGAACCATTTTTAAATACAATATTTTAAAATGTTGACTAAATGGGGACATCAAAAATTTAAAATGAAACATCCCAAGCTTCCACGGTATGCTTTCCTTTGAATAATATAGTAGCGTCTGTTGTACGCAACTTCGAGTTCTAACACACACTACAACCAATCAAACTAGCCGTTATGAATAGTAATACCTAATTTTTGAAATTATATATATTTTATATTTCAAAATGGACTTCATTTTTGGATTCGTAATATCGAATTTAGCCTAAGGTGAAAGTTTGGTACTTTTCGGATAACTTTAATATTTTCATGAATAGTGAAAATTACTAAATTTTAATTAAAAAAAACTTTTTTAATCAAAATAATTAATAGTGATAAATTATGAATTTGAGTGGTTTTAAAGTATATTTAGAATATATTTTTACCATTTAATATAATGTTGGTCATTGGACGTAATTTTACAATTAAACCGAACATAAACAAGTGTCAATCTTTTGATAGTTATTATCTCTTAAAAACACGCTTTTTGTTTTGACAGCGGGAATTAATTTCAAATTAATTTCTGCCACTTCTGTGTTTCGAATTTGTAAAAATGGATTCCATATTTTGAATCAGGATGTTCAAATTGTGTAAATAGGTAACTTTTATTCTTATACATTTTGATTAATTACTGCGGTAAATATTTTATTTACCATGGTTAAGGGTAAATTCGGTAAATAAGGGTTAAAACATAATATTATAATAATACTAAACTACCCTAAAACGTGTCCTAACCTTATTGGTTGATACATGTTCGACCATGGTCATCTTTGGGTCTATTTTGGGACCCCATGGAGCCACTTGTAGGTGATAGGGACACTTTATTTTAATTTAGTTAAAATAAATACAAAAATGACACAAGCATATATCTTTTAGAAAAACAATTTTTACATAGGGTTATATATGTTTGATTTTAGACTATAAATATTCATTAGAAAGATAAAAAGATTTTCTACATAATGATATTTTATTTATAATTTTTAAACATTAAATAATTTAATTTAGTTATGACACAATGATGATGCAGTAATTCCCATAATAGTGAACATTTAAAATAATTGATATTATAAATACCCAAATAAATATAATTTGAGACTTTTTATGCATTAAACTAATTTTATAAGTTAATATGACATGTTAGGAATCATTTAATTAAATTTTTTCGAATTAATCATTCTGTTATGAGTTTCACAAAAATCAACTATTGAATAGTGTCAAAATTGACATAAAAGAGTTTTTAAAACAAATATTATATTATTAATTGATATTAAATTCCTAAAAATCTAATGTTCGGCCAAGAGACTTATATCATGATAGTTGCATCATTAATGGACCACTTGGGGGTCTATTGGATGTATACGGTAAGATTATTAACCATATAATATAAATATACAAAGAGACATTGTAAAAGTGAAACTAATTAACTTAGAGTTAATACTTAAAGATAAGGTTAATATAAGTACCCAAACCTGTCTAAATTCTATTGGTTATGTTGTTTTAGACCCATACCCACCTTAACCTTTGAATAATAAACTTTGGAGCCATTAGAAACCTAATATGAATTTATTATAAATTAATATTTCTAGCTTTTCCAAAGGTGCCCCTCACCCCTCTTATAAAAAGGCACTCCTCCTTCTCATTTCCTCACACCTTCAAAGAATTTTGGTTCAGCCAAAATCTGCCCAAATACTCTCCCAACTTCCCTCACTACAACTTAGAGGCCTTATTTTGATCAGAAAGCCAACCTAAGGAGCCCTTTTGATCAAATCAAAAGGAAGAAACCGAAGAAGAGGTAATGATTTCACCACCCTTTTCCAAGTTCCTTTCTTCTTCCACTTCTTCTTCCTTTGTTTTTACCATTCTAAAATAATAACTCTAGTATCATATATATACTATGATGTTATTATAAATATGGTACAACCATATTCACTATTCTACCCATCCTTTTAATAACATGTCACCATACGTGCGTACGTACGACTTACCGTCTCCACGTCGTGGTGTAATTGTTATTCAATAAATTATTATTTGGATGGGTATAATAATGATGTGTAACTCATGTAAATAATAAATATAACATGATAAGGATTCTGTATATATGATATACCATCCAATTATATATTATTTTAATATCAAAGGAATGATATTATCGCTCGTGCATACGTACGGACTACCGTCTCCACGAATGCGATGAGATTCATTCTCCATCGTATTCATTCAAGTATAATTATCATTTCATGATTTAAAAATGATTTTTAAGGACTTGATATCATTCTGGATATTAATAATATACAACCTATCCATTACAAACATGGCTTACATAACAAAACATATAAAAGAAAACGAGTAAGTTAACACCTGAAACAACGATAATACTAAGATATTATTAACAAAGCGAAGTGAAAAGATCATATATGATAACATATTAATATATATGATTATTGTATAATTCAATAACAATTATTTAACTATTATACAGGAGGTTAACCTACCACAACCAAGGAAAAGTACAAGGTAAGGGGTTTTCATCTCACTCCTTATTCCCGTGAGATTCATGCCATATTGCCACCATTAACTTTTGTGTGGTGTATGTACTGCCCATAATTATATTCTTTGTGTAATAAACTTTAATCTATGTGTATTTACATATTCATTGTATGATACCTCTTTCATGGGTTGTATGTTTCGTATGTTACCAAATTGGTAAGGGTTTATTTCACAATCTCTTCATTATCCAAGGTTGTATATACGTAATAATCTTCTGGGATCTCTTTATCATCCACATCCATGTTTCTTAAAAATGAATTTCCAAACATTTTTACTATTTACAAGAATATGGGTTAAAGTCATTTATACCCTTATGGGTTTCGAAAGGAATCTTTCCGTCGTTTTCCAAACAAGGCACTTTTAAACTTTTCGACAAATTTAAGGTAAGAATGTTTTTTTAACTTATACGGCGGGTGCGGCTATTTACCGCCATTATAAAATCGTCAAAGATTCCCTTACAAGATTATAAGAATATTTTCAAATTGAATGTATTATTTTATAATTACGTTACTTTTAAAATGATTTTAAATAAAAGAGATATTTCTCCAAAATAGTTTTGATTTCATCTATGTCAACATCCTTTGATGGCTTTGAAGCTTATTTGAAGTTGATTTATTATGATACAAAACATCCATATTTTATTGAAGGTTTTGTGATATTTTTGACTGTGGATAATCTATTCTTATGTCACTCATGGTTTTTTTAAAGTATTGACATTTCATAAGTTATTTGTAATCCGAATGTGTATGTTATATTTCAACCTTTCATTCAGATGAATGTGTTAGACAAGTATGTTCCGGGTTGGGGACTGGTAAAAGTAAGCCCTCCGGTTTGGTCTCCAGTTATTAGTGGAACTCCGGTTTGGTCTCCGGTTATTAGAGGAACTCCGGTTTTGTCTCTGGTTATTAGAGGAACTCCGGGTTGGTGTCTGGTTATTAAAGGCACTCCGGGTTGGTGTCCGGTTATTAGAGGCACTTTGGGTTGGGTTCCGGTTACAGTTAGCCCCTAGGTTTTGGGATGAGGCCTTGACAAAGAAATTAAAGTTCAGAATTATGCATTCCAACATTATGAAAGTGTTTATTAATATTGCATGTGATTATTCGATTAGTAGAATATCCATGTGAATAAGTAAATGGAATTATTTCATTTTACTTTTTCCATACTAGGTTGAAGTTCAAGTTTAAAAGGCTTTTGTTTTAGTAATGCATTACCTTAAATGTTTATGCTTATTTTTGAATGTTCTGCTATATTTTTATCCTTACTGGGCATTTGAGCTCACCCCTTTTCTATGTTTTATTTTTCCCAGGATGTGAAGAAGTAAGTTATGAATGTCCTTCAGGGATATTATGAGGTGATAATAGTGTGGACTATGGAGACATTATGTTGTTGTAGTAGTTTTTCACTTTATGATGTAATGTAAAACTTATGAATATATCTAGTGTTTCCAAGGCTACTAAACCAATCGGTCTTTCAAGATTTGATCTTTCTTTTGATCATGCCAATGTTATGTAATAATCCACTGACTCTGGGTAACTAGGGTCGGGGCGTTACAATGTAACATGAGCATAACATTTGAATTTCATACCCTTCAAGTCAAAGATCATAATAAATATTGGAAATTTATAACACATGAATCATAAGGAAATAATTAACATAATCCATGAGAGAATAATATAGGAATAAAACATGGGATTGTGAAAAACCCATATAAAAAACCTAAGTCAAGGTGGCCTACCAAGATCTTCGTAACATATTAATCTTGGGTTAATCAACTGTATACCTGATTTAGGCTTGGGATATCATCTTGTTTGCCATCTTGTTTCGGGATTGTGATATCCTCCCTCGTTCCGTCTTGTTTTGGGATTGGGATGTTCTCCCATGTTCCCTTTTTTCAGGATTGGGATGTCCTCCCGTGTACCCTTTGAGCTCATAAAACATTTATCATTGACTAATTCATTGTAGGTATATATAGTTCCCACCCATCACATAATGGAATCATACATTCATGTGCCACAAAACATTTATCATATCACGACCCATGAAAAGATATGGGTTCTATAAACATCAAATCATAACCCACAAAATGAAATGTGAATAAATGAAATTTCATCACATCATAACCTATGAAAAATTGGTAGATTTCATAATCATTTCATAAAAGAATAACCCATGAAAAGAATTAGTCTTCAAAAGCATATAACCTATGAAAAGAAATAGATTTCACAAAGACCATGACATTAATCATAACACATTCATAGAATGGATATTAATGAAACTATTAGATCATTTCCTATATGGGAATGAATAACATAAAAATATGTCATCTTAGAGAGAAAATAATTTTGAAATATCTTTCAAAAGCAATTCTTTAGTAAAATATCCTTTTTTTGTTTGAAAAAGACTTGCGTAAAACCTTTTGAAAATATTTTTCATAGAAAGTAGCTTTGAAAACATATAACAAAGATTTTTGAAAACCTTTATCCTTAAAAACTTATAAAATACACTTCAAAACATTTTAAAAACCTTTTTCTTCGAAAACACTTTGAAAAAATATGAAAAGATCTTGAAAACATTTTGAGAGACATTATACTTGAAAAGTTATAAAAAATGATTTAAAACATTTTAAAAACCATTTTATTTGGAAATATATTTTAAAAAAATTTCTTAAATATTTTCCTTTAAAAAATTCAAAGGGATCTTCAAAGAAATGACAGCGGGTAAATCTGTACATATCGTACGACGTCAAAAGAATATTCTTTTTTCATGGTAAAAAGGCTAGAAAAGTGCCTTGTTCGGAAAGTTTCAAGAATATTACCTTGAATATATTGGTAAAATACAAAAAGGGTAATAATTAATTTTAAATCTTATAGGATAATGGTATAATATTCTTTTAATCCCTTTTTAGAAAATATAGATTTCCGACCGAAACAATGGTAAAGTAAGACTTTCCTCAAAATAATTTATTAACTATCTTATTTACTAAAGAGTAGAATATGGTACCAATACATTAGTATATCATGAAATAATAGAGGATAAGGAAACTCATGAATATTCTTGAGAGATGTATCATAAGATTTCATCAAAGGAAGAATAAATATAAACAATCTCTAAAAGCAATGAGATTGTCTCAATAAACTCTTATAATTTGTTATTGTGGGTTCATAATCTCCATGTAAGGAAATTAAATTACATGAATCAAATAATATCATGAAAATATTTAGATTCATAATATTCTATAAAAAATGGAAATATATTCACCTTGAAAAAGATTTTAGGTGTATAACAAAACATGAGTCTCAAAGAAGGAAGATTGAGACAAAACATTTTACCAAGTTGGTAACTTTTGAAAGATAAACCCCATGAAATAAAGATCAAAAACTGTGAAAGTTAATAACCATAAATTTAATTAAAAGTTACATAGAATAAAATCTTGGGTAGTAAATACACCACACAAAAGTAAAGAGTGGCAAACATAGCTTGTATCTCACATAAATTAAAAGTGAGATGAAATGCCCTTACCTTGTGTCTTGAATCTCTTCGTAAACATACAAGATTCATATATAATAAATATAAGTTTATTATACATATTTTATAGAATAATATTATTATATATAATACCATATTTTTTTATTATGACCTTATATTACCCTCTTTCTAATTAACATATGTTAAGGTTTCACTTTGAGTAATATTGGCTTTATTTTTGCATGTGTATTAATTTGTTATATCGTTGGTCCTTATACATATATCATGATTCCAGAATGTAAATCATGATATAAATATCATATATAAAAACTATATTTATATAATAATTATATATACCATAATCATGTATGAAATGGAATACATCGTTCATGGAGATGGTAAGTCATATGTACGCCTGAATGTTGTTTATATTTTTATTTTTATACTAAAAAAAGTATATAAATAACATATATATATATATATATATATAATTATTATAGTAGAATTATTATATCATATATATCATATAACATAATTAAGAACATCCTTAATAAATTCCATGTGGTGTGTGAATGAATCCCATCATGTTGAGGGGCAGTAGTCCACACTTCCTCAAATGAGATTATCTTATTTATACAAATTATAAGGGAAAAATATGTGTGTTGAAAAAAGAATAATTAAGATTAAAGACATAATAAATATAATATATAAAATATATAAACATAGTTTCCATCATAATGTCCAACATGATTGGTGGTAAAGTAGAAATGAACAATCATAGTTTCGTGAGGCAGTAGTTCACTGTACATGGAAACAGTATGTTCGATATCTATTAGATGGAGGTTTGTGTAAGTTTAGTTAAAAACATTAGTATAAAAAAACCTATTATATGTAGGATAATTTTTTTCACACAATAATTTAATAATGATAGTGAAGAGGGTGAAGAATAAAAATAAAGGAAAGGAGTTCGAGGGAATACATTACCTCTAAATCAGGTAACACCTTTTGGTTTGGGATAAAAGGATTCCATGAAACGATTTCTTCCAAAAGGTAGGATTCAAGGTTGAAGGGTGAATTTTTTTGAAGTGTATTTGGAAGGTCTTGTATTAACTTAAGAGGTTTTAGAGGTGTTAGGAATGGGTAGAGTTGGTGGAATTATATGGGGAAGGAAAATGACTCACATTAAATATTTGGAAACAAGTTAGGTGTGCACATGTTCTTATCTAAAAAAAGTCATAAAAAACAAAAAAAAAACTCATTAATGTAAGGTTTAGTGCCGAACTATAAACATAAAATGGGTTTTGGACATGTTATTAGATCGTTTTGGGTCTTATATTTAAGTTTTAATACTTTATTAACCTAATTTTTCTCTCAACCGATGTAACTAATTTTAATCAATTTTACTAATATTTTTGGTAAAAAAAATTTGACCACATTATACATTATAAATTATGATTATTCTAATAATTTAATCCATTTTTCAAAATTATAATTACAGAAGTGGCAGTTTTTAATTTAAAATTAATCCCTCAGACGGGACGACACTACGGGTTTTAAAGTTAAAACGTCCAAAATTTTGATAAGATTTTATATCCAATTTCAATTTTAAATTGGTTATAATGTGAAAAATTGGATGAATTTGTGAAAATATTATCTAAATAAACTATTAAATTAATTAAAAACATATTTTAGCCTTATAAATAAATTTTATGAAAAATCAGTTTTGAATTAAAATCTAGTATTTTTAACTATTCATTAAAACACGAAACCCTTCATAAAAATTCCAAATATTTATCCTAACCTAATTTGTATGTATCACTTCAAAAGATGAATTTTATTTTGACATATTAAATCAATAAAAGTTCCAAAAATTTTATTTTAAAAGGGTTCTTTGTTAAAAGGTGGTAAAACATTCCTTAATAAAAATATAGGTTTTTGAAGAATAAAATTGGGTTTGTTATTATATTATGTCTATAGAATCTATTGGATGAATATAAAAAACATTTTATTGATTATATAACATATGTATTACCATAATATCACTTAATAATTATAATTAACTAGGTTAAAATATCTTAGTGACTATAATAATATTTTCCTTTATATTCAATCAGTTTTCATATTCATTTCTTATAATTTAGTATCCTATGAAATCATCTTGTATAAGTGTAAACCACATATTTTCATAATTTATTTAATAGTATTCATATTCATCAACTTAAGAGTTTTGTTATATTCCATTATAATAATATTTGTAATAATATATTATAGTTAGGTAACACTTGGTCTTGCGTGTTATGCAAGCCACCAAGGAAGGTCTATCTTACATGTAATGTACTCTAATTCGATGTTGTGTTTAACGTATGCCGAGTCGGTGTTACGTGCAGTGCAATATAATTCGGTGTTGTGTGAAAGGAATATTTTACTTATTTTTTTAATATATATATATATAAAGAACTATTTTTAGGGTCATGTGAAATGAAATATATAAAAAATATAAATTAATTCATAAAAAATATTTCACAAAATCTCAAGGTGTTACAAGGCATATAACCCAGGGGCTCCGTGAATGATTCAAGGTATGATATGTGTCTTCTCAACCTTAGCTATTATACTGATAGACAAAGGTGCTAGTCATTCCTTCATCTCCACATATCTTGTATGATATGTTGAGATTTCGGTTGAACTGTTGACTCAACCCTTACACTTAGAGACACCTACTAAAAGGGATTTGATGATAACAAATTTATACTAACTTTCTGAACTTACCCTTGGGGGGGGGAGTTTTGGTTGTAACCACTTGGTGGCAGTGTTGAGGCCTTATGACATCATCCTTGGTATGGATTGGTTATCTTCTGTCCATGCCCAGATTGATTATTTTAGGAAAAGGGTGCGATGTGTCCATATTGATGGAATAAATTTTTCCTTTATCAGTGAAATGGAAACCCAATAAGCACAATTTGGAATCATTCATAGGAGGGTGCATCCAATTACTCATAACCTTGCTAGATTGACCATCGGTGCAGTATATGTTATGAGTTTCCAGTTCCATTTAGTAATGGAGGAGTATAAGGACATCTTCCCTAAAGATGTCACAATATTACCTCCCCACCAGGAGATAAATTTATGCATTGATCTACACTCTGGGATGGAATCGATATTTTACACTAGCATATTGGATGTCTCTTCTAGAGCTTTGCGAGCTGAGGGTTCAGTTTGAGGATTTGTAGAGTAAGAGCTTTGTGAGACCCAACATTTCACCTTGGGTGGACCCAGTTTTGTTTTCCAAAAGGGAAGAAGGGTGCTTGAGGTTGTGCGTAGACTACTAGTAACTAAACTAGGGGATAGTGAAGAAAAAGTATCCACTACCATCGATCGATGACCTCTTTGATCAGTTGAGAGGGGCACAATGATTCTCGAAGGTTGACCTTCGATCATGTTGTCACCAATAGTGATTATGGGATAAGGATATACCAAAGATGGCTTTCAGATTCTGCTATGGTCATTATGAGTACTTGGTGATTCCTTTTGGCATGAAGAACTCCCTACCAGTGTTCATGGTACTTATGAAATAGATCTTCCATCCATACTTATACTAGCTTATAGTGGTATTCATCAATGATATCCTTGTGTACTTTGTGCCCAAGGAGGAGAATGAGAGACAATTAAGGATGGTTCTGGATGTACTCCAAAAGAACCAACTTTATGGGAAACTTTCAAAGTTCCAGTTTTAGATTCATCTAGTTCACTTTATTTTAAATGTTATCTCAATAGATAGAGTGGCAGTGGACCCGTCCAAGGTCGAGGTAGTGTTTTCATGGGAGCCACCTAGGATAGTGACGGATGTGCAGAGTTTCCTTGGGATGGTAGGCTATTAATGGTGATTCATACTTGATTTCTATAGGATATTAGCACCCATGACAGTTTTGACCTAAAAGGGGTGGCCTTTCATGTGGATGGATAAGTGTCAGCGGTATTTTCAGCAGTTAAGGTAGAGTTCGACAAGTGCTTTAATCTTGAGATTTCCAGAGGAGGGTGTCAAGTATATAGTGTTCTATAATGAATCAGGGACCATAATTGTTTGTGTCCTAATGTATATCCAAGTGGTGATTGCCTATGGTTCAAGATAGTTGATACCACATGAGCATAACTACATGACCCACGATCTTGATCTTGTAGTGGAAGTATTCACATTGAAGATGTGGCCACACTACCTGATGGGCGAGTGGTTTATCATCTACTCTAATCACAAGAGTCTAAAGTGTATATTCTCTCTGAAGGATGTGAACTTGATACAGAGGTGATGGCTAGAGTTCCTCTAGGATTATGAATTTGAGATCGTCTATACTCCCGGTAAGTGGAACATTGTGGAAGATACTCTCAGCAATAGATTGAGTTCATAGTTACTAGATGAGGCATTGGAGCAGTTGGACTCATTGTAGTTATCCTTCATGGTTGGAAAAGGGAAAGTTTGTCTTTAGTCGATGGTTGTCACCCCTCCACTCTTACAGCGAGTCAGGGAGGCACAACTTACGGATACTGACTACAAGACTCTACGTGATAAGATATCCATAAGACATGCTATTGATGGATAGTAGAAAGGTAGGGAACACATAGTTATTTTTAAAGGATGCAGGTAGTACCAATGGTGTTGCGGGAGAAGTTTTTGATTCAGTTTCATACATCCCCTTTGGCGGCACATCCATGTGTGGTAAATATATACTAGGACCTTCCACATTATTTTTTGTGGTCATGGATGAAGAAGGGAGTTGCAGAGTTTGTTTCTTGGTGCCTTTCTTGTCAGCAAGTGAAGACTGAGCACCAGGTTCCAGTGTGTCTGGCCCAACCCCTTAAAGTTATAGTGTAAGTGGGATGAAATATCAATGGACTACATGAAAATTTTACCACATACGTCTAGTGGACAAGATGACATCTGGGTGATTGTTGACCGACTCACCAAGTCGTCCCACTTCTTAGCTATTAGAGAGTAGAGTTCATTAGAGATCTTGAGATTCCTCTAAGTGTAGAAGATGGTCCAGCTTCATAGGGTTCCATTGATGATTGTTTCAAACCTTAATACCCATTTTACATCTCGGTTGTGTAAGGTATTTCAAGTGTCATTTGGGACTTAGTTATGCTTGAGCATGGAATTTCTCCCCTAGAAGGATGGCTCGATGGTGAGGACCATTTAGGTTCTAGAGGATGTGATTCAGGCCTACATCTTGGACTTCAGTCATAGTTGGAAGGACCACCTACCACTGGTGGAGTTTGTGTACAAAAACAGCTACCACTCCATGATTGATATGGATCCGTTTGAGGATTTGTACAGGCGACCATGTAGGTCACAACTTTGTTTGACTATCATAGGAGATCCATCACTCATGGGCCCAGAGTTGGTGTCAGCTACTACTAAGAAGGTGCAGATCATCTAGGAGGGGATGAAGACTGCACAGAGCTGGAAAAAGTTTTATGTCAATAGTAGGAAGAGACCGTTGGAGTTCAAGGAAGGAGACCATGTGTTCCTTTGAGTCTCACCTCGATGTGGGTTACGGAGATTTTCTTGGGACGAAAATTTATATATGAGGTTCATCGGCCCTTTTCAGATATAGTGTACATATTTCAAGGTGATGTACCACCTAGATCTACCCCCCGCATTTTCACTGGGTACACAACTTCTTCCATGTGTCGTAGTTTTGGTGGTACATGCAAGACTCAACGCACATCATCAACTTGGACGAGCTGGAAATCAAGGATTTGGAGACTTTTGTTGAGTACTCAGCAGAGATCAAGGATCAGCATGATAGGATACTTCATGGGAAAGTGATTCCCTTAGTTTGTGTTTGGTGGTAGCACGCCAAGAGAGAACATGGGAGCGGGAGGCTTAAATATGTGCACAGTACCCACATATTTTTGAGTATCCTTATTTTTAGCTTTTTGAGGATATAAATCCCTCTGGTGGGGAGAATATAATGTCCCAGATTTTTCCATGTATTATTTTTAAATGTTATATGGAATTAATTTGAGACCAGGCACTAAGACAACGTGCGATTCCAAGACCTAGTGTACATGGTATAATTCGTTGAAAAATGTTAATCTTTTAATAGAACGCACACACAATATTCATAAAAAAGTGGAATAATTATTAAATGGTTTCCCATATTAGAAATATGAGGGAACAATTGAACTCATAATGGAGGCTTTACCCTAGGAACGACCTAACTTTGGTCAGCGCGGGTCATATGTAGAAAAATTCACCAAGGATGTAATCATAAATAAAATTATTAGATAAAATTATTTTATTGTTCTAATCCTAATAACTCATGAATGGTGACTCTGATTGAAAATATGAGACCACCGTTGAGTATGTAATGTGATTTTTCCCAAGATGAGGCCTTACATAGGCTGACATGAGTCAGCTGTGAAAGTTAGATTTCAGATATTTTAATGAATAAAATAAATTTTGAATTTATTTTATTTTGAAGTTATGTTGATGTAGCAATGCTATTTCTTTTAAATAAACCGGAGGGTAGGGGTCTAGTGTTAATAACATAACCCTTGAATTCCCTGGAGACTCTTGAGAGAAACCCTATAGAATTATCTCAATGACAAGAAATGATGGTACCTTGGATTGAGGATCGACAGACGTCATTTTGATGGATCTTGCCAATGGAGATGACATGAAAACCAATATTCTTCAGGGAATGATCCAATCCCTAGGTAGGGTGTGTTATTTTAGATTTCTTTCCCTGTTCTTATATTCAATGATGAACGTAGACCAAACAATGAATATTTGAGTGATGAGGCCTCAGTTAAGGGACCCACTCATGATTTGTTTCCTCCATGTAGGAACAGAGTAATTATACCACCAGTCGAGTGATGAATATATCCTTATATGTATTAGGTATATGAATATATGTATGTTGAGTAGTCGATATCTCTAGCAAGGTAAGATGATGGTAGGTGCATGTTTAGTGTGTTCTGTAAGTTCTAGTGATAGAGACAAATCAGGTTTTGCGGTGAGCTGGACCCTCAGGCAGTGGAGAATTGGCTTGAGGTGAGGGTCCACATTTTCCAGATTATGCAGACCCTCGACCGATCATATGGTTGTGCTTGTGACCTATTTTCTCCATGGATATGTAGTTGGATCTGGTGGTACTATAAGATGAAACACTTATACTGATTGTGCATTGTGATCTCCTAAATTAAAGATTTCCTAGGTTACATTGTGGGCCAGACCCCCTCCTCATTTGGTATAGCACTAGTGTGAGCCTATGGTTTGAATGTTCTTCTTGGTTGGACCCCCTTCTTAATAGTGGTCCTAGTGGAGAGACTTCTCCAGGAGGAAGTGGACCCTCATTAGTTCCCTATGCTTTTTCTGTTTGATAAGAATTTGGACATGAAAATAAGAGGTAAAATTTCCTCACTGAGATGAATTCTAGAGACACAATCCAAAACCATGTGGGAGAGTCAGTGCCACCCAAAGAAGATATTTTCGTGGTGTGGTGGTTGAGTTTCATTGAATTTTTTGTTTCAATTTAATTGATTTACTAATGTGTTGTAGTAAGCCCTAGTTATGGTAAAAAGATGGGAAAGGGAAAGGATTAAATCCAAGTAGTGGGAACCTACAGAGGCTTCAAGTGTGGATCAAGGTATGACATGTGTCCCCACTATCCCAGTTATAGTTTTTACACTGAGTTATGATCCACTTTTCAATGGGCGTATCCCTTGTTCGATACCTAGTGATGCTAGTGGATCCTTTTTTCTCAAACCTTGTATTGAATTCTCCTATAGATAGGATTGGTGATCAAATGCTTCTATTGATGGTGTTAATTGACTCTGTGAGTAGAGAGATCCTCACACAAAATATTTCCATAGCGTCAATGGGATCCTACGATGTTTTTTGTGGTATGGGTTGGTCGTTTACCATCTATTATTAGATGATTTATACCAATGAGTGTAGAGGTGGTTCTAGTTTTTGGGATAGATTTTTCCTCCATTGATTTGGAGAGATCCTTGGGAAAGGTAGGATGATTTCATTCATATGAGGTTACAACTACTTCCTTATAAATTGGATAGTATTACCATTTGAGTAGTGGATTCCATTATCTTTTAGTTACTGTAATGGTGGAGAAGTATATGTATTTTTTGAGGATTTTCTAGGTTGACCTTCCATTGAGAGTTTTCTTTTTTGAATATACTTGCATCAGGGATGGCCTGATATTTACACTAGTATATCAGATAACCCTAGGTAACTAAAAGAGCTAAAGGTTGTAGTTGGAAGAGTATGCAAATAAGGGTATTATTAAGACCCAATATGTCTTCTTGGGAAGCCCTATGTTGTTCACCTAGAGGCAGATGAGATCTTGAGTTTAGGTGTGGATTGGAATCAGCCAAGCCATCTGGGTGTGTATCAATCCCAAATAATCAATGTCTTATTTGACCAGTGGTTTGGGGAAAAGTGGTTATTAGAGTTTTACCTCAAGACCGGATATCACCATCTCCAATTTTTGATTAGGATATACCAAAAGTGCATTTCTAAATCCACTGTTGTTGTTTTGAGTTCATGGTGATACCCCTTTGGTGAGAAGTATGCCAAAGTAGATTTTTGAGACTTATAGACTAGATCCTTAACCCTTTATGTATTAGTTCATGGTATTCTTTTTTGGTTATATCCATGTGTTCTCGACATCAAATTTATAGATGATTCACTTGAGGATGGATTATAGACAAGCTCCAAGAGTACCAGTTTCTTAGGGATCTTTCATAGAGGAAGGTCTCAATTCAAGAAGTCCACTTCTTATGATATTTATACTTAAAAATGGGAGTGATAGTGGAAACGATAGAGGTTTGGGTAATTTAATCTTGAGATACACCCAAGGGTGTGGCCATAGTATTATATGCTCAAAACAAGAGTTTCTATCCACTATTATTGAGGGAGGTAATGAAGAAGCTTTCCTCTTTGTAGTTGACCCCTATGGTTTTCGAATATACACATGTCTCCAGTGGATGGTGGTTACCCACCAATTTTTTAGCAATTTAGGGAGGTGCAACTTATAGATTCTATTTGTGGGGCCTTATGTGACCAGATATTCACAAGACATGACTTGATGGATTTTACAAACATGTGAATATCCTAATCCTTATTTAAGGATAGATGATGACACTAGTCACGTTGTGAAAGGAGGTGTTAAGGATATTTTTTCCCTTAGCAGTACATCTAGTGGAGGTGAGAATATATCAGGATCTCTTGGCATTGGTTGGAAAGCCAATGGAGTTGTAGAATATTTTCAAGTAATACTATTTCTATTTCATTTATCTGTGGGTGGTGACCAATAGAGCCTTGTGGGGAGTTTGGGACACCTACAGGTTCAAGAGGTAGTCTAGATTCAAGGGATTCCCTTGAATATCATTGCATAATGTTATGTTTACTTCATGGAATAATTAGGAAGAGGATGTGGGAAATATTTAAGGACAAGGTTTTAGTTGCACATAGTGTTTAACCCCAATCAACTGGCCAGGTAAAGTGGGTCGTTCAAGTTCTAGTGAACATGATTTGGGTTTTCTTGTCAGTTTTGATCCAAACCTTGATGGATCATCTACCATTGGTGGGGTTTATGTATCATGATTATTACCACTCCACCATCGAAGTAGCACATTTTGAGGTCATGTATGTGTGACCTTGTATGACACTATTATACTATTAGGAGCTAGTGGGTAATAGTGCTTAGATCATAGTCTTGGTTATAGTGATGGTTGTAAGGGTGAATTTCATCAAGGGGAAGATGAGGACTACCCATAAACATCAATAGTTATTTATAGAACAAAATCATAGGCCTTTGGAGTTTGAGAGTTATGGATTTTTAGCCAGGACGGCAGGCTATTGGTAGGGATCTTAGGC
Organism: Viscum album; assembly: GCA_963277665.1. Taxonomy (NCBI): domain Eukaryota; kingdom Viridiplantae; phylum Streptophyta; class Magnoliopsida; order Santalales; family Viscaceae; genus Viscum; species Viscum album. Next base: position 378,379,152 of record OY728140.1, on the reverse strand, counting down.
CCTTTCTTTTCCTGCTGTTGTGTCAGGTTAGCAAGGTGGTGTACCACTTAATGTCTTGACCAAAGAATTTTTGGTTTCTTGGTGTTATCCACATGTCATAGATATGGATGTTTGTTCATGACTCATTGTACAATATCTACCTAGGTAAGATGGGCTATGGGAGTGGAGTTTCCTTTTTTAAGGAGCTACCAATATTGGGAACTGGTAGAGAACGACCCTTTATGGGAAACTATTTTCCTTGGATGCAATTTTTTAATAGCATAGGAAACCTTTTAGAGATATTGTGGGAGTGGGAGACCCAGTTGGGAGCTCAGTATTCCCAACTTTTTGTTTAGTTTATACTTTTTGTGTATGAAATCCTTGAAGAGGTGAGTAATGTAATGTCTTGTTTTTTACCTAATTTTTTTTAATATTTCTAGGAGTTTTTGGATCTAGATGTAGAGACGGTATAATATATTGAGGCCCGGTGTGGATGAACTTGATATTTTAAAAATAATAAACATTTTAATATCAAATGTACACATATTTCCTATGAAAGTGGAATAACACTTAAATGAAGGCTCGAATGAGAAATATGAGGCAGTCGTAGAGTTCAAATCATGAGTTTTACTCAAGGTGAAACTTAACCTTGGAGTGCATAAGACATTCAAGTTGGGTGTGGTCTTGGGATAATGTTTAAATAAATTAATTGATTGTAATAACTGATTTAAATAAATTTATATGACCTATCTTTGCCTATAAATATACGACTATGAGTAAATATTAGGGTTATTCACATAACTCTGGAGCTATTGGAGAGAGCATCATAGGATCATTCTTGGGTGAACAAAATTGGATTTTGGATTGATGATTTGTGTGCAATGGAATTTGAGGGTCTCGCCAATGAAAAATATGTGGATTCATTATCTATTAGGGATCAATCCATCTTGATGTAGGAAGTTTGTTTTATTTGTATTTATCCCTGTTTCATTATTCCTATGATGAACCCTTGCCAATCAACTAACGAATTGATTCATGGATCATGTGTATTTTTATTACATGTTAGATTTATTATGGATTGAGGATTTATAATGTTGATTATGTTATATCTCTTCATTAAAAATTATAATGTAAATGAATCGAGGATAACATGAACATTGTCTAAGGTCTATTCCTCACATCTTTGTTTTTTTCATTTCTTTCCCTATTCTTCATTCATCATGGGAAATTCATTTAGCCCACGGATTGATGAATTCTAGATAATAAAGTATTGTGCACCTATTTCTTGGTGAAATGTATTAATACCACATATTTGGGTTTGGATTGGTTATGAGATCAAGCTACAACGACAGATTGGGAGACTAAAACCATGGTTTTGGAATGTAGCACTGACAAGGCACAATGATGGTTATTCCCCAACACATGATATGGATGAAATCCAGCCAATTAAATTGAGGTAGATTCGTTCAACCTCAGATTAGTGATTAATGGTGCATTCCATGATAGAATCTAAGGTTTTAGGGCGCATAGTAAGATGCAGAGATAATACAATAGATTCTATAAAAAAACTAGAATACATGTAATGTAGTCCAATGAACACACACCATACATTCCCTTTTTATGTGGTTTTAGGGTTTTGGATTAGAGATAAGTATCATATATCATGTGACTCGAGTCACACATCGTGTGACCCTTATTCAAAAATCTCAATGTGTACAGGGAGTATAATCCTAGGACGTTCGGTTGTGTTTCATGTCATGTGGGGTATTCCACACATAGTGTAAATAAGGGTACACGCCCAGGAGGTCAGGTGGAGTTACACACCATGTGGTCCATGCCACACTCTGTGTACACCCTAGTAGGAAGCTCAGTGTATACAAGGACTATACACCCAAGAGATCATGTGTCCCCACATACTGTGTGTGGAAGGATACACATCATGTACTTAGGAAAGTACATGGGTATGGGGAGGATACATGATGAGTTCCATCCTAGAGACCTACACAATGTGCAACTCAGGGAAATTCCATGTATTGTGGAAAAGTGCATGCCATGTGAGCGTGAGAAATGGGTAGTTCCAGGCTTAGTGAGACATGTCGTGTACCCCAAGGACACATTGTGTACTCCTTTGAAGATAGGTTATATCCCTCTTTCTCCTTAGTTCATCTTTTTAGTGAGCTTATGTGAGATTTTTTGGAACAGTATCAGTAGGGTGTGTTCCATTTATCCATTCCTTGAGGGTTTAGTATGGAGTTTAATCTCATTCATAGGATGTCGATCCCCTCTAAGGAACTTAAGTCTCATATAGAGTTGTTATAATCCTTCCATGAGTCCCAAAGTGAGATCCTCTATCATCATTTTTTCCCTAGGTGGAGTTCTTGGATTAATCGTGACCAAAACTATGTGGGATTCGATCCCCTACTTAGTGGGTTAATCTTGATTGGGTTGCTGGTATGCCCCATATCCTTGGGTGGGATCTCCATATTTTTATTTATCTCTTCAAACTTATTTTGTTATTCTTCTTAGATACACCTGATGAGAATAACCTCTAGGATGAGTTTCATCAGTAGTAGTATATCTCATGGAGTGTTTTCTATTATATGAGCATGACGTTTGGGATGAGTTTCATCAGTGGCAGTATAGCTCATGGAGTGTGTTCTCTAGGACAAGTGTAATATGGGACCTTTGAGAAGAAATCAGGGGTAGACAATTATGGTTGTGATCTTACCTTGATATTGTGTGTCTACTATGAGTATATCTAGATGTTTTATTGTATGTATCACATTATAATTAAAATATATTATTCTGAGTTAGATATTCTTTATGATATATGCTTATTGATTTTAGGGTGTTCTACAGGGTATTGTTATACTCACCCATGCATGGGATCTTCCCACACATTTTGTGTCTTATGAAGATGAAGGATATCTTTATCGAGTCCTTGGAGGACTAGGGTAAGGTGCTGCCTAATTTAGGATAGATAGTTCGAGGTGTATACCAATGCTTCATTTTATAGTAGTCCCCTCCTTCTAAGTAGTTTGGAATTTATTTCTAGTTTTGTGTGGGATTTTATTTTTCCCCTTTTTGTGCTTTCTAGTACTTAAATCATACTTTGATTACGTGATTATAGATATATGTATGCATTGTTATCAGTTATTTTCATTTCACCATTTTTTGGGCTTGTAGATCTGTCTGTTATTATAGGTACTTTAGGGAAATTCCTCTTATGTGTGTAATATATCTTCTCAGTGCCAGTCACCATCCCCTGGTCTATTAGAGGTGGGCTTGGGGTAGTTGTGGCTCAGGCCCTGGTGGATCGGTTTATGACATGTATTCCCATGATGGGCATACATGGTTCATAATTTCTTCATCACATGGGGTAATAGGTGTGGGGTCATCCCATGTCAGTCAAAAACAAGGCAACCTATGTTCACCCCATAGGGTAAGTCTATAGTTTTACATCATGTGATGATGATGTTGTAATGTGGTTTAACATCATATGAATATGATTTTGGGTATGAGTGTGGAATGTGAAATTGGGATTCCCAGGTGATGTTAGGAGAAGTCATGGTATGAATGGGGATTACCAAGTTAAGGTCAATTAAGGTTTTGTTAGGTGCATTGATGGTGTGGATGGAGCTTATGCATGGGAGATGCTCGAGTTCTGTTATAAGCAATAATGGTATGAATGGGGCTTATGCATGGAATCTTACTAGTGAATGGAGCCTACATATGGGATCTTGTTATGTGCTATAAGGTATTAGTGATGACGTGGTTGGGGATTATGCATGGGAGATGCTCAAGTGATATTAGAGGCATGGATGGTGTGACTTGGGCTTATGCTTGGAAGTTCCATGAAGGATGTGGTATCATCTCATACATATCACATGATTCATCTCATTCTCATCACATAAGGAATCGTGTGATTATTATAAAGGGAATCCCAAGTTTGTTACAAAGGTTAAGGCCATGGTTTAGTGTCATGTGTAAGGATGTTGTGTGCGGGGCTTACACATTGAGCTATCCATCCATCCTTCCTCAGGTAGGATCAGGAGAGCATCTCAACCAGCTGATGGGTTGAGGAATATGATTGGGAATTATACCTAAGGAGGAGGCCCATGGAGAATATTTGGGAGTACCAGGGATATATCAGTGTCTTTCATGGTAGTTCTACCCATTCTTCTTTCTCATGTTGATTCATAAGGGCATCTAAACCTAATGATGTGTGGAGAAATATGATTGGGACTTAAACCTGAGGAGGAGACCCATGGTGTCTATTTGGTGGTCAAATAATGATCATTATGTGAGTAATATTAATATTTACACATAAGGAATATTGTGTTTGTTAAAGAAGGTATCATATTCTCTTCTCATATGGTATACCATAGTTTAACGTCATGTAGTTAGGATAATTGGGGTGGTATCATGATCATGGCATGAGGCATCCTATGCTAGATACATAAGGCATCTCATGCTTTCTAAATGAGGAAAAATATACTTTCTATACAGGGTATATTATAGTCTAATGTCATGTAGTGAGGACTACTAGGTGGAAGATTCCTATAAATGGCTAGTGTGGGACTTATGCAAGATAAGCCCTTTTCATTTCGACCTGACATTGGAGTTAGGAGATGGGGATTTAGGGGTTTCTTGAGGAGTATTTTGAGTCAAGGTATTCATGGAATCTAAGAAGAGAATATCAAATCGTGTAACAGGAAAGGTAAGTAATATTATTAAGTTGAATCAAGGTATTTTAGGGTGTGTAGAGGAGTATATCAACTCATGGAATTTTTGGGGTGGATGTTATGAATGTATAAGGGCACAACACAAAATTTCTTCATCCCTGCCTGAAAATTTCATGATACAAATCTCCATTTTCTATGGGGGTTAGTTATTGTAGTGAAGGGATCGGGCTGGAGGCCCGAGCCTATATCCTAGCACTAATCCTGAGCAGGGGTGCGGGGGCGTAGCTCCCAATGTATGAACCAATGGGTACGAAAGTAGGATTTTAAAACAATATAGGGGTTTCTCAAAGGATAGGGGTTTCACAAAGGTGTTAAACTTCTACGAAAGTATGTTCTACAAAATGAGGGATCCAAATTGATATGGAAAAAAATGTTTTGGTGATGATTTTTAATTTTGTGAAAATTGGAGTTTCACAAGGAATGGAAAACTTACGCGAATAGTGTTATTCATCGATAGAAGTTTTATGAAACAACCACAAATATTAACTCATATATAGAAGGGTTTTTGTAAGGTAATTCATGAAATATTTCCTATGGGGTAATTAGTTATGTAAAATCATGAAACTCTTTAGAGTTTTTCAAATTGAGAGCATGATATCATAGCACAGTGTCTCCTCTCCCAGAAATATGACTTGAGGGGATTTTTATAGGATCTGGTACCATTAAAAGATATGTAATGTGAAAGTTACAATCTTTGAGTTATGTTTTTTTAAAGTGTGAACTTTGACTAGTGATCTTAACTGGCAGACATACATTATATAGAGGTTAACGCCTCCATCTCTATGTGGTCGGATAACTTCTACTAACCAGGGTTACACTGTTTGGAGGTTACCATATTTATCGGAAGTCTGAGTTTATCAAAGTATTTCCATCTTCATGAAATTTTTAGTTTCATGGCCAAAGTTTCATGAAATTTGGTACTTTGTTCCAAAATCTCATTTGTTGGACATTTTCATAACCCTAACTCTTAATAACCATAAATTTTGATATGTAATTCCATTAGGGCTTCACGACTAGTCAAATCAAAGCCTATGAAATGAAATACAGTCATGGATCATGTTTTTTAGTATTTGGTCCATCATTAGATGCATTGTTTTAGCAGCAATAGTTATTAAGGATTAATTCCAAGGAATTTTGGGATGATGGAGTTCGTCAGTTTCATGAATATGATGAAAGTGTGTAGAATTGTAATTTCTAAGAGGAATGGAGTTAGTAACCCCACTGGTGGTATAATGATGATAGTTTGAGGGTCCTTTATAAACTTTATGTAGTTGGTACCCCCTCACGGATATGGTTCATTGATCCTTTACATTGGTTATTTGAGTATTTATTCAGTACACTAGTGTTCCAGACAAAGTGTAGGTCCACCATAGAAGTTAGTAACAACATCCCCAATTAATTCTACTCGAAAAGTAGTGGGTACTCCATACAATCGATGGGGGTATATAACCCCCTTTGATATAGATTGAGGGTACTCTATCCATGGGGTTGGTAACCCCCGCATCTAACATTCATATCATGAAAAGGCATGGTCCCCATACGATAGTTTCAGAGTGGTGACATAGGAGTCATGAGGTGTTGTGTCATGACCCCCTCCATCCAAAGATACCACAATGGGGGGAGAGAGATAATGACCCCCAAGACCCATCTTTGGTAGGCCTCGGGTTGGCCATAAGCAACAAGGGTCTACAAATCTCACAATATGGACGATATTACCCTTTTAAAGAAACAAGATCGAGAGATAAGATGAATCAACCACAATAAACCCTAAGACATATATATAAGAAAACTAAAAACCATCCCATAATTCATGTATAAATAGAACTCATACAAAAAAACTGAAGTCTCTGAAGTAAATACCAAAAAGTAAACATAAAGCAGCGACACAACAACTATCCTAGGGACCGAGCTAGTAATTCCCATCACGGTCCATGTAGTCCTCCTAGAAACTTGAAAATAGTTTAATATACATAGGGTGAGAATATAGGTATACTCAGTAGGAAGACCAAAATCTATCGTATACATGTGATAGAAGCATACTAATTCCCCTGTGAGAAAATAACAAAACCAAATAACACCTATCAAGGTATACTAACCATCCCAACTTCACCAAGGCACACTCACCAAGTAACGCAATTCTAGTAATATAATATAAAGTAAATCATTTTGACGATAGGGTACCCAGCACCACTTTCCCACAAGTCTGTCGCTCTCACCCAATGTCATACATCTTGGTGCTCTCATTCCTTCTGTATACCACTTCACATCTCACTCGCACACACCTAGGCCTCACAACACATCTTGACCGCACACATCTAGACCTCACAACACATCCCACTTGCACACACCTAGGCCTCACAACCCATCCAGCCCGCACACACCTGGGCATCAAAACACATCCCACCCACACACACCTAGGCCTCACAACACAGCAAGTCACATCACATCTCATCTCGAAGACACCTAGGAAATCAAATCACATATCATTCCAAAAACACCAAGGACATCGCATCACAAATAATCCCAAAGACACCTGGGATACCACAACTGCTATCTAATGCACTGACAGACCTCTGGCCATCACAGTCTGTGCAATACCTACCTCACCTGGAAGAGAGTGAAGAAAAGAGTGGGCACCCAGCCAATTGTATTCCTCATCGGATGTTGGATAAAACACCCTTGCATGAATATGTGGGTGTTCGGCATGTAGTGCTCAACGTGGGTGGGTGCAGATGGAAATCCCAAAAATATACAAGTGTATACATATATATATGTGTGTGTGTGTGTGGAAAAGTACACAATCCCAACCTAGGGGTTTGCAACCAACTAACCAACTCACATCACCATAACCTTTGTTGCTGCCTCTAAATGCATTTAGTAGTATCTGCAACAGTCATTTCAGAAGGAAAAGATCCCTGACAAGTGTCTTCACATTTCCTCTCCATTTAACACCCATTCATTTCATTATTGAGCATTAACCACATTTGACCACATAACCCATCATTATATTTCATTAAACATTTTCATCTCATTAACCAACCAACCTAATCCATTCAAACATTATTAAACAATAATTTATTTATTCCCTCACTACTCAAGAATCTACCACAACACAACCACATTTTACAACCAGAAAAACATGTCATCACCTTGCTACCCCAAAAGCATGGCCAAACAACCATCACATCGTTGTCCCACAAGCACGGGCAAACAAACCATACCCTCACCGCCTCATAGGACAGAACCACTCATCGTCGTCCACTACGGGAAAAAGGACTTTTTGCGACGGGAATAAATCCCGTCATAAAAAGTCCGTCCAAGAGGTTTTTTGCGATGGGGGTAACGACCCGCCGCAAATAACCAAATATTTACGATGAGATTTCGTCTCCTGTCACAAAAAGTATGGCGCGGGTAGCGCGCCAAACCGCGCGAAGGTTATTTGCGACGGTGGGATGCCACCGTCGCAAATAGTGAAGTATTTGCGATGGGGCCCGTCGCAAATACCCGACGGCGGTTAAGAGCTTTTTGCGATGGGATGTCGTCCCGTCGCAAAAGGTGTGTCGGGAGGGACTATTTGCGACGGGTCCCATCGCAAAAGATACTATTTGTGACGGGTATCCCGTCGCAAATAGACCTGTCGCAAATAATCTAACCTATATATACCTCCATCCATTTTTCCTCTCATTACTCTCAATTCTTAGATCATGTTTCTCTCTGAAATCTGATTTTAGAGGGAAAATTTCTCTAAGTTAATTTTTTTGTTCACGAAGAAGTTGTGAAGTCGTCTACATCAATAGAAAATCAAGCTTAAAGGTATTTATGTTTTATTTAATTTATTATTTATTTCATTTTTATGTTAATTTTTATTATTGTTGATTAGTTGTAATTAACTTAAATTTAAATTGTTTTGTCATGAGTATTTATTTGTACTAATAAATTGAAATTTTTAGTTCTAATTTTCAATAATAAGTAGTAATTAATAATTATTAACGATAATTAGTAATTTATATAATAAATTTGTAGTAATTAATTATAATTGGTAATAGATAATAATTAATACTAATAATTAGTAATAAATATTAATAATTATTAATAAATAGTAATAAATAGTAACAATGAGTAATAAATAGTAATAATGAGTAATAAATAGTATCAAATTGTCATAAATAGTAATAAATTGTAATAATTAGTAATAAATTGTAATAATTAGTAATAAATTGTAATAATTATTAATAAATTGTAATAATAAGTAATAAATTGTAATAATTAGTAATAAATTGTAATAATTAGTCGTAAATAGTAATAATGAGTAAAAAATAGTAATAAATTGTATTAATTAGTAATAAATTGTAATAATTACTAATAAATTGTAATAAATTGTAATAAATTGTAATATTTAGTAATAAATTGTAATAATTACTAATAAATTGTAATAATTACTAATAATTAGTAATAAATTGTAAGAATTAGTAACAATTTGTAATAATTAGTAACAAATTGTAATAATTAGTAATAAACTGTTATAATTAGTAATAAACTGTTATAATTAGTAATAAACTGTTATAATTAGTAATAAACTGTAATAATTACTAATAAACTGTAATAATTACTAATAAATTGTAATAATTAGTAATAATTAGTAATATTAATTAATAAATACTAATAATTAGTAATAATTAGTAATAATTAGTAATAATTAGTAATAATTGGTAAAAATAAGTAATAATTGGTAATAAATGGTAATAATTGGTAATAAATTGTAATAATTGGTAATAAATTGTAATAATTGGTAATAAATTGTAATAATTCGTAATAAATTGTAATAATTTGTAATAAATTGTAATAATTAGTAATAATTAGTAATAAATTGTAATAAGTAGTAACAAATTGTAATAATTAGCAACAAATTGTAATAATTAGCAATAAATTCTAATAATTAGTAATAAATACAAATAATTACTAATAATTACTAATAATTACTAATAATTACTAATAAATACTAATAATTAGCAAAAATTAGATATAATTAGGAATAATTAGGAATAATTAGCAATTGTTAGGAATAATTAGCAATAATTAGAAATAATTAGCAATAATTATGAATAATTAGCGATAATTAGTAATAATTAGAAATAATAGGAATACATAGGAATAATTAGCAATAATTAGGAATAATTAGCAATAATTAGGAATAATTAGCAATAATTAGGAATAATTAGCAATAATTAGTAATAATTAGTAATAATTAGGAATAATTAGCAATAATTAGGAATACTTAGCAATAATTTGCAATAATTAGCAATAATTAGCAATAATTTGTAATAAATAGAATTAATTAGCAATAAATAGAAATAATTAGGAATAAATAAAAATAATTAGTAATAAATAGCAATAATTAGTAATAAATAGCAATAAATATGAATAATTAGTAATAAATATGAATAATTAGTAATAATTAAGAAAAAATTAGGAATAATTAAAAATAATTAGTAATAATTAGAGGTGATCGCCAGCGTCGGATTGTGGTTAGTCTTATTTTTTTAGTTTAACAATTAACTGCATATAATATTTTCATAATTTTAATTTCAAATTGGAATTGGAGGAGTTATATGAGGCTGCGACCTCTCAGACACAGGCTGAGGGTCAGGACGAGGCGACTAATCAGACTAGTGCCAACCATTTCAACTCAGCGACATGGATGCAGGCAACTCTGTATGGATTTGACAAGGGACGATTAGTAGGTATCAGCTCTCAGGTAACTCCTGGTACTTATTATGGTATTGTTGTGATGTCAGCGTCCAGCTCAAGAGGAGCTCATAGAGAGGCATCATCTTCTGCCTCACAATATCAGGAGCAGTTCTGAGCTCAGAATGACCTCATAGAGAGTTTACAGAAGCAGTAAGAAGAGATGTGTCAGCAGCAGCAGCAGGAGAAGCAACAACACGAGGAGGAGATTCGCTGATGACAACAGCAACATCATCAGCAGATGGATTACATGTGCCGTATGACTCGTAGTTTAGGGATGGTGTTTCCTCCACCATCTCCTTCAGCTCCTCCACCTCCTCCAAAAGACGACCCCCCTAGTGATTTTTTTATGTTAAAAACATTTGAATTTAACATTTTTTGTAATATGAAATATTTTCAATTTCTGTCTTTTATATCAGTGTGAATATTACATAATTTAATTTTTAATATTTTATAATTTTTTTTGTGAATATTGAGAATTTTAATATTTTTTATTTTTTTATTATTTTAATAACATTAATATTATTGTTTCATTAATCATAATTTTATAAAATATTTTTTACAGTATTATATTTTTTTAATGTTTTTTATGTTACTAATAAATATAATAATAATAATTAATGATTTTTTTAATATTTTTTGTGAATATTGAGAATTTTAAAAAAATTTATTCTTTTATTTTAATAATATTAAAAATAATTTTTCAATAATCATAATTTTATTAAATTTATTTTTTTAAAATTTATTTATTATTTTCAACGGGATCCAGTTGCAAATAGCCTAAATAAATTTTTTTAAAAGTATTTGTGACGGGATTATGGTACCGTCGCAAAAAGTATTTGCGACAGGCCCGTCGCAAATAGTCTAAATTAATATTTTCAAAAAAATTATTTGCGATAAGATTACGGGCCCGTCGCAAAAAGTATTTGCGACGGGCTCGTCGTAAAAAAGTTTATATATATATAGTATATAATCAGAGACTTATTTGTGACGGTGAAGTTGCCGGTCACAAAAAAAATATTTGCGACGGGCCCGTCGCAAATAATATTTTTTGCAACGCCGTTTTCTGCAATGAGCTATTTGCGACGGGACCCCGTCACTAAAGATTATTTGTGACGAGATCCTGTTGCAAATAACTCGTCGCAAATACCTAGAATTCTAGTAGTTGCCCCACAAGAAGAGCATCACATCACAACACATTAAGATCCATTTAAAAATTTACAAAGGGAATTTTTATCATATTCCACATTAGTTTAGTGGTGTTATTACACAAACCAAACTCTTGGGGAAACCATTTCATTGGCTAAGTATAAATAATTATCCGATTTTTATTTAGGGTGTTATCACAACAATCAAAACCAAAGAAGTAATTAGATCAGATATATCCAGCGCAAAAAAATCCCCCAACAACCACAATTTTCAGCAGGGTATCAAGCCCAAACAATCCACAATATCACAATCATATCATGATTGTAAATACATGTGAATCAAAATCTATTTCCCCTTTCAATTTGATTAACCAATTATTTATCTTGAATTAATCAAACACCACCAAAATAAATAGGTAAATAAAAGGAACCCCTCCTACCTGATGTAGAAATAAAGAGAAAAAGGAAATGCTACCTCAAAGAAGCTTTCCAACTTGCTGCACACTGCAGAGCAAAGAATAATACCCGCAAACCACAACCACACCACGAGAACCACAAATATACCTACGTCGCATCCCAAGACCATGAAACACAACCCAACACACACCCCAAACTAAGGGAACACCACCACAGTGGAACCCCAAGAGAAGAACGAAAGAAAATGGGTGAGAAGGAGGAGAGAACTAACCACAGATCAACCATGGATCGCCAAAAAACATCCATCAGGATCAAAAAATCAAATAAGGATGAAGAAGGGATCAAAGAACACTTATGGGAACCTAGAGTTCTACCAAAATGAGAGGAATAAGTGATCACATCTGAATAAATAAAATTTTGACCGAAAAGAATTTTTAAAACTACACTGGATTGGGGTATTACATGATGGGTAGTACCCTTTCACATCATGTAATACTCAGGTTTCGATTAGCTCCAAAAAACAAATTGCCTCTCCATTTTATTATTTATTTTTAAACCTCGAAATATTACATGTCATTAAACTATATTTCATATCGTGTGAAATGTGTACATGTCGTGAGACCCTCTGGACAATCCCTAAAACTGAATTTCACATTGTGTAATCTAATTACACAACATGTAATCTCCCTACTTCTAGCCTTTAGCAACCGATCTTCTACAAAATCCCTTTAAGCCTCCTCTGAACACCTCTAACAACCAAAATAGGAAAATTAACTGATCGAGAAGGCATGAACCATTACATCAAATACCTCTAAAAAAATTATCACCCTCAAGAATCCAAAACCAAGCACATAAGAAAAGTGGTCCGAACAACCACCCCACGAGATACCACTCAAGGCTCTCATTATACCTCAAATGATACCAGCGGGTAAACACGCCAAACCAAATAGCCAAAAACACATTGCACAACCACAAACAGCCTCCTCTTACACAAGAACACTGCCACACAACCACTGCATATCCAATAAATTGCATGGTCCCAAAAATAGTAATCTAGGAATTACATCCTCCATGTCGAGATACTATCTGCTCTGGCTGGAACTGACTCACCTGAATGGGTTTAATTGCATCACAGTTAATGTATCTCGATCCCTTTTCCATATTTCAGGACTTAATCACACATTACACCACACACATCACAAACCAAGGAAAACAACTCATCTCATAAAACCAAAGGAACCTATCATACATTACAAAGAAGAATAGAGAAAATTAAAGCTCAAAATACCTCTAGGTACTGGTAATGCATCTATGTTGCTCGCTCTCAAGTACATTCCTCTGGGACACAATGCCTCTACAACACACAAACCAAAGAAATGGTTTATCCATGAAGTGTATTATCTTGCTGACCCCAAATCTCTACTGGTTGCTCCACAAACATCACGTCATCTTCTATATCTAACTCTCCCCATTAAAGGACATGGGATTCATCATGAAGATACCGATGTTGTTGGGAGATGTGAAAGACTCCTTGGATCCTCTCCAACCACAATGGAAATACTATCCAATAATACACCTTTACAACTTTCCTCAACACATCAAAGGGTCCAACAAACCTAGGAGAAAGCTTACTCCCACGTCCAAACACCCGCTGCTCATGTCGAGGGGAAACCTTCAAGAACATGTGGTCCCCAACCTCGAACTCTAAGGGCCTCCTTCTGCGATTGACATAAGAATTATTTCAGTCATGTGCTACTTTCATCCTCTCATGAACAAGACGAACTTTATCTGTTGTGCTCTAAACCACATCTGGACCAAGAACAATTTTCTTCCCAACCTCGGTCTAGCATAATGGAGAACAACACATTCTGTACAAAGCCTCAAATGGGGCCATGCCAATGGAATAGTGATTTCTCTTATTATTAGAAAACTCTACCAAAGGTATGTGTTGTACCCAAGATCCACCAATGTCCAAGACGTACACCAACAACATATAATCCAATGTCTGGATAGTCCGTTATATCTTCCCACCTATATGAGGGTGTAAGAAACTACTAAGGTGTAACTGAGTGCCAAAAGTATGCTGTAATCCCCTCTAGACTTGTGAAGTAAACCATGCATCTGAATCTAAGACAATGGACCTCAGAACTTCATGAAAATATAATAACTAATCCACACACCTCTTAGATAAGGCATCCATTGTGCCCAACTATGTGATTACTAATAAGTGAGTTGATTTCATCAACTGATCCATGACCACCTAGATAGAATCAGAACCTACTTGAGATCTGGGTAAACCTATGATGAAATCAATCGAGATGTCATCTCATTTACACTTAAGAACATCTAAGGGATGTAATAAACCACCAATAACATGATGCTCGACCTTTAATTGATTGAAAACCAAGCACTTTTCCACAAAATATGCCACTATCCATTTCATTCTAGGCCACCAAAATTGATTCCTTAAGCCACGATAAATTTTAAAAATTCTTGGGTGTACCTCTAAAGGTGATCTATGAAACTCACGAAGGAATCTATCACAAATTTACGCCAGAAAAAGAAGTTTTCCTCTAACAAACACTTGGTTCTAAATATCCTTTGACCATCCCTCAAAAGCATCATGATGGAAAACACAATTGCACATTACCTCTACCTCTAAGTATCCCCACTGAGACTCCTCCTCCTACTGCATTAGATAAGTATTCACCATCATCTAAAATAAACATAATCTATCACCATAAAATCTTTAATCTAAGTGACGGGCGTCCAACTTCTCCATTTCTCTCCATGCATATAGAGACTTTATAATAACACCCTTCCATGACTTCCTGCTCAAAGAGTCGTCCACAACATTCCCCTTTTCTAAGGTGTAAGAAATTTAAAAATCATAATCCTGAAGAAACTTCATCCACCACCATTGTCTCAAGTTCAAATTATGCTGGGAAATGATATACCTCAAAATATTGTGATCCATAAAGACCAAAAAGTGCTCCCTAATGAGGTAATGCTACTACAACTTCAGCACAAACACAATTGATGCAAGATTCAGATCATGGGTGGAATAGTTACGCTCAGGGGGAGATAAATTCCTAGAACCATAATAGATCACTTCCCACTATTTCATCAACACGTATCCCAAACCCATATGGGAAGCTTCCAAAAACATGTCAAAAATTACTGCTTCATCAAGAAAATAGAGCACTGGAGCATGGAATAACTTCTCTTCAAGTAACCAAAATCTATCTGGCACTGATTTCTCCATACAAAATCTTGGTCCTTTATATTCAAAGCTATCAATGGGGCTATAACTTGAGAGAAATCAGTCAGAAACCTCAAATAATAGCCTATGAGACCAAGGATACTATGAACCTCTACCATTTTCTTGGGTGCTGCCCAAGAAAAAACTACTTCAACCTTTGATGGGTCTACTACCGCACCCTGCTGTGACACCACATGCCTGGGTAAATTCACCTCTCGTGTCTAGAACATACAATTACACAACTTTCCATGGAGATGGTGGCATCTAAGAACTTGTAGGACAGTTCTAAGATGCTCGACAAGCTCTTCAATTGACTTCGAGTAGATTAAGATATTATCGATGAATATAATGATGGAAAAATATATTAACTCATGGAACACATAGTTCATAATACCCATGAACACGTTTAGTGTGCTCATAACACCAAATGGCATGACAAAAAACTTAAAGTGCCCAAACTCGCATCTGAAGGCGGTCTTTAGGATATCACCCTCCTTCACCCTCAACTAGTGATATCTAGACCGCATATTGATCATAGAAAATAAACTCACCCCTATCAACTAGTCAAAAAACTCTTCTATCCTTGGAAGAGGGTAATGGTTCTTGACTATCACCAGATTCAACCTTTGATAGTCTATACACAACCTATGACCACCATATGCCTTTTTGTGAACAACACCGGAGCACCCCACGACGACACACTGAGCTAGATAAAACCCTTCTACATCAAATCATCTATCAGAATCCTCAACACCCACAACTCATTAGGTGAAATCTAATAAGGATCCATCAAAATCAGAGAAGCATCAGGCTGAAATTATATCCTAAACTCGGCATCATGTCGATGGGGTAGCATCACAACCTACTTAGGGGAAACATCCAAAAACTCCCCAAAAATACTAGGAATTTATGATGTATCAAAATTCATAGATTCCACTGACAACTCATACAATAAGGAAATAAGGGGCTCCATGCGCCGACTACCCACCTGACAACTCTACCCGCAAATGAAAACCACACATTGGTCATCCACATATAAAAACACAACTATTCTCTAGATGTAGTAAATAACATCACGTACAGAATAAAACCAGTCGATGTTGAGGATGACATCATATGGTTACATATTTATTAAGAAAATATCCCCATGGGATTGATGTGGTCTCATCATTAGTCTACACTCCCGGCACACATCAGATAAGCTAGTCTGGCCTCTAAATGGTGTAATCAACACCAGGGTCACGGGAAGCTTCTCTACGTCTAGTACCACAATATGGAATAGAGTGGGTGAAACAAATGATTTTGAAGTTCACAAATCAAATAAATCACAAACAAGTGTACTAAAAAAACTGGTCGTACCTCTGAAATTTTTTTACCCCTCTGGAACTGCTACCTCTACTACGTGTAACTGACCACACCCAACTACTCTACCTATATATGGATGAACACCTACACAAACATGCTTGAGTCACAAACCCTGAACCCAATGAAAATACTAAGGTCAACTTCTACCTATTCCATCTCCCCTCGTTAGAGAAAAATCATGTTTTCCCTACTGCTGAAATGGCCTCACTGGTAACTGCTGCTGATTCAAGCTTTGAACCTGTCCACCTCTACTATACTGTTCTTGGGGAGAAATTGGGAACTAGATCTGGAAATGGACACAAACCCCACAACCATAACACACTGGAACAAAACTCCCTATAAAACCATTGAAACCACTAGCACCCGAAGGCTGAAAAGGAAGATAATGAGGTCAACTCTTTATCAGTTGAAACCTCAAATTTCCTGGTGCCTGAGATCTACCTTTGAAAACTCTTCCTCTAAAATAACTCTATCGTCTCCCCTATTTCGGTGTACCGCCTAGTGAGTGAATACTCTCAATCACCTCTTTCTTATTTATAACCTATAGATAGGTTGACAATGTAAAAAGAGTAACTAAATACTTGATAGAAGGAAGAAGTTTCTCCTTAAGACATCTCGCACGAGACACCTCATATAGGAAAAGATACGGGGAAAATGTATATGGTCCTTGAACATGATTCTCAGCTCCCTCACAGACATTCTTCCCAAATAAAAAGAAATAAGCTCCTAACTCTTTACTACATTCAGGGGCAATGAAAGGAACTCTACCTAAAACTCTTTCTGGAAGTTGACCCACAAAATGTATGCCTCCTTATGCTTTCCCAGATACATCATCCACCACTGATGCATAGATCTCCATATCTGACTGACTTCCAAAGGGACCCAATACTCCTTTAGGGACCAAATCAAACTGAAAGTGATATGAAGCTCCTCCAGCCATATCTTTATCATCACGTCTGAAACACTTCCCTCGTACATCCCCAATTCCTCCTATTGGAAATCATGTAGCGTCCTCTGACAATGATTATCCTCCTCAACTGGATTAACCCAACGATGATCAAGAGGATTATCCTGCTAAACCTGAACCACTTGAGGCACACACGGACGATGACCAGGATCCATAACTGAAAGGAAAACAAGTATTTCTTAATCCTGAGTGGTATTGATTTTCACTATAAGATTCATTTTAACTTATTTAATTTATTTTTTTATTCATTTCAACTTTCCAAAAACAACTCAATTCAAACAAGAACATAAGTCATTATGATGCATGTACCTTTCATAGATCTCTACCATTCAAGTAGGTCCATATCACTTGATCATTAAATAAGCTTAGAGTCTATGCACTGGATTACAAGGGGCCTAAAATCTCATGTCCTAGAAAATCTCCATGGCTTATTTCATGTACCAAGATCAACTGGAACTATTTCCATACCAACCCATGCAAACCACACAATACCTAACTCCAAACTACATCCTATCTCTTAACCATCACCTCTGATACCACTCTGTCATGACCCCCTCCCTATAAAGATATCGAAATAAGGGGAGAGAGATAATAAACCCTGATTTCTGCCTCCAGTAGGCCCCGAGTTGGTAACTAGCACCAAGTGTGTACAAATATTACAATATGGAAGGCATTACCCTTTTTAAAGAAACAATATCGGGAGATAAGATTAATCATCCACAAACAGTCTCAAGACCTATATATAAGACAACCAAAAACCATCCTACAATGCATGTATAAATAGAATTGATACAAAAACAAAAACTTATACAAAGTAAATACCCAAATGTAAAGCTAAACCAGTTCCAAAAAAACAATACCAAGGCCAAATCTAGTAATACCAAGAATGGTCCAAGTAATCCTCATGGAAACCTGAAAACAGTTTTAAACCCATAGGGTGAGCATACAGGTATACTCAGTAGTAAATCCAAAGTTTATCATTGACATGTGAGAGAAGCATACTAATTCCCCTGTGAGAAAATAGAAGAACCATATAGCAGCATTCAATGTATACTAACCATCCCAACCTCACCGAGGCACGCTCACCAAGTAACTCAAGTCAAGTAATATAATATAAAGTTAATCATGTCGATGATAGGGTACCCTACACCATGTTCCCACTGGTATGTCGCTATATCCCAATGTCATATATCTTGGGGCTCCCACCCCTTCCATATACCACATCACATCCCACCCACACACACCTGGTCCTCACAACACATCCAGCCCAAACACACATGGGCCTCACAAAACATCTTTCCCACACACACTCGGGCCTCACAGCACATCCTACCCGCACACACCTGGGCATCACCACCCCCCCCCACACCTTGTCCTCACATCAAAACATTTCCCATCCCATATCATACCAAAGACACATGGGAAAGCACATCACATCTCACCCCAAAAACACATAGGACACCACGTCACAAATCATCCCAAAGACACCTGGAATACCAAAACCACCGTCGAATGCACTAATAAACCTCCGACCATCACAGCCTATGTAATACCTACCTCAACTGGAAGAGAGAGCGAAAAAGAGAGGGTACCCAACTATCCAAACTCCTCACCCGATGTTGGGAAAAACACCCCCCACATGACTATGGGGTTTTTGGCACGTAGTTCTCAATGTGGTGGGGTGTGTATATAAATCACAAGAATATTCAAGTGTATAAATATATATAGGTAAAATCACACAATCCCAACCTATGGGTTGCTAACCAAGTAACCAAATCACATCACTATCACTTTTTTTCTACCTATAAATGCATTGATTAGTATCTATAACAGTCATTTCAGAAGGTAAATAGCCCTGACAAGTGGCTTCACATTTCCTATACATTTAACACCCATTCATTTTATTATTTAGCATCAACCCCCTTTGATCACACAACCCATAATTATATTCCATTAACAACTTTCATCTCATTAACCAACCAACCCAATCCATTCAAACATTATTAAACAGTTATTTATTTATTCCATCACTACTCGGGAATCTAGAATAGTACAACCACATTTCACAACTAGTAAAAAACATCGTCACCTTGCCTCCCCAAAATCACGGCCAAACAACCACCACATATTCATCCAAAAAGAATGGCTAGAAAAACCATACTATGTCCCTCAATCCCCAATCACACATCATCATCCCATAAGAATGACCTCACATCACAACACCTCAAGAGCCATTTATAGATTTATAAAGGGGAATTTTATCAAATTCTACATTATTTTATGGTCATTATCACACAAAATAAAATCATATGGAAAACATTTCATTATCCAAGTATAAGTAATTAACCAATTTCCATTTTGGGTGATATCACACCAATCACAACTAAAAAAGAAATCCCAATAGATATATCTAGCACAAACAAATCACCTAATGTCTATAATTTTTAGTAGGGAATCAAGCCCAGACAGTCCACAATATCACAATTATATCAAGGCTGTAAAAAGATGAAATGAAAACTCCATTTCCCCTTTCAATTTGATTAAAAATTATTTCTCTTTAATTTATCCAACATTGGAAAAATACATAGGTAAATAAAAGAAACCCCTCACACATGAGTCACAAATAAAGAGAAATAAAGGAAATCCTACCTCAAAGAATATTACCAAATCGTTGCGCACCGTATGGGAAAAAATGATGCTTGTGAACCACAATCACACCACAAGGATCGCAGATTTACCAACACCACATACTAAGACCATCAAATGCAACCCAATGCACACCCCAAATCCAGGGAGCACAACCACAATATATTCTCGGGAGAAGAACAGAAGAAAATAGTTGAGAAGGAGGAGAGAACTCACAATGGATCAACTACAGATCCCCAACAAACATCCACTAGGATCAATAGATTGAAGAGGGATAAATAAGGGATCGAAGAACACCTCAGGGGACATAGGGTTCTCCAAAAATGAACAGAATAAGTGAGCACAAATGATTGAATAAAAGTTCAATAGAAAATAATTTTTAAAGCTACACTACATATGAGTATTACATAATGTGTAATACCCTTTCACATCATGTAATACTCAGTGTTCATTTTCCAGTGAAAAGAACATTGCCTCTTAATTTTATTATTTATTTTTAAACCTTGAAATATTATATGTTGTGAAACCCTATCTCACATCATGTAAAATGTGTACACATCATGAGACCCTTTGGACAATCTATGAAACTGACTTTCATGTCGTGTAATCCAATTCACGATGTGTAATCTACCAGCTTCCAGCCTTTAGCAATTAAAATTCTCCAGAATCCCTTAGAGCCTCCACCAAACACCTACAACAACCAAA
Source organism: Viscum album (assembly GCA_963277665.1). Classification (NCBI taxonomy): domain Eukaryota; kingdom Viridiplantae; phylum Streptophyta; class Magnoliopsida; order Santalales; family Viscaceae; genus Viscum; species Viscum album. Next base: position 378,358,173 of record OY728140.1, on the reverse strand, counting down.
GTAATAGAATAGGAAGGCATAGACAGTTACATGCTATGTAGTTTAGAAATCATGGATTCTATGACATTTTGGGTTGTCATCAGTATATGATCTATGTGGATGAAATATTTAATGAAAATGAATCTTTCTTAATCCTTGATTCTCATAACCTTAAATAATATCTGGATTTTTTCCTTTATTTGAAGATAAATTGTTTTTTATCTCTTTTTTATATTTTTGGGGTGTCCTACTAGTTATATTTATACTCAAATATACACAGGAAACCTGTAACACCCCCAAGATTTCATAGTACGTTATTTCTTCAAAGTAATTCATTAACTTGCACTACACGCAACACCGAGTTCAAGCGCACCACGACTTACCAAACTAGCCATTCAAAAGCGGTTATGAATAGTATTAACTGGATTTTGAACTTTATATAATCCTTATAATTTTAGAATCCATATTATGAGTTTCTTAGACATAATTTAAGAATAAATTCATTTTTTTCAGATAAAAGAAGTATTTTTCAAAAAATGAAATTTTACTACCTTTTAATGGTGAACCCTTTTAAAATCCAATATTTTAAACTTTTATATAGAATTAGGACATAATAATTTAGTTTCAATAAATTTTTGGTGTTTTTCTAAAAACTTTCATATTTAGGTGAATAGTGAAAAATACTATATTTTAACTGAAAACAACTTTTTTAATCAAAATAATTTATAGTGTTCAATTATACATTTTAATGGTTTAGAAGTATAATTAGATTATATTTTTACAATTTAATCCAATTTGGGTCATTGGAAGTAATTTCACTTTGAAATTGGACACAAACAAGTGTCAATCTTTTGATAGTTATTATTTCTTAAAAATTCACTTTTTCGTTTTGACAATGGGAATTAATTTTAAATTAATTAATTCAAATTAGAAGTTTTTAAATTTGTAAAATAGAATTAATTCTTCAATTAATAATATCAAAATTATCTTAGGGTTAATTTTTGGTATTTTTCTAAAAACATTCAAATTTTGATGAATAGTGAAAACACTGTGTTATTGTTTAAAATTGACCTTTTATTTAAATTTATTTTGGGTAAAAATATATTCATAATACCTACATATGTTCAATTTAGTTCATTGGAGTCATTTTAGAATAAGTTTAGATATATAAAAATTTTATTGAACTTTTTACCGTCTTTTACCCACCTCCTAGGAGCATTTGCAAATTTGTATAAAACTTAATTTTACCACTTCTATGAGTTGAATTTAAAAAATCCAAGAGACACGGTTAACCTCAGTAAGTAAAATTTGGTTCTATAAGATGAAAATAATTTTTGGTGAATAGTAACTTTTGACTTTTATTTTCCATAGTTAAAAGTAAATAGGGTAACTAAGGGTAAATGTGATATTATAATTACCCTAAAGCATGTCCTAATTATATTAGATAAGTGTAATTAAACCAAAATCAACCTTAGGAATAAAATATGATTCTATAGGTCCACTTGGATTAGATTAGGACATTTATTATTATTTAATTTAAAGAAGTGTTAAAAGTGTTAAAATTCAAGTTTTCATAACTAAACAATTTTTAATAAAGGTTTATACATAAGATAAATTAGACTATAAATATTAATTAGAAATATAAAATGATTTCATACATAATGGTATTTTATTTATAATTTTTAGACATTAAATAATTAAATTTATTTATGACACAATGATGATGTAGTAATTACCTTATTGATAAAAGATTAAAATAATTGATATTATAAATACCCAAATAAATTTAATTTTAGACTTTTGATTAATTAAACTAATTTTATAGGTTAATATGACATGTTAGGGTTGATTAAATAAATTTTTTCTAAGTAATAATAATGTTATGATTTAAAAAAAAACAAATACCAAATAATGTCAAAATTGACATAAAATGGTTTTTAAAACAAATAGTATATTACAGGTTGATATAATATTCCTAAAAATATAATATTTAGTAAAAGGTATAAAATAATATTATATATTTCAATAATGACCCACTTGAGGTTCTCTTTGAATTTTATAGTAAGTTTATTAACCATATAGTGTAAAAATACAAGAAGACATGGTAAAAGTTAGACTATTTAACTAAGAGTTAAATCTAAAGGATATGGTTAAAATGATAACCTGAACTTGTCTAAAACATATTGGTTGAGAGGTGTTCGACCAATACCCACATTATCTTTTAAATAATTTATTTTGGAGCCATTAGAAACCGAAAATAATTTTATTATAAAATAATATTTCAAACATTTTCTAAAGTGACCCTCACCTCTCTTATAAAAGGGCACTTCCCCTTATCTTAATTTCACACCTCCATAGCCATTTGGATCAGAAAAACCATGCCAAAATATCCTCCCAACATTCCTCCCTTCATCCTAGAGTCCTTACTTTGGTCATAAATCCATCCTAGGGATCCCTTTTGATCAAATCAAAAGGAAGAACCCGAAAAAGATGTAAATATTTCATCACATCTTTCAAGTTCTTTTCTTCTTCCACTTCTACTTTATTTGATGTTTCCATTATAAAAAAATAACTCCAGAATATTCTATATAATGTGATGTTATTATAGAAATGGTACAACAATATTCATTATTCAATCCATTTTATAAATGATGAAGTCACCGTACGTGCATACGTACGGATTACCGTCTCCACGTCGTGGTGTAGTTTGTTATTCAAACACTTCATTATTTGGATGGGTATAATAATTAGTATAACTGATTTAAATAATAAATATAACATGTTAATGATTATTTATATATTATATAACTTCTAATTACATAATATTTCACCATCAATATAATGATATTGTCGCTCGTGCGTACGTACGGATTACCATCTCCACGACATGATGAGATTCATTTCCACATTCATCATTAAATGATAATTATAAAATATATGTCATTAATAAGTATGTAATATATGAAATAATAATTCTATTGGAGATATATATATATATGTGTGTGTGTGTGTGTGTACTTACATATATCTTATTCACTTAGTTCTGTTCAATATGATATGAAAACGGAAACAACGTTTATGTGTACGTATGGACTACCGTCTCCATAAATGGTGTTTTCGATTTCATATATATGTATATTATACATATTTATATTATAAATATATATCATATATAAATCATTTTTTATATTCTTGAAGTATTTAAATCATGATCTATGTGATACAATCACGAGTAACAAGTTAAAACACGTACGATAAAGAAAATGATCATTACCTGAAACGTTAATTTAAGATGGAAATCATTATTAAATGGGTAGTATAAAGTCATAAATGAATCATGTTTGATATCATAAATATTAATATGGTTATGGTATAATTTAATAAAATACTACGTTCTTCATATAGAAGGTTAAATGTACCCTCGACTAAAGGAAAGTGCTATGTAAGGGGTTACTTATCTCACTTTTAATTCCCTGAGATTTCCATTGTTCACCACTTATTTATTGCATGTGGTGTATTGTGTACTACCATTTGATATATATTATCATTATTATCTTTATATTCATTATATTCTGTGATTCATTTGGTGGTTATTGACAATTTTTCATACGACTCGATTGATTACAACGAGGTAAGGGTTATTTCCTCAATACCATTATTATCTGAGATTGTTCATGTGTAAGTACTTTCTAGGACATATTTATCATAGATACCCACATTTTATAAAAATGATTTCAAAAGGAATACTATAAGGTTTTATGGGAGGGTCTATTTAACTATATCATTATTTTAAATGTCATAAAGATTTATCTTTCTAAACCCTTTTAATTAATTTCCTTGTTTTCAGAATGATTTTAAGGATTTATTTATATAGACATGAATGTTTTGAAATGATAATTCTTTTAAAAAGTTTCAAAGTGGTATGGGACACTTTTATTCAAAAATAACTTTTAAATAATTACCTTTATAAATTTTGAGAATTTTAAACGATTTCATGAAAAAGGGGTATTTCTCTCAAAGCATTTTACTGATCATTTTCATCTATGCCATCAAAATTTAATGGATTTTAAACTTGTTTGAAGTTGATTTATTATGATACAAATATTATATATTCTATTGAATGTTTTGTGATATGTTTGACTGTGGATGTGTTATTTTTATACCATTCATGCTTTATGGATAATGTATTGACATTTCGTATGCTAGTTTTAATATGAATGTTTATATTATATTTCAACCTTTTATTATGATGAATGTATTAGACTAGCTTGTTCCAGGTTGGATACTGGTAAAAGTAAGCCCCTTGGGTTGGGGTCTGGTTACAGCAGACCCTCCAGGTTGGATTCCAGTTATAGAGGCTCTCTGGGTTGGAGTCTGATTATAGAGGCTCTCCGGGTTGGAGTCCGGTTACAGAGGCTCTCCGGGTTGGAGTCCAGTTACAGAGGATCTATGGGTTGGAGTCTGTATACAGAGGCTCTCTGAGATGGAGTCCGGTTACAGAGGCTCTCCAGGTTTAGGTCCGGTTATATTTTTCCCATAGGTCCTAGCATGAGGCCTTGACACAGAAATTAAACTCGGGTTCTATACATTCCCTCATTATGAAATTTGTTATTACATGTGATTATTCTATTATTAGAATATCCATGTTCATGTTTATATGGTAATGTTTGATTTATTTTTTCCATGTTATGTTCAAGTTTATGTTTGAAAGGATGTTGTTTTATTACACATCTTTCCTTAATAGTTTATAACATCCACTAAATTATTTACCCTTATTGAGCATTTGAGCTCACCCCTTTATTATGTTTTATTTTCCCTGGATCCCAATAAGTGTTTTATGTTTAAGATATAGGGTTAAGCTAAGGGAACAATGTCATTATCAAAGGATTTTTTTTTTGTATGTTAGAAAGTGTAATGTAACGTTCATGTATGTAATCTATTTTACAAGAATGCTAAACCGATCAGTATTTCGGGACTTGATTTCGTATAATCATGCCAATGTATTAAAATAATGCACCGTCTCTGGGAATCTAGGGTCGGGGCGTTACAGTTGGTATTAGAGGATGTTTAGAAATAACTATGGAAACTAGATTTAGATAAACTCTGATTAGATAACATTACCCTAAGATAGACTTTGAGGATTAGTATAGAATAACTTTCTAGAATTTTGGTAATGTAGAGATTTTGTGAGTTTTCCAAGCAAATACATCCCTGTCTGGATACAATCAGGTAGAGGCGGCTCTGGCATAGATGTACCTAGGGGTAAAACCTAAAAACACCACTTTGAGCTAGACTCGAACGGGAACTGGTGCACGACAATGGGCCTTGTTGCACTCTTGGTTACGACACTCTTGGGGGATATTCTTAGGATAATTCTCATTTTCTTTACAAATCATTATGAAGGATTTAAGAGTATATACCTCCTCAAAGAAAATATATTTATGATTATGGATTATATCTATAAATTATTCAATTTACGTTAGGTATTTTACATGTTTGTAATCATTCATTAAAATTCATAAACCAACTTAGTGTATGCCATTGTATAAAAATGGTGCCCAGTAAAAGGAATGTGAACTCTAGTAATACGTATGATCCAAAGAGTAAGAAGGATCATATATTTCATGGCATTAAGACAAAATTTAGAAGGGAAATAGTCTCCCATGTATTCTCAATATATGAATAAATAGTATCATGAGAAAATAAGATAAGTAAAGAATTCATTGAGTCCTATGGCTTTGAAGGGAAGCAAGCGAAAAAAAAGGATGGAAGAGAGAAAGATGGATAAAGGGAAGAGGGAAAAGAAGGATTTTCCCATATGTGATAACTGTGGAAAAAATCACCTTGGTAAATGCTTTAAGGGAATGAGAGTTTGTTAGAAGTGTGGAGAAAAAGGACACCAAGTACGTGATTGCAAGGGTAAGAAAAAAGTTTCAAATGTACAGTGCTTTATCTGCAAGGAGTTGGGACAGTACGCGAATCAATGTCCAAATCATCAAAGTATACCCGAAATTCTTCTATTGGATAATAATAAAGTTATGATACAACCGAAGATGGAGAGTAATGATTAGATTTCTTATGTTGTTATTAAAGTATTGTGTCATTTGAGTATTGTATTTATGATGTACATGTTATAAGAATTATAGAGTATATAAGGATTGTACTGCAGTAATATTTAATCAAGGACTTGAGATTGTGTGGAACCAAGAAAAGTGACTCAAAAAAAGGTTAAATTTTTGGAAAATATATGGTTGAGAGAAAGATAAACATAATATAGTACTGATACTGAGGTAGTTATTTTGGAATAATACATGATTGATTTGGATAAATTATATTAGAAATTCTTAACTACTTTAAAACTAATTAATGATTTGTATATTCCATTATTGTTGGAGTTTAAAACATTTTTGTATAGAAAGATTATATCTAGTATTCTATAAGGAATAAGGGAGCATGAATATAATCAATAAGTTTTTATGATAATTCAGGATGTTGTAGTGTTTTAAAAGAATACATGATGAAAGTATTCACATGTTATTACGTGGAAAAAAGGGATCTTCATTGTGTTTAACTTCATTATAAATTTTGGAATGTGAGTTTGGACAGAATTATTTTGGATAAGTCTATTTTGAGATTATTTTTGGATTGCCATAAAAAGGACAACCCGGATGTCGGGGAGCAACCCGTTGTGTCTGGAAAGGCCGTGAGACTTAAACCCGCAACCGAAGGGCGACAAGGGTGTATCACCTACCACTGGCCCACGTGATGTCCTGGATTTTATAATGTAGTTTCTTTTTTAAAAGGTCTGACAGGTGAATTATAAATTCATTATTTTTGGAACCCTATATGATTAGGATAAATATAATATTGTTTTGAAATATTTTGGAGAGAAATATGAGTTTGTGGTAGGAATTATTAGAAGAATGAAACTCTACTTGTCAAGTATATCTATATATATAATTTTTTCCTCTAATTATATGGATAAATTAATTCTTAAACTTTAGAGAAGGTATCATAAAACCAAAAATGTGTAATCATAATACCTTATGTTTTGTTGAACTGATGGTATTTTAAATCATCATAGATTGATGGATTTGATGCCCTCAATTTTACACTTGTTTGTGATTGATGACCTCAATTACTCCCTATAAATATTTACGTTTTCCCTCCAATTATGTGTCTCTAATTTCCACCAATGTTCTCCTAATCAAGATCATAATTTGGTGGTGACCCTTTCATTTCCTTTTTCCTCTCATTAAGACTAAATTTTATTAACCCAATTTTCGATGTGGTTTTTCCACAAAGGTACTTATTATTTTTTTTAAACCATTTATTTTCAAAGACCAATTTAAAATTGCGAGGACTCAATTTTTTTAAGAAGGGAATAATGTAACACCCCCAATATTTCATAGTATGTTATTTCTTCAAAGTAATTCAATAACTTGCACTACACACAACACCGAGTTCAAGAGCACCACGACTTACCAAACCTGCAGTTCAAAAGCGGTTATGAATAGTAATAACTGAATTTTAAACATTATATAATACTTATAATTTTAGAATCCATATTATGATTTTCTTAGACACAATTTATGAATAAATTCATTTTTTAGATAAAATAAGTATTTTTCAAAAAATGAAATTTTACCACCTTTTAATGGTGACCCTTATTAAATCCAATATTTGAAACTTTTATATATTCAATTTGACAAAATTATATTATTCTTTAGAATTGGGACATAAGAATTTAGTTTCAATAAATTTTTGGTGTTTTTCTAAAAACTTTCATATTTGGGTGAATAGTGAAAATACTATATTTTAATTAAAAACAACATTTTTAATCAAAATAATTTATAGTGTTCAATTATACATTTTAATGGTTTGGAAGTATAATTATATTATATTTTTACATTTAATAAAAAAAATTTCATTAGAAATAATTTCATTTGAAATTGGACATAAAGAAGTGTCAATCTTTTGATAGTTATTATTTCTTAAAAAAAAGCTTTTTGGTGTTGACAACAGGAATTAATTTTAAATTAATTATTGAAACTTATATGTTTTGAAATTGGTAAAATATAATTCATTTTTGAATTCATAATATCAAAATTAGCTTATGTTGAATTTTTGATATTTTTCTGAAAACTTTCAATTTTTGATGAATAGTGAAAACACTCGGTTATTGTTTAAAATTGACCTTTTATTTAAATAATTATTTATTTTATTTAAATTTATTTTAGCTAAAAATAGATACATAATACTTATATAAGTTCAATTTAATTCATTGGAGTCATTTTATAATAAGTTTAGATATATAAAAATTTTAACAAACTTTTTATCGTCTTTTACCCACCTCCTAGGAGCATTTTCAAATTTGTATAAAACTTAATTTTACTGATTCTGTGAGTTGAATTTCAAAAATATGAGACACGCAGTTAACCTCAATAAGTAAAATGTGGTTCAATAAGATGAAAATAATTTTTGGTGAATAGTAACTTTTACCTTTTATTTACCACGGTTAAAAGTAAATAGGGTAATTAATGGTAAAAATGATATTATAATTATCCTAACACATATACTAATTCTATTTGGTAAGTTTAATTCAACCAAAAACAACCTTAGGAATAAAATATTATCCTTTTGGTCCACTTGGATTAGATTAGGATGTTTATTATTATTTAATTTAAAGAAGAGTTAAAAGTGTTAAAATTCATGTTTGTATAACTAAAACATTTTTAATATAGGGTTATACATAAGATAGATTAGACAATAAATATTAATTAGAAATATAAAAATATTTTATACATAATGGTATTTTATTTATAATTTTTAGACATTAAATAATTAAATTTATTTATGACACAATGATGATGCAGAAATTAACATATTAATAAAATATTAAAATAATTAATATTATAAATACCCAAATAAATGTAATTTTAGAATTTTGATGAATAAAACTAATTTTATAGGTTAATATTACATGTTAGGGTTGATTCAATAATTTTTTTCCAAAGTAATCATGCTGTTATGATTTTAACAAAAAACAAATACAAAATAATGTCAAAATTGACAAAAAATGATGTTTAAAACAAATACTACATTATTGATTGATATAATATTCCTAAAAATCTAAGGTTCATCCAAAGGGATTAAATAATATTATATATGTCATTAATTAACCACTTTAGGTTCTCTTGTAAGTTTATAGTAAGTTTTTTAACCATATAGTGTAAGAATACAAGAAGACACGACAAAAGTTAAACTATTTAACTAAGAGTTAAATCTATAAGATATGGTTAAAATGTTAACATAAACTTGTCTAAAAACTATTGGATGACTTTTTTTCAACCCATAACCACATTATCATTTAAATAATTCATTTTTAAACCATTAGAAATAGAAAATAATTTTATTATAAAATAATATTTCAAACTTTTCCTAAAGTGACTTTCACCTCCCTTATAAAAGGGAACTTCCTCTTCTCTTAATTTGACACCTCTAAATCCATTTTTCTCAGCCAAAACCTGCCCAAATATCCTCCCAACATTCCTACCATAATCCTAGAGGTCTTACTTTGGTCATAAAGCCAGAATAAGGAGCCCTTTTGATCAAATCAAAAGGAAGAACCTGAAAACAAGGAAAATATTTCATCACATCTTTCAAGTTTTTTTCTTCTTCCACTTACTATTTATTTGTTGTTTCCATTCTAAAATAATAAATCTAGTATATTCTATATATAGTTATGTTATTATATAAATGGTACAACCATATTCATTATTCTATCCATCCTATAAAACAAGAAGTCATCATACGTGCATACGTACGGATTACCGTCTCCACGTCGTGGTGTAGTTTGTTATTCAAACACTTCATTATTTGGATTGGTATAATAATGAGTATAACTGATGTAAATAATAAATATAACATGTTAATTATTATTTATATATTATATACCATCCAATTACATATTATTTCTCAATCAATATAACGATATTGTCGCTCGTGCGTACGTACGGATTACCGTCTTCATGACGTGATGAGATTCATTTCCACGTTCACTATTCAACGATGATTATATAATATTTATCATTAATAAGTATGTCATATATGAAATAATAATTCTACATGATATATATATATATATGTACTTACATATATCTAATTCACTTAGTTCCGTTCAGTACGATATTAAAACGGAAACATCGTTTATGCGTACGTACGGACTACCGTCTTCATAAATGGTGTTTTTCATTTCATATATATGTCTATTATAAATATTTATATTCTAAATATATATGATATATAAATCATGTTTTATATTTTTTAAGTATTTAAATCATGATCTAAGTGATAAAATCAAGAGTAACAACTTAAAAGATGTACGATAAAGAAAGCAATTATTACCCAAAATGTTAAATTAATATGGAAATTCTTATTAGATGGGTAGTATAAAGTCATAAATGAATCATGTATGATATCATAAATATTAATATGGTTCTGTTATAATTTAGTAACATAATATGGTCTTCATACAGGAGTTTAAATGTACCCTCGACTAATGTAAAGTGCAAGGTAAGGGGTTTCTTATCTCACTTTTAATTCTGTGAGATTTCCATTGTTCACCACTTATTTATTGCATGTGGTGTATTGTGTACTGACATTTGATATATATTATCATGGTTATCTTTATATTCATGATATTATGTGATTCATTTGGTGGTTATTGACTATTGTTCATACGATTGGATTGATTACAATGAGGTAAGGGTTATTTTCTCAATCTCATTATTATCCAAGATTGTTCATGTGTAAGTACTTTCTGGAACATACTTAACATAAATACCCATATTTTATAAAAATTATTTCAAAAGGAATATTTTATGGTTTTATGGGAGGTTATATTTAACTAGATCATCATTAATTATTTTTTAAAGATTTATCATTCTAAACTCTTTTAATTAATGTCCATGTTTTGAAAATGATTTTATGTATTTATTTATATGGACGTGAATGTTTTGAAATGATAAATATTTTAAAAACATTCAAAGTGGTATGGGACGCATTGATTCAAAAATCCATTTTAAATTACTACCTTTATAAATTGTGAGAATGTTAAACGATTTCATGAAAAAGGGGTATTTCTCTCAATGAATTTTACTGATCATTTTTATCTATGTCAACGTCTTTTAATGGATTTTAAACTTGTTTGAAGTTGATTTATTATTATACAAATCTTCCATATTGTATTGAATGTTTTGTGATATGTTTTATTGTGGTTGTGTTATTTTTATACCATTCATGGTTTATAGATAATGTATTGAAATTTCGTATGCTAGTTTTAATAAGAATGTTTATGTTATATTTAAACCTTTTCTTATGATGAATGTATTGGACTAGTATGTTATAGGTTGGGGGCTAGTAAAAGTAAAACCTCCAAGTTAGGGTCTGGTTACAGCAGACCCTCTGGGTTGGAGTTCGGTTATAGAGGCTCTTCGGGTTGGAGTCCGGTTACAGAGGCTCTCTGGGTTGGAGTCCGGTTACAGAGGATCTCCGTGTTGGTGTCTGGTTACAGAGGCTCTCCAGGTTAGAGTCTGGTTACAGAGGCTCTCCGGGATAGAGTCTAGTTATATAGGTTCTCCGGGTTTGGGTCCAGTTATAGTTAGCCCATAGGTCCTAGCATGAGGCCTTGACACAGAAATTAAATTCTGGTATAATACATTCCCTCATTATGAAATTAGTAATTACATGTGATTATTCTACTATTAGAATATCCATGTTCATGTTTATATGGTAATGTTTGATTTATTTTTTCCATATTATGTTCAAGTTTATGTTTAAAAGGCTGTTGTTTTATTACACATCTTGCCTTAAAACTTTATAGCTTCCGCTAAATTATTTACCCTTACTAAGCATCTAAGATCACACCTTTCTTATGTTTTATTTTCCCAGGATCCCAAGAAGTGTTTTATGTTTGAGATGTAGGGTTAAGCTAAGGGAACAATGGCATTCTCAATGGATTTTTTTTGTTGTATGTTAGAAAGTGTAATGTAATGTTCATGTATGTAATATATTTTCCAAGAATTTTAAACTGGTCGGTCTTTTGGGACATGATTTCTTGTAATCATAACAATATATTAAAATAATGCATTGACTCTAGGAATATAGAGTTGAGGCATTACAAAACCTTTCCCACACATGTTATATTTGTATAGACGGTACACTATTTGGTGGAGATCATGGTGGACATGGAGTTGATAGAGACTGTAAAGTTAGATATTTTTGGTTTGTAGTATTATATTGTAACAACATGAGATTTTGAGAATATATTTATCATCAAATAAATTTCAAGTGTTTGATAGTTTTCTTCACATGCAACCCTGAGTCTAAATGAACTATGATAAAGTGTCCCTTTGTAACCAAGAATTTTAATTGGTAGGTATGAATAGTAATAAAAAAATTATTAAAAATATGTATAATGGTTTTAAATAATGAAAATATATTGATTAATTAATAATAAATAGGTAATCGATTTTCATTTTATGCTTCAAAAATAGGTTTTATTCCACAATGATTTTTATTTCATTTTATGCATGAAAATTATAATTAATTTTTACCATTTTTATAAATTTTATTTGAATAAATTAATATCATTTTTTAAATCATAATTTAAATATTATCTTAGGGTGAATGTTTAGGATATTTCTGAATAGATTTATGTTTCAGTGAAAAGTGAAAAATACTAATTTTTATAAAAAACAATAATTTAATTTCAAGTTGAAGACTAATTATGTTTTAAATTTTATATTAAATTAAATTAATCCTCCAATAATTATAATTAAAATAATTAATTATATATTAATAATAATTATTCTTTATTTTTTTATAAGTTCATTTTCAGACATAAAAGCATATTTTTCTAAAAACTGTTTTTATGCGCACAATGTGTTTTTATCTTAATAAATTAAATTAAAATCTATTCATTAATGGTTCTAATGAAATTTATAGATTATATATTCAATCATATATTTTAACATTCATTTGATGATTTTTATAGGTAATGGAATAAAAGTAAATTAGTTTTTATGCTTAGAAATGTATTTTTCTAAAAGGGGTTTTCATTATGGTTTGCGTGCTTATTTAAAATTAAATTCTACCGATAATATAAATTTAGTCTGATAAAATGCATTCCATATTTTTAATATTAATAATTAATATAATTATTAGGTTTAACTTAATTTTCAGTAATAGTGAATAGTAAAAACAGTAATTTTTTTTTACCATGGTTAAATTTGAAATGGGTTTATCAGGGGTCAAACCATGGTATAAGGGTAGTATTTCCACCCATACCTGAATAATTCTTATTTTTTAGTATAATTTAAACTTATATTATCATAAATTAAAATATATATCAATTTTGATCCACTTTCTCATGAATTTGACCTTATATCATTGAAATCGTTTAAGAAATTCCATGTGTGTCCCTCCCCTCACTTATAAAAGAAAACCTCTTCTCCTCCCATATTCACACCATTTGATCCATCTATCTCAAAAAATAACTACTCTAAAACTGTAATATATTCATTCCATTCATCCAATATATTTTTTTATCTTAATATCTACCCTTTAAAGCTTAATGTGTAAGTCAAATGAGGTCTCTCGAAGAAGAGGTATAAATCTTAACCATGTTCATTAAAAAAAAATTTCTTCTTACACATTCTGTAAGTTTATTATTGGAGTTGGTGGCCTAGAACCAACTGCTTTTTACTTAATTCATTAATAAAAGCCTTATCACATCTTTATTGTTCTTCTGCGTGAAAATTAATGTGATAATGTCCTAAGGATAGGTGTTGCATTAAAGGGTCATAGCGGATCACTGCTATGATGAGAACCCGGAAGTGCCATAACACTATCCTTGAATATATGTTCTATGTCCAGATGATATTATTTGAGGGAAACAGATAATACAGGCCATTAGGGGTGAGGACTCATAAAACTTTGGGGCACCATCTCATGGTGTGCGCCCTTGGTAATATCTAGGAGGATATTCTGAGAACGAGACCCGCCAGTAGGAAATCCACATTTCATAGTGTCATTGGATGTTTCTATCTTCGGATGTGTGTATTGATCCTTAGACTTTAAGATTATTATTAATGGGTATTACAACTCGCGCACTTAGATGTATTGATGAAAACTGTGATGACACACTGTTCGCAGCAAGGTAGGATATGTTGGGTGCGTCACAATTAATACTACATTTATAGATAATGCGAGAATCGATTTGCCCCGTCTGTTCCATAACGGAAGCAGATATCTCAGTCCCTTTGATGGAATTGATATATCCTAAATAAATCCATGGCCATGGTAAAGTATTGGTGAGTTCAATTCTGGAAAGTCAAAGAAAGAATAATCAATCACATGGGTTGATGGAACTAGCATGCAACCCTCTTGATTAGAGATATCTAGGTAAAGGGATTATATTACACGGTAAGCATTCGTATGAGGTAACACGTCATTGTTGCGTTAACTTCTTTCTCTATGGGTGCCTTGGCGTGTTGCTAGACGCTAACCTTGGACTTTAGGCAGGCTCCGCCTAATTCCACTGAGAAAGAGGCCTAGAAGGTCATAAACTAAGTGTGTCCATGTATCTCAGTTAAATATTAATTTAACAAGTTAAATAAATATTATTCCCGACTGTGGTTTAATAATTATTTAAGGATTCCTTACTGCATTTATTTCAACACTAGTTATTTGAGATAATATATTGTGGATGAAATAATATTTATTAGCGAGTAATGCAGTTATATTTATTTAAGAAATAAATAGCCATTACTCAAGGTCTAATAAATGTAGTAGAGTAAATAAAGAAAAGTGGAAAATAAAAGTACACGTCGTGTATATTTAATATACATGCCTTGTAGTTTTATGTAAAACAAGTACACACCATGTATTAATGATTACACAACATGTAGTTTTTCGAGTTGGGATTTTGAGGAAATAATATCATTATTGTGATATTTATTATAATTAGCATTGGCACATGTTAAGGAATTAATCATTCGACATGGGGGGTTTTCAATAAGAGTTAATGAAATAAATAAAATGCTTAATGCGTTTATTTGTTTTCATAACTCTATAACCTCAAACTTGATTATAAATATCCTCACAACCCCAACACTTTTCAACAATAAAATCATTGTGCACAACAATTCTGGAGAATTCTTTTAAGGCTGAAAGAACTCCTTCCTCCAAGAACACTCTCAAGACTGAGAGACCAAGGCGATCGAAGTCGGACATCGCAAGCGAAGTTTCTTCCACACTAGCCCCCAGATATCCCTTTGGTGACGTCCGAAGATACGTGGAACACATGTGGATCACCTCTAGAGGAATCCTACACTTGGATTCTACTACATAACGACAGATCATAGGATCGTGACTGGAGACATCAACCAAGAAAGAATTCCACCAAGGTAATTCTTGTGATATAATTAAATTAATTATAACCAACATATGATGATCCTATCTCTGTGGTTTTGGGATTCCCTCTTAAGTTTTTCTTTCTTCATTCCATTCCGAAGATTCGTCATTTTACATCATGACGAATCTCGGATTGAACATTGTTTAAACGTTAAAATTAAAGTTGGGCAAACCCACCAACGTGCTCCCGCTACGCTCGAAACCTACAAGTGGTATCAGAGCGACCATGTCATTGATTATAATTATTTCATTTTTCATTGATGTTTTACACATTTAATAATTTAGTTGTATCAATTAAAGTTTAATCATTATGGAAACATGAATCTCGAGATCTGTTCCTCCTCCATCGTTTCTCGTTCACCTCACATAAAAGAATTTTTCTTTTAATTTTGATTAAAATAAAATAGAGGAACTCATCCGAAGGAGCCAAACATTTCTGGTCATACAACACCAGAATACACAGCATGTATTCAGAAGTACACGCCGTGTAGTCTAGATTCATGCATCGGACTGATCTGCCAAATTAGGACGTGTATTGGATCTTATCTAAGTCATTAATGACACCGTGTGTTGACCAGGAACAGGTGGCACACAGTTTCCGGATTACACGCCATGTGGTCCAATGAACACGGCATGTAGTCACTTCGGGTTAGGGTTGGACCGTGTACCCCATACATGGATTGCTCGGATGGAAACCGTGTAACACGGAAACTACACGGCGTGTGTCCCACTGAACACGCCATGTACTCTGAAAATTTCCAAAGTACATTAACACGCCATTTCCCTGAGCGTGTACTTCAGATGGACAGTGAACAAAAGTACACGCCGTGTAGTCGGAACTACACGACGTGTACTTAGTCAAATTACGCAATGAATGATAATTCACCAGGTTTCCTCCAAGGTACAAGTTACGTACAGGGATAATTTTAAATGAATTTATTTATTTAAAATTATGATGTATGAGAATCTCAAGGAAATTCAGAAAAAGGGTTTAAGATAAGGATTGATTAATTAAGGATAATTAATTAATTCAAGCGTGATTTATCTTAAACAAGAACAATTAAAGAATTGAATGCTTGTTTTATTTATGTGTAAATATTGTTGCATGTATGGATGATCATGAGCTAGACCAAGACCTTTGTATGTGAATGGTTTATTTTAATTTATGTATTTAAATTAAATTTGTTGGCCTGCGAGCCATCTCCTCATTAATATGTAGGGCTTACGCACCCAAGGATTATTTTATGTAAAAACCTAGGTTTACCCCTCACCTGTGTGTGAGATAAATTCATATGTAATGGATGAAGCTCCCAAACTAGTGGAGGTGGATCAAGTCAGGAGCCAAGGTGAAACCAATCCAAGGATATACAAAGGTGGACAGGTGGAAAGGTGTAAACACAAACCCACAAGGTTCAAGTTGTTTCTCCCCTAGGTCTTGGGTTAGTTTATAAACCGCTAGATAAACTAACCAATAGAACAATATCATGATCATACCATTTATTTTATTTCTTTCAGTTTCATGTTTTATTTATTGTGGGTGTGTTGTCACAATCACACAATTAATGAAATAAATAATCATGCAAGATGGAACTAAAATAAAACCGGCTTATACATAAATATTATCTTAGACATGGTTAATCACTTAAGTATATCCCACTTAATATTAACAAGAATGTAATCAAAGATAATAAATTATAAATTTACGTATAAGGATAAAATCTCTCAAAGAAATATTAAGTAGGTATAGCCTTCCATAATCTTGGTTAGAATCGAACCATAGTTCAAAGTGATTGACCAACCCTAGTTGGGGTGCTTTCAATTATAGGGGAATTCTAATTCATGGTTTTGGGTTGAATTAACTTGGTTCGCATCAAGGGTTGACTGCCACAGCAGGACTTGGTGTGGCCAAGAGGCAAAGGTTGAGGAAATCCAAAATAAAAGGATTTCAGGATTGGGGAGTCCACTCAAAGGATCCAGGAGCTGCGAGTTAAATGTAGTTGGCATTTGTAATGCCTACCTAAAAACCCTTAAAGTTTCTTGAACAACCCTAGTTGGGGTAACTGGAAGGGAAATATGGATCCTTTCCACTAGAATATTCAAGCAACAGAATATTTCGAAGTCAATGGTGAGGGCTATTGGATTTCGATAAAATAGTGGGAGACTAATAAGTATTAATTTATTTATTTGTATCATTTTTGTAGTAAAGTACTAAACCTTTGATCATCTTAATTTTTATAAATGGAAAGAAAATGACTTCAAACATATCATTGCACACCATACTCGAGAAGGAAAACCTTCTCACCCGCACCAATTTCCAAGAGTGGTAGAGGCGTTTACGTGTCATCCTTCGCCACGAAAGGATATTGTATGTGCTGGAAGAGCCTATTCTAGTTGTGACTGGGAAGGAGGACAGTGATGAGGAATTATCTCTCTGTATGAAACACATGGATGATGCCACAGATGTCCAGTGTTTCATGCTATCAGCCATTTCCAATGAGCTCTTGAAGCAACATGAAAACATGGACGTGTATAGCATGATGTCTCGCCTTAAGGATCTCTACCAAGAGAAGGGGAGACATGAGAGGTATGAGATCTCCAATGATTTGTTTACAACTAAGCTTGGAGAGTCTGTGCCAGCTGGGCCTCATGTAGTCAAGCTTATTGGCTACATTGAATACCTGTACATCTTAGGGATTAAATTCTTGGATGAGTTGCGTACATATATCATCCTATCATCACTAGCCAAGATCATCTCTAGTTTTATTGGCAACTACAACATGAGAAACAATGATAAGAGTCTATTGGAACTTTTGACCTTGATTCGCTAGGTAGATAAAGACATAGGTCATGAAAAACCCGCAGTCCTTATGGTGAATAGGAAAATGATGGACAAGGAAAAGGGGCCAAACACTTATAAACGGTCTGAAGCCCCTGAGCATAATCCCTCCAAGAAGGGGAAGATCCAGAGGTAGGGCAAGGAATGGGAGGCGGTGTGTTTCCCATGTGGAAAGTAGGGCCATTGGAAGAGAAACTTCACCCAGAAGCATGGGGACGCTAAAGGTTCATTCGTTATTGAGTGTAATATTTCTATTTCTACACATTGGGTATTAGATACAGCTTTTGGTTCTCACATCTATATTCAAATGCAGGAACTAAGTAGATTTAGAAATATTTCCAGATGAGAGGTGGATCTTTGAGCTTCCAATAGCGCAAGGCTAGATGCGTTGGCTATTAGTGATTACCACCACTCACTGCGAACTGGGATGATTTTGGTTTTACATAACTGTTATTATGTGCCTAGTGTTACCAAGAACATAATTTCTGTATCTTGTTTGGATATGGATGGAGTTTTTTCAAATTTGGAAATAACGGTTGTCTCTTTTATAAGAACAACGTATGTTATGGTATGGCACATTTAAATAATGGTTTGTATGTATTAAATAACAAAAACCAAGTGTTAGCAATCGATAACGAAACAAAATCACATGACTCATACATCACCCAGTGTGGCATCACCGTCTCGATCATGTGAACGATAAGCGCTTGGAAAAGCTCTGCCATGATGGTTATTTAGACTCTACTAATCTAAAACCACTTGATATATGTCATGCTTGTTTACAAATAAAAATGACCTAGCCACCTTTTGGTGGACAGGGTGAAAGGGCCACAGAGCTTCTAGGATTGGTACACATAGATGTGTGTGGACCATTTCCAGTAGAAGCTAGAGGTGGATATTCTTACTTAATTACTTTTACTAATGATTTGAGTAGATATGGCTATGTCTACTTAATGAGGTATAAGTCAGAGGCCTTAGAGAAATTTAAGGAATTCAAAAATGAAGTAGAGAATTATCTTGGTAAGAAGATAAAGAAACTTCAATCGGATCGAGGTGGAGAATATCTGAACCAAGAGTTCATCGATCTTCTACAGGAGTTTGGGACTCTATCTCAGATAACTCCTACTTATAAACCATAGTGGAATGGTGTTAGTGAAATGAGGAACCACACCTTGTTGGACAAGGTCAGGTTGATGATGAGTCATGTGGATCTTCCATTATCCCTTTGGGGATATGCATTACAAACTGCAACATACACATTAAACCGAGTACCAACTAAGGCGGAAAATGGAATTCCCTCCGAGCTATGGAATGGAAAGAAACCCATTTTGTCGTAAACACATGTATGGGGATGCGAGGCGTTTGTTAAGGCCTCCTCAGGCAACAAAGTAGCACCCCGGGGCATGAGGTGTATCTTTATAGGACATCCCAAGGAAACGAAAGGATATTACCTATATGACCCTTCAGACAAGAAAGTGACTGTCGCTAGAAAATTCGTCTTTCTTGAGAGGGAGAAAATCCTCAAGAAGGATAGTGGGAGAAATATTGACTTCAAAGAAGTTGATTCTCAAGATACAAAGGAGTTGGTACAGGAAAAAGTTCCGCAGGTCCCCGTGGAAGAGGTTCCATAAACACAAGTACTGTGTAGGAGCTCAAGAGAGGTATGGGAACTAGAGAGATTTGGTTTCATAGTCACTGAGGATGGTGAATCATTATTTTTGGAAAATGATAAACCTCTATCCTCCAAGGAATCAGTAGAAATATCAGAAGCTGCAAGATGGATAGAAGCTATGAATTATGAGATGGATTACATGTATTAGAACTAAGTATGGTTTCTGGTCGATGAGCCAGTTGATGTAATGCCTATTGGCTGAAAATGGGTATTCAAGATAAAGTTGGACATGGAAGGTCAAGTTAGCACCTATAAAGCAAGGCTAGTGGCTAAAGGGTTCAGACAACGTCAAGGAATTGACTATGGTGAAACCTTCTCACCATTTTCCATGTTTAAATGAATAAGAATCATACTTTCCATAGCAGCTTACCATGACTATGTGGTTTGGCAGATGGATTTCAAAACAGAATTCCTTAACGGGAACCTTCAGGAATATATCTATATGACACAACTAGAAGGTTTTGTGACACCATGTGAAGCCAAACAGGTTTTCAAGTTGCAGAAATCCATTTATGTATTAAAGCAAGAATCCAGGTCATGGAACATTCAATTTGATGAAGCAATGAAAGAATTTGGGTTCATTAAGAACAAATGTGAGCCATGTGTTTATAAGGGATTTAATGGGAATGTGATCGTTATCCTAGTAGTATATGTTGATGACATATTGCTTATTAGAAATGATGTACCGGTCTTACAATCAGATAAGGAATGGTTGAACAAGTGTTTCTCCATGAAGGACTTGGGTGAAGCAGCATACATTCTAGGGATCAAGATCATTTGTTATAGATCAAAGAGGATGCATAGACTAAGTCAGAGTACATACATTGACCAGATACTAAAGAGATTTAGTATGGAACAATCCAAGAGGGGATTGGTTCCAGTGTCATGTGGCCTACATCTTTCTAAGAAAATGTGTCCTCAGACACAAAAAGAGAAATATATAATGAGTAAGATCCCATACGCTTCGTCTATAGGATCCATCATGTATGCCATGTCATATACTAGGCTTGATGTTGCCTATGCACTGAGAATGGTAGGAAAATATCAAGTAGATCTAGGAGAACAGCATTGGAATACTATTAAGACAATCCTTAAGTATCTTAGAAGAACTAAGGATATGTTTCTAGAGTATGGAGGAGATGAGGAGCTTGTCATCAGAGGGTATGCTGATGCTAATTTTCAGACAGATCATAATGATCTGAAGTCGCAATCTGGATATGTTTTCTATCTCAATGGAGGAGCTGTGAGCTGGAAGAGTTAAAAGCAGCCAGTTGTCACTGATTCTACAGCAGAGTCCGAATATATAGAGGCTTCTGATGCTGCCAAGGAATCCTTCTAGATTCTAAACTTTGTCCAGGAGATTGATGTGGTGCCTAGCAGTAAAGATCCCATTACATTGTATTGTGATAATACTGCAGCGGTGGCTCTTGAAAAAGAACCACGGTTACATCAACAGACAAAGCACATACTCTAGAATTAGCACTTCTTGAGGGATTTCTATCAAAGGGGTGAAGTTGCAGTGAGCAGAGTGTCCACGGAAGAGAACGTGGTGGACCCCATGACTAAAGTCTTATCTCAGTAGAAGCATGAATATCATGTGAGAGCTATCAGGTTAAAGGTTGTTAGTAGTTGGCTCTTGTCCAAGTGGGAGTCTATTGGAGTTGGTGTCCTAGAACCAACTACTTTGTACATTATTCATTAATAAAATCCTTATCACATCTTGATCATTCTTCTGCGTGACAATGCATGTGATAATGTCCTAAGGATAGCTGTTGCATTAAAGGGTCATAGCGGATCCCTACTATGATGAGAACCTAGAAGTTCCATAACACTGTCCTTGAATATATGTTCTATGGCCGGATGATATTATTTGAGGGACACAAATAATATAGGCCATTAGGGGTGAGGACTCATAAAACTTTGAGGCACCATCTCATGGTGTATGTCCTTGGTAATATCTAGGAGGATATTATGAGAACGAGACACACCAGTAGGAAATCCACATTTCATAGTGTCATTGGATGTTCCTATCTACGGATGTGTGTATTGATCCTTAGACTTTAAGATTATTATTAATGGGTATTACGACTCACGCACTTAGATGTATTGACGAAAACTGTGATGATACACTATTCGCAATGAGGTAGGATACGTTGGGTGCATCACGAGTAACACTACATTAATAGATAATGCGAGAAAGGATTTGTCCCTTCTGTTCCATAATGGAAGTAGATATCTTAGGCCCTTTGATGGAATTGATATAGCCTAAATAAATCCATGGCCATGGTAAATCATGGTTGAGTTCAATTCCGGAAAGTCAAAGAAAGAATAATCGAGCACATTTGATGATGGCACTAGCATGAAACCTACTTGATTGGAGATATCGAGGCAAAGGGATTATATTACACGGTATGCGTTCGTATGAGGTGACACATCATTGCGGCATTAAATTCTTTATCTATGGGTGCCTTGGCATGTTGCTAGAAGTTAACCTTGGACATTAGGCAGGATCCACCTAATGCCACTGAGAAATAGGCCTAGAGGGTCACAAACTAAGTGTGTCCATGTATCTTAGTTAAATATTAATTTAACAAGTTAAATAAATATTATTCCCGACTGTGGTTTAATAATTATTTAAGGATGCAAGATTGTATTTATTTCGACACTAGTTATTCGAGAGAATATATTATGGATGAAATAATATTTATTAGCGATTAATGCAGTTATATTTATTTAAGAAATAAATAGCCATTACTCAAGGTCTAATAAATTTGGTGGAGGAAATAAAGAAAAGTGGAAAATAAAAGTACACGTCGTGTATATTTAATATACACACTGTGTAGTTTTATAGAAAAAAAATTAAACACCATGCATTAATGATTACATGGCATATAGTTTTTCAAGCTTGGATTTTGAGGAAATAATATCATTATTGTGATATTTATTATAATCAGCATTGGCGCATATCAAGGAATTAATCATTCAACATGGGGGGGGTTCAATAAGAGTTAATGAAATAAATAAAATGCGTAACGCATTTATTTATTGTCATAACTCTATAACCTCAAACCCGATTATAAATATCCTCACAACCCCAACACTTTTCCACAAGAAAATCATTGTGAACAAAAATTCTGGAGAATTTTTTCAAGGCCGAAAGAACACCTTCCTCCAAGAACGCTCTCAAGACCGAGAGACCAAGGCGATCGAAGGCGGACATCGCAAGCGAAGGTTCTTCGGTGCTAGCACCCAGATATCCCTTCTGAGATGTCTGGAGATACGTGGCACACATGTGGATCACCGCTAGAGGAATCCTACACTTGTATTCTACGACGCAATGACGGATCACAGGATCGTGACCGGAGACATCAACGAATAAATAATTCCACCAAGGTTATTCTTGTGATATAATTAAATTAATTATAAACAACATATGATGATCCTATATCTATGGTTCTAGGATTCCCTCTTATATTTTTCATTCTTTTTTCCATTTCGAAGATTCATCGTTTTACATTGTGACGGATCTCGGATTGAATGTTGTTTACACGTTAAAATCAAAGTTGGGCAAACCCACCAACGAGCTTCCACTGCGTCCGGAACCTACACTTATTATATCTATAAAAATATTAATAATTAAGCATCATAAATATACTATGGTATTATTAGGATGTCGGAACAACCATTTACCACCTATTCTCCATCAAAAGGGAAATAAATGTATCGCTCGTGTGTATATGTGGATTATCGCCTCCATCCAGTGATATGATTCATTTTCCATCACCATCATTCATGGGTGGAAATAATGATATATTTAATATTTATTTATGATATTTATAACATAATTATACTTTTTAAATTATAATATCTTATCAACATTCTTACCATCCAATCTGTTAGTAAATGATAACGTCACTCGTGCGTACGTGTGGACAACCACCTCTACTAAGTGATGTGATTTTTTTATCATTTTTTATTTAATTTTATAGTAATAAAGATATATTTAATGAAAATATATGATATTTAAGATATAATAATACATTTTTAAAGAGTAATAAACATTTAATTTTTTTCTATACATCAAAAAGTAGAAATATCACTCGTGTGTATATACAATTTATTGTCTCCGTGAAGGAATGTAATTCAATTTTCACCCGCACTTAATATGAATGGATATAAATATGTATATAATGAATATGTATGATTTTTATATAATTATAAATTTTATTAATATGTAGTTATTGTGATAAAATTTCAATTACCATAACTTTTGAACTAAAACATACATGAAAAATGAAGTAGTTAACACCCAAAATGATGACTTTAATAGAGTATTGTTAATAAATGGGTGTTGAAAAGTTATAAGTGGATCATATATGATATTATAAGTATTAATATGGTTATATTATAGAATTATAATAAATATAAATTTAATATATATGATTTTACATCAATTACGAATCAATTTAGACATAAGGTAAGAGTTTTTTCGTCTCAATTCCCCCTCATTAAGACATGTTTTAATGTTATGCACCAATTTCTTATTTCTATAGTGTATATAAAACTCAAGACAATATTTTTGAATATTAAATTATTTAATTCAATGAATTATATATAACCATGTGAGTTTTATGTTTCCAAATACGTTGGATTCAAAAAATACTAAATTTTTCAGGGTTCTTCATCTCAATTTTGTTCCATTGGGACATGTTTGATTTTATGCACCTATTTATATTTATGAGGTGTATATACTGACACTTTGTTATTTTTTAAATTAATATACTTATTTTCATTAAATTATTAGTTTCATTTAAAGTTATTGTTTTTATAGGGGATATAAATGAAAAGTCACCAAAGTGGTAAGGGTTTTATATTACAATATCATTTTTACTAGGACTATTTATGCTTAAATTTATGAGGATGAAATTATAATAAATATATATCAAAAATATTTTGTATTTTTTATCCTTTTGTTATTTTTAAATATTAAATGTTTTCCTTTTATTTTCTTATCTTTATGTTCCCAAGAGACCAAAATAATTTTTTAAGAAAAATAGACTTAATTTCTATCTTTAATCTAGAATCGTTTCTTCCATATTAATTTTTTATTTAAAAAAATTCAATAATGTTTTTAATATTATAAAAATATTTATTATGTCATTTTTATCCATTTTTTACTTTTTTATAATTTTTTTATAGGAATCTTTTTTTTCAATTTTCAAATGATGTTATTTTGTCTTTCTACGAAAAATGTGAAAGGAATTTTTGTTTTAATGTACACCGCATGAATGGATTTCCACATTATCATAAATAATCTATTGAATATTATTTTATATTTTTTCACGGTTATTTATAAAGAAATAATTTCCTTAATAATTTATAAATTTTTAGATTTTAAATAAATAATTTCAAAATTAAAAGGGTATTTTCCTCAAGGAATGATTCGATGATCTTTTTAAATGTATTTTTGACTATAACAACAACCTTTGATGTTTCTTATGATTTGGTATGGATGTGATCCAATGTTACCATCATTACTATTTCTCTAGATGGTTTATGGTTATGATGGTGAAATATTGATGAAACTCATTTTCTTTTCCATAGGTTAAGGATTAATGTAATTATAAATGTTTTCATGATCTTAAGGAATACATATGAATGTATTGTGATTATGTAATGGGTGTATCTATTATAAACCAATTATGGGTGGTTACATTATAAAACAATGATGGATGGGTCCCTTATAGCCCTCTAATGCATCAGATAGTGATGATGGGGTTGAGAAACTCCTAAGACATGACAGAGTTAATAAAATCCTAAGATATGATGGAGTTAACTGGATGGAAGTTACTCCTAAGAGAATAATATAAATGATTGGGTATACATTTCCATTAATGTAATTTTTACATAATATTCATAATGAGAGTGAACCTTTACTAAGGAAGTGATTTTCTTTTTTATGTGAATTCCAAAAACTTATATGTTATGCTTATGATATGTTCTCATGGATCAGTATTGATTGTTGATGACTCCACACTCTTAAATATATGTATTTTGATTGACAAAACCCTATTCCATGATTCATGTTTAAAGGTTGTTGAATGATTGGGTATGATTATAGTATGTTTTGATCATGTTCCCATACCAGTATTCTTATATTATGATCATTTATGATCATTGATAAATATCTCTTATGTTTACCCTTACTGAGAATCTGAGATCACCATTTCTTATGTTTCCTTTCCCCAGTTTAAAAAAACATTTTAAGTAAGATGTGTATAATAATGTTTATTGTTGCAAAGAACTTAATGGGAAATAATGTAGATATTTTATGTACTGATTGTTTATGTATCCAAGTTTCCCAAGATACTAAACCTTTACAGTTCTAGTATGAATTGTAATGTTGTGTAATAAATATTCATCTATTAAAATGTAATATTTATTTATGGAAGTATGGGGTTTATATAGTTGGTATTAGATCAAGGTTTAGTTATTTTTAAAATATAGGATGTGAAAACTTTAGTGAAAATCCTTAGGATAATCCTATGTATAGGAGAACATCCAAAGTTATGGTAAATAAATGAGTGTGGTTTCCCTATATAAATACATCCCAATATGGATAATTTAAGTTGGTGTGGTTTTTTCCATGATGCATCTAGAGGTAATAACCTCGAAAATATTTGGTTGAGTATATCTTGGCCATCATTCTGGTGAAAAATTAATGGACCCTTAGTATGCACCTAGTTTGACACTTGGGTATATTATTGGGTTAACTAATATTTTATTTATGAACCAATATAAAGGATTTAAAAAGATAAATTCCATGTATAAACTATGTTAAACCTAAGGTGTCATTGGTTTAAAATAAAGTGTCATGATTTAGAGATCATGTGAATGATTTTTCATTATTAGATGATTACTTATTACTATTTCTCACACCTTAATTTTTTTTAGTTAATTGTTGGTACTAAGAGGAATCAGGTTAATGTTGGATGTGATATATGATACAGTGATTGTCTTAACTAGCAACCAAATGAGATAGGATATAGAATGTGAAAGTTTGTGGTTATTCCTAACCATCTATCTCAATATATGAATAAAAACTTGAACATAGTTGAGTTTTTATATGAACCAAAAAAGAGAAAAAAAGGCATTTCATGAAGGTCATGAAGAAAATAAGATAAAGCTACCTATATTTCGATATTTTTGGAAGAAGTGTATGGGGAAATGTCTCAAAGGAATGGGAAGATGGTTAACATATGGAAAATGACACAGAGTAAGTAATTATCAAGGAAAATGGAGAGTTCAATGAAGGTAAATAAAGTAATTCCTAAGGTACTATTTTTAGTTCAATGACTTATTTCTGAGGAACTTTGGCATTATCCATGCCAATGCCTTATTCCGTGGGATAACTCCTAGACCAAGGAATGGAATACTCTATGATAATCATTAAAGTAGAATAATTAAAGTTTTTATTTATTGGGATTTGAGAATTATTTCATAGAAGAGTTTTATTATATATATATTATAGTTATAAGAATCTTGAAAAAAATATGTATTGTTCAAAATTAGTTTTTCATTAAGTAATTTAAATCATCTATTGAATGGAGGGGATAACCTAGAAAAGTGATTTAGGGTTAAGGTAATAATTTTGTAAAAAAACATGATTTAGGGACAGATGGCCCTTAGTATGTGCCTATGGATGAGTTAATAATTTTTAGTTGGGATAAAGAGTTTCTAAATATTGATAAAGTAAATTGGATAGTATTTTTGACCTAGAATTTGATTAGTGATTTTATGAAAAAATTATTTATGTTCACCTTGATGAATTTTATTATACTTTTGGATTTTTGGAATATATTTTATAGTCAGTTATTTTATTTAAGGAATAAAGATAGAGTAACTATTTTATAGAAGCATATGTTCTTTAATTTAGTTTTTATGGTGATTCGGGTTATTTTCAGAATGTATTAGCATGTTTTATGAGAATATATGATCATAGAATTCACATGTTTGGTATGTGACATTAAGATATACTTTCTGTTATTTTGGGAGTAAAGTTAATTTTCCATTGGAAATTTTGTGACCTTTTTCTAAATTCTTTGTTTTTTAATTTTCTCAAACATATTTTAGAGGAGTTTTATGGTTAACTATTTATGTAATGGTTTATATAGAACATTGCGTGTCATTTTTGAGGTTTCATAGATTAATTAATTATTTCATCATATGAAGATATATGCATATTGGATAAATTTTGATAAATATTTTTGTTTTGGTAAATATTTAGAGATAAAAGGAATTATTTTTCATTTTTTATGGATATTATGATATGTTAAAAGGTAATTTTAGTACTTCTGACATGAAAATTTCATATTTCTTCGTAATCTTTAGAATTTGTATAGAAATAAAGGAAATAAAATTAAAACACATAACCAAAGGATTAAATTTTGTTTATATATTTGAAGAAATTAAGTAAGTATATTTTCTCATATTCCACGGTAAAAGAATTACTCAACTCTAGGAAAAATGATATTGAAATTGAAAAGTGTTTCCCTTTTATAGTTATTTATGATTAATTAATGTTCGTTTTCACCCCTCACTAATTTATGGTTTTGTGGTCATTAACTTTATCATGACCATGTTCTCTATCACTCTATATTATTCTATAAACATTATCATTATCCTTAATTTCCATATTTTAACTTCCTTCTAATGTTATCCTTATTTGGGAACCTGATTATGTGTTATTTAAGGTAACATTTATGTTTCCTACTTCCCCTTTCAAATAAATTTTAGTTATTCCTTTGCACGATGAGGGTTTTCAACAAAGTTATTTTCAAATTTCAAAACTTTTATTACCAATATAAAAAAAATATGAGTATGAAATTTATTTAAGGGGAATAATGTAAAACCCTAATATTTTATAATATATTTTTATTCAAATAAATTTCAAGTGTTTGATAACTTTCTTTACAGAAAATCTCGAGTCTAAATGAATCGTGATATAGTAACCCTTTATAACCTAGATATTGAATTGGAAGGTATGAATAATAATAACCACATTATAAAAAATATTCATAATAGTTTTAAATAATTACAATTCATTGATTAATTCATAACAAATAGGTACTCAATTTTAATTAGTCATTTTGTTCTTAAAAAATATGTTTTCTTCAAAAACGGTTTTTATTTCATTTTATATTTGAATATTATAATTACGTTCTACCATTATTGGATATTTTATTAAAATAAATTAATAAAAAAATTAAATCATCATTTCAATATTATCTTAGGATTAATTTTTAATTTTTTTAAAAAGATTTATTTTCCAGTGAATAGTGAAAAATACCGAATTTTGTAAAAACTATCATTTCATTTCAAGTAAAAGTAACATTATGTTTTGAATTTGATCTTAAAGTAACAAAATTTAACTTTAATTATAAATAATATAATTAATTACATAATAATCATCGTTATACTTTATTTTCGTATAAGTTCATTTTGGGGCTTAAACCACATTTTTCTAAAAACTATTTTTATGTGTGCAATGTTTTTTATCTTAATAAATTAAATTAATATATATTTATTAATATTTTTAATGAAATTTAAATATTATATGCTCAATAATATATTTTAAAATTAATTTTATGGTTTTTATGATGAAAATAATGGAAGTAAATTATGATTTATTCTTAAAAATATATTTTTCGAAAACGGGATTTCATTGCGGTTTGCACACTTATTAAAAATTAAATTCAACCACTTATAGAAATTAAATATGGTAAAATGGACTAAATATTTCTAATATTCATAATTAATATAATTTAATATGTTCAAATTAATTTTCAGTCATAGTGAATAGTAAAAATATAAAAATTTTGTTACAACGATAAAAGTTAAAACTAATTTACCGAGGAGATTAAACTAAGAGGTAAGGGTAGTATTTCCACATAAACCTATATAATTATTATTTTATTAAGATACTTCAACATTATATTATCATAACTTTTAATAACTTTCAATTTTTAGCCACTTTCCCAAGAAAGTGACCTTATATCATTGAAATCTTTTAAGAAATTCCTTGTGTGTCCCTACACCCACTTATAAAAGGAAAACACTTCTTCTACATTATTCAAATAATTTGAGCCTTATAGATAAAAAAATATTTACTAAAAAACCTTACTATATTCCTTTCATTCATAATATATCTTTGGGTGATCTATTAATACCAATCATTCAAGGCTTAATGTATAAGCCAATGGAGTTTTCTCAAAGAAGAGGTATAAATCTTAACCAAACTCTTTTAATTTTATTTCATCTTACACCTTATATAAACATGTTTAATCCCTAAAAATGATGAATATAGTATAATAAAAATAATATGATGTTATTATTTTTATGTTACAATAATTTACCACCCCTTCTCCATCAAAGGGGAAATAAAAGTATTACTTATGTTTACGTCTAGACTACCACCTCCCCAATGTAAAATAACACATTTTCCAGCACCATCATTCATGGGTTGTTATAATGATGGATTTATTATTTATGTGTGATATTTATAACATAATTATTCTTATATAATTATAATATCTTTTTTACCTACTTATCATATGGTCTATTGGTAAATGATAGTGTCACTCGTGTGTGCATGTAGACTACCACCTTTATGAAGTGATGTGATTTATTTATCATTTTTGATTTACCTGGATAGTAATAAGGATATATTTAATTAACATATATTATATTAATGATATAATAATTATTTTTGAAGGTTTAATTATCATTTAACTTTTTTTCATTCCATCAATCAAAAAGTGGAAACATCACTTGTGTATGGGTACAGATTGTCATCTCCACAAAGTGATGTAACACATTTTTCATAAATAATTAATATTAGTAGTTGTAAATATGTATATAATGAATACATGTGATGTTTATATCATGATAAAAATTCAGAATATGGAGGAACCATGATTAAATTTCAATAACCATAACTTTTGAACCAGAACATATATGAAAAATGAAGTAGTTGACACCCGAAATGATGACTATAATAGAGAATTGTTAATAATTGGGTGCTGAAAATTTATAAGTGGATAATATATGGAATTTTTTAGTATTAATATGGTTCTTTAAAAAAATTATAACAAATATAAATTTATTATAAAATATTTTATATAACTTATGAATCAATTCAGATATAACTTAACAATTTTTTCATCTCAATTCCTCTACATTGAGATATGTTTTAATGTTATGAAAAAATTTATTATTTATATAGTGTATATATTTCCCAAGAATCTGTCTTCGAATAATTAATTATTTAATTAAATAAATTTAAAAATCAATATGATTTTCAATCTTTCAATGACTTGACTCAAAAAATACTAAAGTCGTAAGGGTTTTTCATCTCAATTTTATTTTGTTGATACATGTTTTAAGTTATTCACATATTTATGTTAATAAGGTGTATCTACTGCCAATTTTTTATTTTTATCATTAATATATTTATTTTCATGGTATTTAGAGATTTAATTGAAGTTATTTATTTCACGGGGGTTATGTATTAAAAGTTACCAAAGTGGTAAGGGTTTTATGTTACAATATAATTTTTATCAAGATTATTTATACATAAATTTATGATGATGAAATTAGAAGATATATTCCTACAAAATATTTTTTTTATACTCTAGTTATTTATAAATATTTCATGTTTTCCTTTAATTTTCCTCTCTTTATGTACTCAAGATACCAAAATAATGTTTTTAAGGAAATCCAACTTAATTTCTCCCTTTAACCAGGAATATTTTCTTTCATATACATATTTTCCTTAAAATGTTTTCAAGAATATTTTTAATATTCTCCAAATATTTTTTAAAGACATTTTTACCGATATTTTTCTTTTTTAATTTTTTTTAATGGAATATTATTTTGATTTTTTAAATGAGGTAATTTTTGAATTTTTACCAAAGATGTGAATAGAATTTTTATTTTAATATACACCACATGAATGGATTTACCAACCACCATGAATACTATTTTGAATATTCCTTTATAATTTTATATGGTTATCTACAAAAAAAATGTTTTACATAATATTTTGGAATTTTTTATATTTTAAATATGCATTTTAAAATTGAAATGGGTATTTTCCTCTGGAAATAATTCATTAATATTTGTAAAGGTGTTTTCATATATAACAATATCATTTAATTTTTCTTATGATTTACTAGGTATATGATCCGATATTACCAAATTTATTATTATTTTGGATGTTTTATGACTATGATGGTGAAATATTGACGAAACTCATTTTATTTTCTATGGGTTAAGTCTTGAGGTAATGATAAATTTTTTCTTGATATTGTGTATAAATATTAATGTATTATGATTGTATGATGGGTGGTTCTTCTATAAACCAAGGATGGGTGGTTATGTTATAAAACAAGGATGGGTGGGTATGTTTTATCCCTCCAATTCATTGGGTAATGATGACGGAGTTGAGAAAATATTTAGAGATGACAAAGTTACTAAACTCCTAAAATATGAAAGAGTAAACTAGATGGAAGTAACTCCTAATAAAATATTAGAAATGACCAGGTAGGCATTTATATTATGGTACTTTATCTATAATGTTAGTCTTTTGAGTGAACTTTGACTAATGAAATGATTTTATAAGCTTACATAAATGACCCAAACTTATGCCTTCAGCTTATGATATGTTCTCATGGATCATGACCAATTACTAATGATTTCACACTCATAGGAATTATGTATTTTGATTGAAAAAAACCTTATGTCATGATTCATGTTTAAATATCTTTGACTAATTGGGTATGATTATTGTATGTTTTGGTCATATTCTCATACCTTTATGTTCATTTTATGCTTATTTATGATTCTTGATTGATAAATCTTATATTTACCTTTACTGGGCATCTGAGCATACCCTTTATTATTTTTCCCTTCCCCAAGTTATGAAAAAAGGTTTTAAGTATGTTTTTATTGGATTTTTCTAGTACCTCCTTATTTTAATGATCCAAAATAACATGTATAATCTTACTGATGAATATCATGTTTTCATTACTAAA
This sequence comes from Viscum album, assembly GCA_963277665.1. Taxonomy (NCBI): domain Eukaryota; kingdom Viridiplantae; phylum Streptophyta; class Magnoliopsida; order Santalales; family Viscaceae; genus Viscum; species Viscum album. The sequence continues at coordinate 378,325,115 of OY728140.1, read as the reverse complement.
TTATTTTTTGGCCAAAACATTAAAAAATAGATATGCCTAGAACTTACCATTCCACCTTATCATGTGAAGACATTAAATTGACCATGAAGGTTAAGTGGTCGTGTCACCTTACCGTATGATATATTTCACATGACCGCATGTAGAAACTACCTACCATGCATTATATGAATAAAATATGTAAAAGTCATGAATTGACTTTGAAGTGTGGTGGAACTTACCATTTATTAATGATCACCTTACTAAATTTTCAATAAACCTACCGTGTAATAGAGATGTACCTACCATGTGTACAAAATACCAGATCATGTGAATCATTGAAGTGACTATATAAAGGAAACTACAAACTGCATGAAGTGACTACATAAACTATTATTTTTAATGAATAAAATGGATTTTAAATGAACATTTTAAATACTTGGATATATTTTGGATATATAATTAAATTTAAAAAAATTCTAATGACTCCCCTTAAGTCATAGCATATAGGATATTCAAGGAATTAATTTTTTTCATACATAATAGTTGAATAAAATTATTTATTACTTAGAATAACTTACCATATGTAATGAGATAATCAAATATTAAGTGCATACTTACATATAATATCATTAAAAATAAATTACAAGAAAAACTTACAACATATATTCTAAATAAACAATATATTAAAAACATGATATATATACTATTGATTTAAAATAAAATGTGGGTGTTATGAAGGATTATAATGTTAATCTGAACTATCCAAGATTCAAACTTTTTCACTTAAATTGTCTAAAACTCTTTAAATTTCCTATATTTTTATTTGAACATCTAATTTTATTTGATAGATAGAGGAAGACTTACATTGTTCAACCAAGAACACTTTCATCTTATTAAGATCCAACTTAGTAATAGATTCTCTTCCGAGAAGCTCCATCTAATTTAATATTTCTACTTTAAAATCTTAAAAATATTCATTTGAAACTGAACCATTATTCACATCATAATATTACCTTTATAGTTATTATTACATCTTTCTATAAGTATTCGAATAAGCTAGTAACTTCACTTTTTCTTCATTCAAGGTACTGACTATGAACATAAAATTTTCATAAAATATTTGAGATGAAGAAACTTCCAGTTATTTAAAAACATGATATATTATATTTATTTAAAAAAATATTTTCCAAAAGAATCATTAACATTCAAATTTGAATTTTTTAAATCAGAAGTATTACATGTTTTCCTTTTGTGAGAAATATTTTCTTCTGAACTTGAATTTCTTGATCTATTCTTGTTGTTGTGTCTAGCTTTTAGAAGTCTTTAAACAAGATATGTTAAATTATACAAATACATAGTTTAAAAGGTTTTAAGATGAATATTCTAGGGTTTTTAAAGATAAGATGATACATTTTGTTTTGAAACATTACAGACTATTCATAACATTCTCTAGTTAAAACAGATTCTTTAAAAGATTTTAAGGATCTTCAAGGTCAGGGTAACGTTCCATGGGAAATCACATATATCATAAGATCTTGAAAGAAACTCATGAACAACCACATGGAGATTTAACACACATTTCAAGAGGGGAATATAGTGGAAGATTTCCTGGATTCCAAATCATATGAGGATGAAATAATTTCATTCTTCTTTAATCTTGGGTCCATTATGACTGACGGGATTCAGTTTTTTATAAATGACGCCTTATATCTACACAATTTTAGGCATATTTGATATATTGTTTCTTATTTTCTTGTATTATACTTTTGAATTCTTATTACTATTTTTAATAAAATCTTAATTTTATGGTAAACAGACAAACACTTCAATATTTAATGATGTAGCTCAGTGGTTTATTCCTACAAAACATCAAACTTATTTACTTTTATTAGAGATTCCATTATTCAAGTTAAAAAATTATTTTGGAAAATAAAAAATTTTAACACCATAAATTTGAGGTTTTCTAAAGCAACATTCATTTAGATAATGTATATTAATACCGTAATAAAAACAGTTAATGGTTTACATTATTTTTCTATTTTAACAAGGAACAAAATAATTCCTATATAATTTTGGCCTTTCACCATTCCTTCCTATTTCAATTTTTCTTTTTTGAATTTTATTTTTACTAAATATTTGATTTAAATTATTTTCTCATTTTATCATCATATTATAAGCTTGTTTTATAGTATAAAATTTAGCTAATAGTTTTTTAATATTAATTTCATTGAGATCATAAGAAATATTATAAGAATTAGATTTTAAAACGTTAATCTATTCTAATAAATTGTATTTATCTAATAGAACATCATTATAGTGTTTTCTAATATTTTTATGATCTTTATTTAATGATTCATATTTATATTTTAGCATAAATATATAAGAAATTTTTTCACAATTAGATTTTTGAGATCAAGATGATTGTACCTCATCAATATGAGTTAAAATACATACAATTTATTTTTTTTATGATCAATATCATAATCTGGAGAAGATTCATCATGTGGACTTGAAGAATCACTCCAATTACTCTTCATAATTTTCTTTCATTTTCTCTTATAATTGTATTTCCTTTGATCTTTAAGTAAAGGAAATTTATCCTTTGTATGACATCTTTCTTTGTATTCACAAGATCAGTTTTCTTCATTCGCTTTAATTTTCTTTTTGAATAGTTTTTCAAATCGTTCAATAAGATCTGATAAATATTTATCTAAATCTATATTACTTGAATCAAATGATTCATCTATTGTAGTTTTGAGAGGATGTTATTCATGTTTGATATACTTTTCAACCTTATCATGCATCACAACTTTATACATCATTAAAGTTACAATATATTCTTTCATAATTAAATTATCTTATAATATAAATTGAAGTATAGTTGTATATATTCCATTACACTTAGAAGGTATTACACAAAATGCTTTTAACACTTGATCTGATTTTGAAATTGGATCTTCCAATGTAGCAACATTATTGACAATTTATGTCAATATACCATTCATTTTAGTGATAGTTTCATCCTCATGCATTATTAAAGTATAAAACTTTAGCTTTAAATTAGTTTACAATAATTGTATGATATTGTCAGTCCCTTCATAGAAAAAAACCATAGTCTACCACATTTTATATGTAGTAGTACACTAAGAAAATTGATTAAACGCAACAGTTCCTAAACCACAGACAATAGCATTCATTTCTTTTGAATGGAGACTATATATTTTTTTATCATCATCCCATTTTTTTCAAATCTTCCTTAGGAATATCATAAGTCTTAATAACCTTTAAAAACCCTTATTTTTGGATTTTTTAAATAAATAATCATACCATCTTTCCAATATCCATAATTATCACCATTAAAGTAAGGATAATAGATTATTGACATAACTTTTCTAAAATCATTCATTTTAAGATTCCTTTGTCTGATCCTTTAACTCGGACTTTTTAGAGACAGTAAATATTTTTGTAAAGAATATGTAACAACAAGATGTAGTAGCTATGACAACGATAGAAGTGAGTTGATCATATGTATCAAAACATGTATGTCTCCAAATTGTAGCTATGAAGGAAACAAAATAATTATTATTTTCAAACATTACTTTTACTTGTGAATATTTCTATTGTGTATCTCTTCTTTTTTATGATGGATATTGTCTTGATATTTATGTTATAGGTTGAACAACTTCAGGTTAAAATAACTCCAAAAATATTGCATAATAAATCATGATTGTTTTAATCTAAAATTATTCAGGAGAATCATAACTTCCCATAAGAATTGATGTGATGTATTCCGTTGAATATGAGACTTTGAAATGTTTATAATATAGATTTAAATAGATATTTACTTTTGGAAAATTCTATACAGAAATAATTGATAGTATCTTTAATTTAAAACTCCACCATTGGATAGTCAAATGTATGGTTCCTTCATATAATGAAAAAAATCCAAAGATAGGGTTTAAAACATATGGTTTTTCAAAAACTTGGGGTTGAAAAACAATACTTTCCTTTTCTCAAACATAGGGGTCCTTTCAAATATATGGTTGATAATCCATACTTTTTCAGTAATGTAGGTTATATGATCTATAAATGTTATTACAAACATAGGGTTGTTGAAACATATGTTATGCTTACCAACGTATGGTATGAAAAGTGTTTCCAGAATAACACATCTAGAATACTTCAAAAAATATTTATTATGGATCAATGACTTGAATATATTTCCAGAATATATATTCTATCAAATATTATTTTTGAAAATTCACTTAAAAGTAACTCCATTAGTAACATAAATGTGGGTGTGTGTGGGCATCAAAACTAGAAAATAAATTAGTGAAATTATAGAAACAACACATGCTCAACAATCTTCCCCTTTTTTATGATAACAAAAACCATAACATATATCCTAAAATTTTAAAAATCAGTTTTTAGAAGAAATTTTCATAACCAATAACAATAATTTTTAAAAATATTTCACAAATTTATATCTATAGAAATTTCTCCTCCTTTATCGCCGTTATAAAAATTTTCATAAATATTTATTTTTCATTACATATTTGATAAAAAATAAATTTATTCATATATAAACTCTTCTAACTTTTCCCCCATGATGATAAACATGTAAACTAACTATAAAATTATCCCCCTTTTGTGACATAAAAAATAAGAGTAAAAATTAGTAAATTTAACTCCCCCTAAATTCATTCTTCTTTAAAAATATATAAATATGTAATCAAGGAGTATACATAAACTGTTATTTTTAATGAATAAAACGGATTTGGAATGAACATTTTAAACAACATGGACATCTTTTGGATATAGAATGAAATTTGAAAACTTGCTAATAACTCCCCCTAAATCATAGCATATAGGATATTCAAGGAATTAAAAAAATCATATGTCATATTTGAATAAAATTATTTATTAGTTAGACTAACTTACAATATGTAATGAGATAAGCAAATATTAAGTGCATGATTACGTATAAAAAACATTAAAAATAAATTATGAAACAATTTATAGAACATATTCGTACTAAATAATATATTAAATACAGGATGTATATAATATTGATTTAAAATAAAATCAGGGTGTTATGAAGGAATAGACATTTCATCTGAAATATCCTAGATTCAAACTTTTTCACATAAATAATATAAAACTTTTGACATATCCTCTATAGTACATTGAAAATCTATTGTTCATTGATATAACAAAGAAGAAAAACATTTTTTTAACCAAGAACACTTTCATCTTATCAAGATCTGACTTAGTAAAAGCTTATCTTATGAGTAGCTTCATATGATTTAGTATTTATACTTTAAAAGCATCAAAGTATTACTTATAAATTGAACTTTTCTTCACATATTGATATTCCCTTTATAGTTATTCATATGACTTTTTATATGTATTTTGATCTACTTGTAAATTCATTGTTCCTTAATTTAGGGTTGTGACTTTGAACATAATATTTTTATAAGATAGTTGAGAGGATGAAACTTCTAGTACTTTAGAACCTTGAGCTTCTATATTTCCTACAGAATATTTTCCAAAAGAATCCTTAACATATGAAATTGTCTTTTCTAAATCAGAAGGATTACCTTTCTTCCTTCCGTGAGAAATACTTTCTTCTACAGCCTAATTACTTGATCACTTCATCTTTCTATGACTAATTTTCATAAGTATTTGAGCAAGATATTTTTAAGAATAAATATACATAATTTAAAAGGTTTTAAGAAGAATATTCTAGAGTTTTAAAATAGAAAATGACACATTTTTATGACACATTGCAAACCACACATAACATTATCGAGTTGAAAAATTCATAATAATCATTGTAGATCTTAATTTTTTCAAAAGACATTTTTATAAAAGAAAACTTTTCTTAAGAACTTTTTAACACCCAAACCTTTGATACTCTTTTATTTTATTCTTTTCTCAGTCTCACATCTTTTGGTCAAAGTTTGGGTTTGGGTCCTGGTTTGAAATTTTTGAAGTTTGAAAATTTGTTGGGTTTCGAGCCAGTGCACAAGCACCACAGGGTTAGTGGTAACTGTGTTGTCAGCCCAGGTAACCGTGTGGTTAACCACCATTTTAGATAAATAGATTTTATGAAAAAAATGAAAAAAAAATAAGGAAAAATAAATAAAATAAAAATAATGTTTTGACCATGATAATAATAATATTATTATGGATATTATTATTATTATTATTATTATTATTGTGGATAATAATAATATTATTATTATTATTATTATTATTATTAATTTTGTTTTATTATTATTATTATTATTAATTATTAGTCTGTTATATTATTATTATTAAGACTATTATTATTATTAAGATAATAATAATAAATATTATTATTATATTATTATTATTATTATTATTAATCTTTCTTCTTTCTTTTGAAACCCTAAGGGGTTCCCTTCCACTTCCCATTCCCTTCCATGTGGTGCGCCCCCCTTCCCCTTGCTCTCTCCCTCGTGCGCGACCACCCCAGCCATCCCTCTCCATCATCGGTGACCCCCCCCCCTTGGACCAGTGCTCCCTCCAATAACCACCCCCACCCTCTGGTGGTCCTCCCCTGCTCGCGTGGCTCCCTCTTTCCTAGTGCACCCTCCTCCTTCTACTCTGGTGTTTCCCCTCGATGGCCCCCTCCCTTCCGGCATGCCCTCCTCCATCAATGGCAATACACCCTCTCTTCCCCTTCTCTATTTCTTGGTTTTCTTTTGGCGGATTTCTTATTAGTTGAACCCTAGATGTTAGGGTTTGTGTGTAACTCGTTTTTATAGATTTTTGGATGTGTGAAGGGTTTGTGAGGATCGGTTCTCCCTTCTGTTGAAGCACCATTACATTCACACACCTTCAAGGTAGGTGTATCCATTTTTTTCATTTATAAAGAAATACATTAATGCTTTGAAGTTTTAAATTAATTTTTTAATATGATACTCACCTTCTTAATGTACTTAGTTAGTTTGTTATAGTGTTTTCAAGTTGTTAGATTTTGTTAAAAATAGGATTCCAAGTGATTCTTGAGTTATGATTAAGAGAAAGTGCACTTTGGGCATTTTATAAAATGTCAAATCTAGTCTTGATAATTTTTCAAACATGACTAGCACCTTTATAATGTTTTTGGTTATCTTATTATGATGTTTTTTGTGGTAATAGATTTTGTTAAAAATATATTTTGATGAGAATTTTCAATTATGCCTAGGAATTCATACCCCAAATGAGTTTGATTAAATTTTATTTATGTTTGAATAGTTAAAATGGTTGATTTTGGGAAGTGTTTTCTATGGAGTGTTTTAGTAAGTTGATTTGGATTTGGGGTTTTGAGAAATAGTTAAACTTATTCATGTTGTGGTGGTATTGTTATATTGTGAATTTGGTTTTGCATGTATAATCTGACAATGTGATAGCTTGGTAGACATGTCTAAATGTTTTGGGAGGGCTTACATGGTTTATAAAAGGATTGCCTATGTTTTTAAAATTTTGTGAGTTATTGGGTTTGGTTTGAAAGAAAATGGTGATTTTTTGAAAGTGGTTTTTGAGTTTTTTCCTAGATAATAATGTGTTCCATTGGATGTTGTCTCATCCATGGGATCACTAGGTGCACACATGGCTATGCATTAAAATGAATATGACACTTTAAAGTGGTGGTTTCTTCCTAAACCTTGGGTTTTAGAAGTGGGTTCGTAAATGTATTTGGTTTTGGAAGGAAAAGGCACATTTGGAATCATCCATAATATTTGTGAAATATTATCTTTTTTTGGAAGAGAAGGGAAGTGGAGCTAGATTAGGGATAAAATGGATCGTTTGGCATTGTTTGTGTGAATGTGATGTTTTATAAATTGTTTCAAATAAACTATGCAATGTATTGGATATTAATTTTTTTTTGGAAATGAAATGTGGTATTCAAAGTGCAAACGTTGATTGGCATTTTTAAAACATTTTTTTTTGAAATGGTTGAGGATTTATGTGACATGAGAGCCCAGCTTGCACCTTTAATGAAGTGATACACATGTATGTATATATATATAGGGAACCTCTATCGGAGGGATATCCATTTATGGGTTATCATATAGGGTGCTCGTGTTTTGGGTAGACAAGTGTGATGACGACATGTAAGGTGAGTCACACATGCAAGGGCCTCCTACATATATAGTTTATATATATTCACCATGGGTTCTTAGACATCTTTTAGAAGATCGAGTGATGATTGCTGATCAACCCCGATTAAACAGGTTGGTACCCCCTAGATTGATGATAGTCTAGGAGGGATGTTCCACTAGATTGTCTAGTTGAGGGTGGCCAGTTGATTATAGAATTAGGGGCTCCACCATACATTGGTAGGTAGTTCCAAAATGAGTACATCCAGGGGTCTTTTAGGTACATTTAGGAAAGCCCATGTTTACTGTATTGTTTATTCTTGTTTACTTTATGTTGCATTTAGTTTTCAGCCTGAACTATTTATTTATTTAAAGCAGAGCCTGGTTTTGACTACTTGGGTTTTGGGTTGGGATTTGGTTTTGAAATGGTAGTCTTGTTTTGAAAACAAATGTATCTCATGTATTGTTTTTGGAAAAAAAGGAAAAGTGTGTTTATTTGTTAAAATTTGAAAAACCTTATTTTTATATAATTTTATTTCTAAACTAGAGTTAATGGTTTGTTTTGAGAAATGATCTGGATGGATTCTATGGTGATTTCCTACTAAGCTTTAAAGCTCCCACCCTAGTTCTACCAATTAGTTTCAGTAGACCAGAGCTATTTTGCAGGTTTAGTTTCTCAGTAATGTTATGTTGTTTAAACTATATATCACTGCTGTTTAGTCTTGAGACGTTGGTGAACTTGAGGTCACGTGGAGATCTCTTGGTAGCGGTTTTTTCTTTCATCTAGTTCCAATCATGTATATAATTTCTATTTTGTTTGGTTGTAGCACATATCTAAACCTATTTATTTATTATTTTGAGTTTTCGTTGTTGGTTTTATGTGATTTGTTTATTTATCTGATCCTCATATTTTTTTGGGAAAAAATCATTCCTATTTATTTTGTTTTGATTACCGACACTATTTCCAACCTATGGGGATTAGGAACACCACTTAGGCCATTTTTCAGGCTGGCTAGAGTGACCGGTTCCGGGTCGACCTGGCCTAGTTCACAACAAACATTATGTAAATGAATGAAAACAATTTTAAACAAAGAATGAACTTATTTGAATATTTTAACAACTTGTTTTACTGTGTAAGAAAAAATATCTTCCCAATAAAAATTAATTAGTATAATATAAACATATATGTGAAATAGTAATAAAATAATTCTTGAATAATTTATTTGAGTTCTAAAGATATTTATTTTGATAATAAACCACTTCAGAGTTGATCAGTCCTTTAAGATCAAGATTTCCATATACTAAAAATACAACCACTTCAAGATTTAACGATCTTGCTCAGTGTTGTATTCCTAAAAAACATCAAATACAAGAGCCTTTTGGTACCAATGTGATTTTGGGTCCAATAGTGTTAACAACTAAACTTTTAGGTAACCAAACTTGTTTACTTTAGGTGAAGAATCTATGATTTAAGTTAAACAATTCTTTTGGAAAATAAACATTTTTAACACTAGAAATTTGTGGTTTTCTAAATAATAATATATTCACATAATGTCCATTAATACTATAATAAAAACACTTAATGGTTTACATTATTTTTCTATTTGAACTAGGATCAAAATAATTCCTATATAATTTTGGTCTTTCACCATTCCTTCCTATTTCAAGTTGTCCTTTTTGAATTTTATTTTTACTAAATTTTTTATTTAAATAATTTTTCCCTTTTTATAAGCATACTAGAAGCCTTTTTTACAGTATCAACTTTAGAAAATAATTCTTTAATATTAGTTTCATGCATATCATAATAAATTTTAGAAGAATTAGATTTTAAATCTATAATCTATTTTGATAAATTTTATTTATCTAATATAATAGCATCATATGATTTTATAATCATTCTATGATCTTTATTTAATGATTTATATTTATCTTATAGTATAAAGAAATACCTATTTAATAAAACTTAAGAAAGTTTTTCACCAATAGAGTTTTAAGAGTAAGAAGATTATACCTCATTAGTATGAAACATAAAATGAACCATTTGTTTTTTATTATTAGTCTCAAAATCTAGAGAAGATTCATCATGTGACCGTAAAGAATCACTCCAAAAATCGTTCAAAATTTTCCTGAATTTTCTCTTATAATTTTCATTCCTTTGAGATTTATGTAAAGGATAATTATCCTTTGTATGACCTCTTTCGTTTCATTCTCAGCAATGATTTTCTTTATTCCATTTATTTTTCTTTTTGTACCTTTTTTCAAATATTACAACAAGATCTAATAAATATTTATCTAAATCTTAAATACTTGAATCAAATTATTCACCCATAATAGTTTTGAGATTATCTTCTTTATGTTTGATATAATTTCCATCCTTAGCCAGTATCTCAACTTTATACATCATTAAATTTCCAATAAATTTTTTCGCATCTAAATTATTTACTAGAGTATATTGACATGTAGATATAGATATTCCATTACACTTAGATGGTAGTATTCTAGGTACTTTTAATGCTTGATATGATTTTGAAATTGGATCTCCCAAAGAAGCAACATTATTGATAATTTCTATCAATCTCCCATTCATTTGAGTTATAATTTCATCCTCATGCATTCTGAAAGTATCACACTTTAGATTTACAGTAGAGTACCTTAATTGTTTGATATTTTCAGTCCCTTCATAGTCTACAACAATAGTCTACCCCATATCATATCAAGTAGCACACTAAGAAACTCGATTAAAATCATCAGTTCCTAAATCACAGATAATAGCATTCATTAATTTTGAATTGAGATCATATTATTTTTCTTGATCATCATCCAATTTTTCCAAATCTTCCTTAATAATCCCATAAGACTTAAAAACCTTTAAATAAAACCTTATTCCATGATTTTTTAAATAAATAATCATAAGGTCTTTCCAGCATCCATAATAATCACTATTAAAGTAAGGAGAAGGGTTCATTGATATAACTTCTCTAGAATCAGTCATTTCAAGATTTCTTTGTCTGAAAATTTAACTCGTGATTTTTAGAGCCAGTAAATATTATTGCAGAAAAATATGTAAAAATAAGATGTAATAGAAACAACAACAAAAATAATAAGTCGATCAGATAGATCAAAAATTTTATATCTCCAGAGTCTACCTCTAAAGGCAACAACACACTTTTTATTTTCAATCATATATTTTCTTTATGAATATTTCTATTTTATATCTTCTATTTTTCCTATAAATATTGTAATAATTTTTATATTGTGGGTTGAACTATTTTAGGTCAAACCAGCTCCATAAATATCACATAATAAATAATGAATATTTGAATTCAAAATCATTAAATAGAATTTCTACTTCCCATTATAATATAAATGATTTATTTTGTTGAATGTGAGCCTTTGAATTGGTCATAAAAAAAATCTTTGAATAGATATAAACTTCTGGTGAAATAGTTGCAGAAATCACAGATAATATCTTGAATTTAAAACTTTTTTTTGAATAATCAAACATAGGGTTCCTTCATGTTACAAAAAAATCCAAATATAAGGCTGAAAATGTACAATTGTTCTCAAACATAGGGATGAAAAAAAATACTTTACTATTCTCAAACAAAGGGTTCCTTCTAAACATAGGGTTGATAATCCATACTTTTCCAACAATGTAGGGTACATGATCTATACATGTTATTTCAAACATAGATTTTTTGAACCATATGTTATGCTTACCTGTATAGGGTATGAATAGTGTTTTTAGAATAACATTTTCAGTATAATTCATCAAATATTTCCCATGGATCAATGAACTGAATATATTTCAGGAATAAATATTCTACTACTTATTATCTTTCTGAAACTCACTTAAAATAAACATCATTAGTAATAAAACAGTGAGTGTTTGTGAGCATCAAAACAAAAAATAAATTAACAAAATTGTTGATTTAACACATGATAAAAAATCTCCCACTTTTTTATGATCACAAAACCCATAACATAATTCTTAAAATTTTAAAAATAGTTTTTAGTAGAAGAAATTTATATAACCAATAACCAAAATTATTACCAATATTTCACAAATCTATATCTATATAAATTTCTTCCCCATTATCCCCTTTATAAATTTTTTCATAAATATAAATTTTTCCATACATCTTTGATAAACAAATAAATTTCTTCTTATATAAACTTCTACAACTTTTACCTTATGATAATAAAAATGTAAACAAACTATAAACTTTTCCCCCTTTTGTGACATCAAAAAGGTAGGAAAAAAATTAGTAAAATAAACTCCCCCTAAATTCATGGTTCCCTGAAAAGATATAAATATACAATCAGGGATTATATATAAATTATTATTTTTAATGAATAAAATAGATTTGAAATGAACATTTTAAAAAACATGGATATCATTAGTATATAAAATGAAATTTGAAAACTTGAAAATAACTCCCCCTATGTCATTTCATATATGATATTCAAGGAATTAAAAAAAATTCATACATCATATTTGAATACAATTATTTACCACTTAGACTAACTTACCAGATTTAATGACATAATAAAATATTAATTACATTATTACATACAATAAAAAACATTAAAACGAAATTACAAAATATATTATAGCACATATTATTACTAAATAATATAACAAAAACATGATATATATATAATATTGGTTTTAAATAAAATTGGGGTGTTAGGAATGATTATATTGTTCATATGATCTATCCATGCATCAAAAAAATTCACTTAAATCAATTAAAACTCTTGATAGTTCCTCTATTCTAATTTGAACATCTATTGTTCTTTGATATAGTGAGGAATACTAATATTTTTCAACCAAGAACACTTTCAACTTATCAATATCTAACAAATTAACAATTTCACTTCTGATTATCTCCACATGATTTAGTATTTCTACTTTAAAATATTCAAAATATTCAATTGAAATCGATCTTTTATTCACATCATAATGTTCTCTTTTTAGTTCTTTGTATGACTATCTAGAAAAATTAAGATCAGCTTGTAACTTCAATTTTTCTTCATTCAAGGTACCAAATTTCAAAATAATATTTTAATAAGATATTTGAGATTAAGAAACTTCCTGTTCTTTAGAACCACGAGCTTCCATATTTCTTTCAGAAGATTTTATAAAAGAACCTTTAAAAAAATTGAATTTTCTAAATCATAAAGATTACCTTTTTCCCTTTTGTGAGAAATAATTTATTATAAACTTGAAGTACTTGATCACTTCATCTTGATGTGAATAGTTTTCAGAAGTATTTGAACAAGATATTTTGAAGAATATGGATACATAATTTAAAAGGTTTTAAGAATAAGAATCTAGGATTTTTAAATAGAAAATGACATGTTTTGTTCTGACACATTGTAGATGATGCTGAAAATTCTTGAGTTGAAAAATATATAATAATAATTATAGATTTAAATTTTTGTAAAGAATTCTTTATAAAATAAATATTTTCTTAAGAAGTTTACATAAACAAATGAATAAAACTTTAAACAAGGAATTAAATTATTTGAATATATTAACAACTTGTTTCAATGAGTAAGAATAAATCTATTCCCTATAAAAAATAGTTAGTATAATAAAAAAAATATGAAAAATATTAATAAAATACTTCATAATTTATAGATTCAATTTCTGAAGATATTTCTTTTCATAATGAACTACTTTAGAGTTGATTACTCATTTAAGATCAAGGTTTCCATATACTAAATAGATAACCACTTCAAGATTTAATGATGTAGCTCAAAGTTGTATTCCTTCAAAACATCAAATAAAAGTTCCTTTTGGTACTTATATGCTTTTGGGTCCAGTAGTGTTAGCAACTAAATTGTTCTGTAACCAAACGTTTTTACTTAGATTAGAGATTCTATTGTTCAATTTAAAAAATTATTTTGGACAATAAATATTTTTAATAATAGAAATTTGAGGTTATCTAAATAAATAGTCATTCACATAATGTCCATTAATACCACAATAAAAACACTTAATGGTTGACCTGATTTTTCTATTTGATCTAAGCACAAAATAATTCCTATATAATTTTGGTCTTTCGCCATTATATCTTATTCTAAGTTTTTCTTTATAATTTTTATTTTTACCAAGGATTAGATTTAAATAATTTTCTCTATTTATTATTAAACTAGAAGCTTGTTTTAAAGTATCAACTTCATCCAATAATTATTTAATCTTTGTTTCTTTAAGATCCCACAAAATTTTAGAAGAATTGTTTTTTAAATCTATAATATATTTTGATAAATTTTCTATATTTAATAGAACAACATTATAAGATTTTATAATATTCTATGATATTTCTTTAATTATTCATATTTTTCTTGTAGTATAAATAAATACTTTTTTAATTAATCATCATAAAAATTTTCACAATTAGAATTTTGAGAGTAAGAAGATTATACCTCATTAGTATGAGCCATAAGACATACCATTTGTTTTTATGCTTAGTCTTAGAATATAGAGAAGATTCATCATGTGAATCAGAAGAATCACTCCATATATCCTTCAAAATTTTCTTTCCATTTCTCTTATAATAGGATTTCCTTTGAGCTTTAAGTAAAGGGAATTTATCTTTTGTATGACCTCTTTCTTTTCATTCACAACATCAATTTTCTTCATTCCCTTTACTTTTCTTTTTGTACAATTTTTTCAAATATTTCAAAAATATCTAACAAATCTTTATAAAAATATGGATGAATTGAATCAAAGGATTCATCTATTATAGTTTTGAGAGAATATTCTTATTTTTTTATATTATTTTCAGTGTTAGCCTACATCTCAACTTCATACATTATTGCTAAATTATTTACTGGTGTAGCTTGATGTATACCTATAGATATTCCATTCCACTTAGAAACTAGTACTCTATGTAATTTTAACTCTTGATGTGATTGTAAAATTGGATCTCCTAAAGCAACAACATATTGAAAATTTCTGTCAATATCTCATTCATTTCAGTGATAGTTTCATACTCAAACATTCTGAAATTATCAAAATTTATCTTTACATTAGTGTACCTTAAATGTCTAATATTATCAGTCCCTACATAGGAAAAAATAATAGTTTTCCACATCTCATATTTAGTAGCACACTATAAAACTTGATTGAACTCATCAATTCCTAAACCACAAAAAATAGCATTCATTTCTTTTTTTAACTAAGATCATATTATGTTTCTTGATCATAATCCCATTTTTTAAAAATCTTCCTTATGAATCTCATAAGTCTTAAAAACATTTAAATAAACCCTTATTCCAGGATTTTTTAAATAAATAATCATACAAGATTTCCAACAACCATAATTATCACCATTAAAGTAAGGATCATGGATCATTGACATACATTCTCTAGAATCAGTCATTTCAAGATGTCTTTGTTTGAATATTTAAATAAATATCATTAGAGCAAGTAAATATTTTTGCAGAAGAAAACGTAATAATAAGATGTAGTAGAAATGAAAAAAACAATAGTGATCTAATCAGATAGATCAAAACATATATGTCTCCAGAGTGTATGTCTTATAGAAATAACATGCTTGTTGTTTTCAAACATAGATTTTCCTTATGAATATTTATACTGAATATATCCTCTTTTTTACAATGAATATTTTATTGATATTTATAATGTATGTCGAATAGATTCATGTAAAACTATCTCCAGAAATATCAAATAATAAATTGTGAAAATTTTAATTCAAAATCATTCATGGGAATGAGAATGGAAATGATTTATTTTTTTCAAATGCAAGCCTTTGAATTAGTCATAAAATATCTTTGAAGAAATATTTACTTCTTGAAAAACCATTAAAAAAATCATGGATAATATCTTGAATTTAAAAGTCCATCATTATATAGTTATACATAGGGTTCCGTCATGTGATGAAAAAAATCCAAACATAGGGTTTATAATGTATGGTTGTTCACAAACACAGGGTTGAAAAATGATAATTTCCTTTTCTCAAATATAGCATTCCTTCCAAATTTAGTGTTGATAATCCATACTTTTATAAAAATGGTGGGCACATGATCCATACGTGTTATTTCAAACATAGGGTTATCGAACCATATATTGTGCATACCAACATAGGGTATGGACATTGTTTCCAGAATAAAACATCAACAATACTTCAAAAAATATTTCACAAAGATCAATGACATGAATATATTTATAGAATAAATATTCTACTAAATATTAACTTCCTAAAATTCACTAAAAAGTTACTTAATTAGTAACATAAATGTTGTTGTTTATGAGAATCAAATCCAAAATGAAATTAATGAAATTGTTTAATCAACACATGCTCAACAATCCCCCCCTTTTTAATGACCACAGAACCCATAACATAATTCATAACATTTTAAATATAATTTTCTGAATAAATTCTCATAACTAATAACGACAATTTTTACAAATATTTTACAAATTTATATCTATATAAATTTCTCCCCCTTTATCCCCTTTATAAAACTGTTCATAAATAATAACTTTTCCATATATCTTCGATAAAAACTAAATTTATTTATATATAAACATCTATAAATTTTCCCCCGTCATGATAAACATGTAAACTAACTATAAACTTCTTCCCCTTTTGTGACATAAAAAATAAAAGAGTAAAAATTAGTAAGAAAACTCCCCCAAAATTCATGAAACCTTAAAATATATAAACATTTAATCAAGGAGTATAAATAAACTAATATTTTTAATGACTAAAATGGATTTGAAATAAACATTTTAAACAACTTGGATATCTTTTGGATATATAATGAAATTTGAAAACTTGATAATAACTCCCCCTAAGTCATAGCATATTGGGCACTCAAGGAATTAATTTCTTCTTTTTTTCATAATTCATATTTGAATAAAATTATTTATTACTTAAACTAACTTACCAAATGTAATGAGATAATAAAATATTATGTACATGATTATGTACAATAAAAAAAATTAAAAATAAAATATGAAACAACTTATAGAACACATTTTTACTAAATAATATATTTAAAATAGGATATATATAATATTAATTTTAAATTAAATTGGGGGTGTTATTCAGGATTATACAGTTAATCTGAAGTATCCAAGCTTCAAAAAAATTCACTTTAATTAGATAAAACTCCTGACAATTCCTCTATTATGATTTGAACATATAATATTATTTGATATAGTGAGGAAAAAAACATTGTTCAACCATGAACACTTTCATCTTATCAAGATCAAATTAGTAATAGCTTTTATTCTGAGAAACTCCATCTGATATAGTATATATAATTTAAAATATTCAGATTATTCCTTTAAAATAAAACTTTTATTCACATCCTAATATTCCCTTTTTAGTTCTTCGTATGACTTTCTAGACGTTTTCATATCATCTTGTAACTTCAATTTTTATTTATTCAAGGTACTGACTTTGAATAGAATCTTTTCACTATATCTTTTAGATAAATAAACTTCCAGTTATTCAGAACTATGAGCTTCCATAATTCTTTTGGAATATTTTCCAAAGAATCCTTAACATATGAAACTGAATTTTCTAAATCAGAAGGATTACCTTTTTCCTTTTTGTGAGAAAGAAATTATTTTGAACTTGAAGTGCTTTGTCCCTTCATCTTTCTGTGACTAGTTTTTAGAAGTATTTTAACAAGATGTTTGGAAGAAGATAGATACATAATTTAAAAGGTTTTTTAGAATAATATTCGTGGGTTTTTAGATATAAAACAATATGTTTTTTTCTAACTCATTGTAGATAAATCATAAAATTATTGTTTTGAAAAATATAGAACAATAATTATGGATTTTAATTTTGGAAAATCTATTTTTATAAAAGAATTTTTTTTCAGAAGAACATTACATAAACAAATGAAAAAAAATTAAACAAAGAATGAAATTATTTGAATATTTTAACAAATTTTTTTGACAAGTAAGAAAAAAATATATTCCCTATAAAAATTAGTTAATATGATAAAACATATATGTGAAATACTAATTAAATACTTCTTGGATTTTATATTTCAGTTCTAAAGATATTTATTTTGATAACTAACTACTTTAGACTTGATCACTCCTTTAAGATCAAGATTTCCATATATTAAACAGACAATCACTTCAAGATTTAATGATGTAGCTCAGTGGTGTATTCCTATAAAACATAAAATACAAGTTCCTTTCGGTAACAATATGATTTTAGGTCTAGTAGTGTTAGTAAATAAATTGTTTGGTAACCAAACTTGTTTATTTTGAGTAGAGATTCTTTTATTCATGTTAAAAAATTATTTTGGACAATAAACATGTTAACAACAAAAATTTGAAGTTTTTTAAATAATAATTAATTCAAATAATGTAGATTAATACTATAATATTAAAACTTAACGGTTGACATTATTTTTCTATTTGAACAAGGAAAAAAATAATTTCTATATAATTTTGGTCTTTCACCATTACATCATATTCCAATTTTTCATTTCCGAATTTTATTTCTACCAAATATTTGATTTAAATAATTTTATCCTTTTATTTTCATACTAGAAGCTTGTTTTAATGTATTAAATTCAGATAATAATTCTTTAATCTTAGTTTCATGTAGATCAAAAAAAATTAGAATAATTAGATTTTAAATTTTCAATCTATTTTGATAAATTTTCTTTATCCAATATAACTTCATCATATGATTTTTTAATCTTTTTATGATATTTATTTAATGATTCATATTTGACTTATAGTGAAAATAAATACCTATTTAATTTATCATAAGAATGTTTTTCAAAATTATAGTTTTGAAAGTAAGATGATCATACCTCATCATATTGATCCATAAGACATACCATTTGTTTTTTTTTGTGATCAATCTCAAAACTGGGAGAAGATTCATCATGTGAACTAGAAATATTACTCCAAATAGCATTCATAATTTTCTTTCCTTTTCTCTTATAATTGGATTCTATTTGATATTTAAGTAAATGAAAATTATCCTTTATATGATCTCTTTCTTTGCATTCAAATCATTGATTTTCTTCATTCCCTTTCTTTTTCTTTTTTTTACAGTTTTTCAAATATTATAGTAATATATGATAAATATTTAACTAAATATAGATGAATTTAATCAAATGATTCATCTATTATAGTTTTGATAGAATCTTATTCTCATTTGATATAATTTTCATCCTTAACCTTCATCTTATCTATATACATCATTGAAGTTCAAATTCATTATTTCATAGATAAATAATTTACTATTGTAGATTTAAATATAGTTGTAGATATTCCATTCTACTTAGAATGTATTACTATAAGTACTTTTATGGTTTGATCTAATTGTGAAATTGGATCTCCCAATGTAGAAAAATTATTGAAAATTTCTATCAATCTCACATTCATTTGAGTGATATTTTTATCCTCATGCATTATGGAAGTATAAAAATTTAGCATAATAGTATTGTACCTTAATTGTCTAATATTTTCAGTCCCTTCATAGCCAACAAGAATAGTCTACCATAACTCATATGAAGTAGCACACTAAGAAACTGGATTAAACTCATCAGTTCCTAAACCACAGACAACAACATTCATTACTTTTGAAACTGAGATCATATTATTGTTCTTGATCATCATCTCATTTTTTTCAAATCTTCCTTATAAATCTCATAAGGCTTAACAACCTTTAAATAAACCCTTATTCCATGATTTTTAAATAAATTATCATATGGGATTTTCTGCATCCATAATTATCACTATTAAAGTAAGAAGCATGGATTATTAACATACCTTATCTAAAATCACTCATTTCAAGATTTATTTGTATGAATATTTAACTTAGGCTTGTCATATCTAGTAAATATTCTTGATTTTTCACAAGAGTAAAAAAAATTAAGCAATTTTTTAGAATCATATATAATTTTAAAGAATTAAATATACCAGTAGATCCATGCCTTTGATACCACTTTTCAAGTTGGAATTTCTATGACAAAGATAAAGAAACGAGAGGGTGGGGGTGAATTGTGTTTTTTAGAAACATTTATAGATTTTGAGCACCTCTATTATTATATAGCTAACTTTTCCTTCTCTCTTAAATATGAGTGAGAAATGAAAATAAATAAGGAAAAAAGAAAACAATGATGTATAGTGGTTTAGTGCACAAATATCTAATAGTCCACTGTACCAACGCTCTACTCCACGAGCTTTTTGATTTTCACTAGTAGGTCCTCTTATCATGAGACCTCTAAATCAAAAACAATTAAATGCATGTACTTGAAACCTTACCAACATGGGTTATTAATTGTGTTTCTAGAATAACAAATCCAAAATACATCAACAAATATTACCTATGGATTAATGAATTGAATATATTTAAAGAATAAATATTCTACTGAATATTATCTTCCTTAAATTCACATAAAATAAAATTCATTAGTAACAAAAATGTGTGAATTTGTGAGCATAAAAACCAAAAATAATTTGAAGAAATTTTTAAATCAACACATGATCAACATAAGAAACTGCATGAAGTCATGAACCTTCTATATAAGTAAATGAACTGAATTCATGAAGGAATTAACCGATCATGATATATTATTGCATAAACAAACCATGTCAACTAAACATGAAAATTTTACAAGAAAACTAACCACGAAAACAAAACACAACCACAACTAACCATGTTTTATGTAAATACAGCTTATCGTGTCTAACATAGTAGTGGAGCATTTTAAATATCCAATGGATAGTTTTTAAATCATTAATTAAAGCATCAATGCATTTATTACTGCATTGATTGTTCTCCAATAGAAACTTTTGGATGAAGATCATCTTAATAATAGAAAAAATGATCATGTGAGTAGTGTTTTTTAACATATTATCCAATAAATAATAATAGAGGATTTTTTCTAAAAGGAAGACTCATTCAGAAATCTCAACAACACTCTATTTTTCTGAACCTGCAGTGAAACTTGTCCAACATCATTCCAACAAAAAATTAAAGGAATCCTAACAACCCAATCTATTTGGATTGAGTTTCATCACATTTCATTAACTCATATATCTTTCTATTTCTATTTATGTTTTTCTTTCAAGATTTTTTCTTTTTTAGTCTATATGTTTCTAAAACACTATCTCTTGTGCTAAATTGGAGAATACTTGACACTCTCTCTTTATTTTAATCATTTTTATTCTCACAAAAAAACTATAAAAGAGGTTATATGTGACTTATTATCTTGTTTTATTCCATGAATAAATGTGGAATACTCTCTATGCCTAGATGAACTTGTTTGTTATTGTATGTAAAACCCTATCTAGTTTGTGGATCAGTTTATTTAATAATAAAATACTTAGTCGTAGGTGATTTACAAGTGGAGGGGATTAATTCTTGTCTTGAGACCGAACCCATTTTCAAATTTCTACTGTGGTTTATCAATTTTATTTTCTTTATTTTAAATCAAACCTATTCTGATTTCTTTAACTATTTAACAAAAAAATACACTAATAGTTAACTTAAATTAGTGTTTTATATACAGTGTTTGATATGAGTATATTAGTTTCAAGAGTTAAAGTATTTTAAAAATTATTTTAAATGAGTTGTGATCAATATTTTGAGAACCTTTTATAAATATCAAATTATATATTTCTACTATTTTTATTAAATAGTTAATTTTATCAAATTAGGGGGCTTAGATTTTGAGTTGTGTTTAAATATAAATTTTATTAGAAACTCAATTCAACCCCCTCCCTTTAAGTTTTCTACTCAGACCAACAATTATTATTAGAGGTATTTCAAAATATCTTTTTACTATGATCTAGTTTTACTTAAATATCTTCAATTCCTATTTTATATAAATTTTTTTCTTTATGGATGATACTAAGCTTGAATGAATTTACAATAATCTTCCTCCTTATTTTAATGGAAAAAATTATTCTCAATGGAAAATAAAAATGAAAATTCATTTAGAGAGCATGGGATTTGATGTTTGGACTATCATTGAAGATAAATATGAAAAACATCAAGAAACTAGATCTATTTGGAGTGATGCTACTTAGTCAGTATATGATTATAACTATAAATATATGAATCATTTGTATTATGCTTTAAGAAACGATGAATTTAATAGATTATCTGATTATGCTACATCTTTTGAGATTTAGGGAAATCAGGTTATTTTTTATAAAGGAAATATAATGTTAAATAAATGAATTTAAACACTTATAATATTAAGTATGATACTTCTAAGATGAATACTAATAATCCATTTCTGATTTTTATCTCAGGTTTAATGAAATAGTTAACATGATGCATGCACTAGGAAATAAAATTGCTGATAAAGATGAAGTCATGAAAATTCAGAGATTTATATCAGATAGATGGAGAGGAACCTATGTTTCTATTAGAGTGGAATGTGATATAATTAAGTTACCAGTTATAGAGCTAATTGTAAATCTCATGATCTATGAAGAGGAACTTCAAGTGAACCAAGAAAAGATACATGAGCCAAATAGTAATCTGGTAGCATTAAATATTTCTGACATAAAGCTAAAGGATAAAAATAGAGTTGAAATTTCATTTGATGAGGAATCATCATCATACAGTGATGAAGATATGACTCATTTATCCATAAATTTTAAGAAATTATATAGTAAGAAATGTTTATTCAAGAAATTCAATTATAGAGGAAAGTATGATAGCAAAAGGAATTAGAGAAATGAATGGATAAAAGATAATTTGGTAAATGAAGTAACATGTTATGAATGTAAGAGGAAAGGAAACATCAAAGAAGACTATCCCAAGATTAAATATAAGAATAGATATGAGGATAAAGGTAACATATATAAAAAGGGTATAAAATCCATAGGGAGTGACTTTGAGGATTGCTCAATTGATTCATAATTGAGTAGATAAGACAAAAATTATAAATCTAATATGGGTTTTATGAAAAACACATCTAAGGTACTAAATGTATTTCTTAAACCACCTGTACATATCTCTATTCCAGCTGAAAATACGAAAATGATGAAAATATGTGTGTGATGAATTATTTGAATATTTTAATATTTTGGAGAAAACATTCAATGAATTTAAAGAAAAATATAAAAGTTTAAAGAAGCAGCAAACTTTTTATGATCACATTAAAACTGATATAATAGTAGAAAAGAACAAAAAATGAACTAATATTAAAAGAAAATAATGGTCTAATATTATCTATTAAGAAACAAAAGAAATATCTAGTGAGATTTAAAAATGGAATAAATTTTCTAACTCATATTCTGGGTAAATAGATTACTTCGAAGTATACTATAGGAATATGTTATGATCCTAGATAGATTAAAATATATAAAAACAATTTGACCCAAGTTCTGATTCTTATAGTTCTCTTAATATTTCTTATTATTCTGGACCTAATAAAGTCTTTATTTTTTAGAGTTTAAGTAATTATTATAAGAAACCAGTAAGAAAATCATGGATTACTAAAGCACTTATTACTAACATCTCTGGACCCAAGAAAATATGGGTACCAAAATCATTTTCAGATTAAATCACTTTTGTAGGAAACCTGCTGAAGAGTTATAGTAATAAATTATGGAATTTGGATGTTGGATGTTCTAGAAATACGATTGGAGACTACTTAAGATTCAATAACCTAATCAAGGTGGATAGTGGACATGTCACTTTTGGTGATAATTCCAAAAGTAAAATTGTTGGGCTTGGCTAAATCGGTAACTCTCATATAATTTTATTTTCTAATGTTTTGTTTTTAGATGGATTAAAGTATAATTTTATTATCATTTCACAATTATGTGAAGATGGATTTCATGTTATGTTTGAAAACAATGATAGAAAGGTTTTTTATTCCAAACATGCTTTACTTTTTACCTCTATGAGAAATGAAAATGTTTATGCTATAGATTTAAATTCTTTATCTTCAAAAAAAATTTCATGTTTGAGTACCTTTCACAAATAATCTTGGCTTTGGAATAGAATACTAGGCCATTTAAAAATCCATTCACTTAGAAATATAACTATGGAAGGTTTAGTCAAGGAACTATCCAAGATATAATTACCAAAAAATAATGTCTATAATCCATGTCATAAAGGAAATAAGAACAAAATGTATTTAAAACTAGGGAAATAAGTCTCAACTTCTCAACCATTAGAATTGGTTAACATGTATTTTTTTGTAATTTCTAGAGTTTATAGTTTATCAGGAAAACACTATGATTATGTAATAGTGGATGATTATTCAAGATATAGATGGGTTTTTTACTTGCTCATAAAAGTGATTCTCTTTATCATTTTTCTAAACATGATAGATCTATATAAAATATTAGTTGAATTAGAATTAATACCTCAATAAGTGATCATGGATGTAAGTTTGAAAATCATGAGTTTGATTCACTAAGCTCACAAAATGGATATAATCATAAACTTTATTCTCTTAGGACCCTATAATAGAATAGTGTAGTAGTGATAAGAAATATAAACCTTAAAAAAATTTCTCACGTCATACTCATTGGATATGATTTACCAATTTATTTTTTGGTATAAGCTATGAACACATCTTTATATATAATTCCTAGAATTTTAATTAGACCACATTTAAAGAATAACTGTCATGAACCGAATATGGTCACCACCAATACCAGGACCAAACCCAACCCGTGACAAGGCCCGAAGGGCATTCCCAATCCCCACCAGCTGGCACAAGTTCTCGGGTATCATTTGTCTTAGTTTGGGAATGATTTACCTGAATATGTATACATAAAACATCAAACATATTTGATAAAATGAATCTGAAAAATTCATACCAACAAGGATTATACAAAAACCCAGAACTGAATACATAAGTTCAAATTCAATACAAAAGGTCCAAATTCACAATTAAACAACAACAAAACAGCCCCATGGACTCCACATGACAAGGGGTCATCACCCCCAAGCCGTCTTCACAACTCCGCCCCAAGGATGGGGATTAACACCCTGAACCGCCATCACCCTTAGCCTTTCCTTTACCTAAGTCAAACATAACCAAGTCTACTTATACCCAAGCAGTGTAATTAGGGTGTGATATTAATCCCAATAGGATACCACCCAATGATTCCAATGGGCATGCAATATAATGTTAAAAAGAAAGCAGTTTTAATACGCAAGGAAAAGCAGTGATAAAATCCATGAAATGAAACTTTCAATTAGAAATAGTATTCAAGATAAAGTTTTCAGAATTTTAACATGTTTAAATATAAATGTTAGATAATGTAAAGTACTACCAAAAACACCCCAATACATGGGAAATACCAAAAACACAATGAGAAACAAAATCGGGAACACCCCTAGGCACTAGATAGTCTCGGGCCCCATATACCTCATACCTTGGTGTAAAGTAACCACAGTAAAATATATTCCCGTGCATGAGACACTAGTAGGTAACTTACCCATAACCTATTATTCCCCAAAAATAATCCACATAGTTTAGTTAGAGTTTTCATTATCCAAATGCTAGGTGAAACAGTGACAAAACCCATCTAGTCCACTAGCCGTACTAGTACACATCCGCCCCACCTAGGTACTCGAGCTTCCCCCTTTGTTCTCAAACAATTTCATAATGATACATATATCCATTTTCATATAAAACACCACTAATGATCACATAAAATTAGTACAGTATATACACACATTTTATACCATTTAAAACACACAACAAAACACTTTGAGTTTCAATAAAATAACTTATCCAAATCATTCCTTGTTTTGCACACAAAACTCTTTGAAAACCCCACTTGAACACCATGTGCATACTCAAATTTACCAAAAAAAATCCACCACGCCTTAAAAATTTCTTTAAACTCATTACATGAGTTATAAAACATTCCCAATAAGCATCACACAGAATACCCATGTAAAACACCCAATTCAACACCAAATTGGTACTCAAAAAATCATTTTCTTAACAAAAGTCACCTAAAACCAATTTCTCAGCAACAACCAAAGGATAAGAAAATGGAAAACATTATTTTAAGACCTAATAAAGTTCAATAAAATCAACTAGATAATTTTAGGTCATCCCTTAAGGAACCAACAAAAGATTTATTCGAAAAACCCCTAAATTTCACATGAAATTGGCATTAAAAATTTATTTGCTTTATAATTGTCAATAAAACCAATTTTTTCAGAAACATTAAAATGAAATAGACATTTACATACCATAAACACATCAGATATGTCACAAATATTGCATTCCAAAAGGAATCACCTACCAAAGTAATGAAATCCCTTGAATCAACGTGCGAAAATCAAGTCGCACCACCATCGTACCAAGAGGCATTTAGAACAAACCTAAAACCACAAAATTAGACCAAAAAAACCCCAAGGTTAAACCCTAGGTTCCAAACCCTGACCCTTGATCATTTGGTAATTCAAGTAAAAGTGAATAAACCCCTATCAAATAGAATTAAACCCTAAGAAATTTGAAAGAGGAATGGGAGAGACTCACTTACTTTAGGGATCTTGAAGAATCGCCCCAAATACACCATTATATGAATTTTAAAATAGTAAAAACTTCAAGGGAGGTTCTAATAAGGATGAGGAAGTAATTTAAGAACTATAATGGGGGGAAAGAGTACGAATTGAGAGAGTTATGATGGAAAGAACTTACCTCCTCAAATCTTGACGATTTTAGAAACCCTAATATGTTCTGAACTCAATCGCGATGAAGAAGAGATACAAAGAGGGGGGAGAGATTTTGGGTATGTGGATGGGTTCCATGGTCTTGGATGAGACTTTTAATCACCAAAAAAGAATAAAATTTTAATAAGTTATTAATTATGCAGATTTGATTTTTAAAACTGGAATTGGGCTTCCGAGCAGGCCCAATACCTTAAATAAAAACCCATATACACCTTGGTTATGGATTTCTAAAGGCTCCAAATTGAAATGTTGGTGTTAATATGTCAGGGAAGGAAATTTAGGAATTGTAATGAGTGAAAAATATTAAAAAATGAAAAAGTTATAAAAGAAACAAAATTTATTTTTAAATCTAGAATTGGGTCACGGTTTGGCCCAATTCAAAAAAACTCACCTATTCCTCCATAAAACCTTGGGAAACCCCCAAAACAAAGCATCAATGAAAATTAAATGAAAAATAACTTTAAAATATTCCATGTATGTGACAATTATCCAAACTATGAAAACTTTCCATCCCAGAAAGTCAACCTGAAGCTTGATCAGAAAACAGGAACGGATTCTCCTTCTCAACCCCATGACTTCCGCTCCCATGTCTCATGTGTATCATTACCATGCTACCAATGAACCAAGACCAACAAAATGGGCTTAACTCGAAGCACCTTCTCTTGGGATTCCACTATTTGAACCGGCCTCTCAATAACAGACAAGTCATACTCTAGCTCAGTTCTTCCCAACTCAGCACATGGGATGGATCTGGGCTGTATTTATTTAACTGGGAGACATGGAAGATGTCACAGATGGATGTCAACTTAGAAGGTAAAGAAAACTTGTATGCCACCTTTACAACATGATCGACGATCTCAAAGGGCCTGACATACCGCAACATCAGCTTTCCTTTCTTCCCCAACCAACGATGGCCCAAACGAGGGGCCACTTTCAAGAATACCTTGTCACCCACAGAAAACTCTAGGTCTCGATGCCTCTGGTCATAATTAGATTTATGACTAATCTGAACTTTCAACAAGCACTTCCTAATCAACTTGACCTTCTCATAAGTCTCCTTTACAAGGATCAACCCCAACAGTGAAGTCTCTCCGACCTCAGCCCAACATAGGGGGGATAGACATGGCCAACTGTAGAGCGCCTCAAAAGGGGACATTCAAATCGAGGATTGGTAACTATTATTATAAGAAAACTAAAACAATCCCAAATGGCTATCCCAAGAACCTCCAAAGTCCAGGACACATGCATGAAGCATGTCCTACAAAATCTGATTCGCCTACTCTGTCTGACCATCCGTCTAAGGGTGGAATGTCATGCTCATCTTAATCTGAGACCCCAAGGCCTTATAAAGGCCTTCCCAAAATCAAGAAGTGAAGTGTAGGGTCTCTATCTGAGACAATTACTGATGGTACGCCATGGAGTCTCAACACTTTATTAAGATACAAATGGCCCAACTCATTCACTTTAGTCGTATCTTTTATCGGAATGAAGTGGGATGATTTTGTCAGACGATCAATCACCACCAAAATGGAATTATTACCCCAAGGTGTACGAGGTAAGCCAACAATGAAGTCCATAGAGACCTCATCCCACTTCCAGGTAGAAATGGGTAGTGGTTGGAGCAAACCGGAGGGCCTTTGGTGATCTGTTTTCACCTAATGGCATGTGTAGCATCTCGATACAAAGTATGTTATGTCCCGTCTCATACCAGGCCACCAAAACTGTCAACAGACATCATAATACATCTTAGTGGCACCCGAATGGACAACCCACTAAGACTGGTGGATATCCTGCATCACCACCTTCCGTAAAGATAACGACACTACTGAATGAACCTTGAATCACAAGATGCCCTCGGGAGATGACGACCAATCAGAGGATGTCTCCCCACCATGATGAAACTGCTTCAACCACTGAAAAAGCTCATCACTGGGTTGTTCCTGCTGAATCAACTCCAACAAAGGAGTCAAATGATCTCTCACTAAGAATGCCCCTCTACTATGTTCCTTGGTCTGCACATGCATCTGAGAAAAGATCCCCATCAATGCCCACTCATCACTGGACATCCTCAAAGCCTGCATTGGAACTCTTCTGCTCAAAGCGTCAGCCACCACATTACCCTTGCATGGGGTATAGACAATGTCAAAGTTGAACCCCTGCAAGTACTCGATCCAGCGATGCTACCTCAAGTTGAGGTCCTTCTGCGAGAAGATATAGGCTAAGATTTTGTGATCAGAGGAAACCACAAACTTCTCCCCAAAGAGGTAGTAATGCCAAGTCATTAAAGCATGCATTACCACTTCCAGCTCCAAGTCGTGGGTCGGGTAATTCTTTTCATGTGGTCGGATTTGGAGAGAGACATACGCCACCACGTGATCATCCTGCATAAGCACACACCCAAGACCCATACCTAAAGCGTCATAATAGACCACATACCCCTTCATGGCCTCAGGTAAAATCAGATCGGGGGTGGTAGTCAACCTCCTCTTCAGCTCCTTGAATTATGCCTGACATTCTGGACCCCATACAACCTTCACCCATTTCTGGGTGAGCGCAGTCATCTGTGAAGCAAGCCAAGAGAAATCCTGAACGAATCGCCTGTAATAACTATCTAGGACAAGGAAACTCCGGATCTCGAACACATTCTTTGGCTGATCCCATGACATAATCGCACTAATCTTCTCGGGGTCCACTGAAACCTCCTTCTCATAGATCACATGCCCAAGAAATTTCACTTCCCTAATCCAAAAAGTGCACTTTGACATCTTTTCATAGAGGCAGTGATCCCACAAAGTTCCCAAGATGATCCTCAAGTGATGTTCGTGTTCCTCTTTACAGACAGAGTATACTAGAATGTCATCCACGAACACCACAACGAAGGAATCGAGATACTGATGTAACACCATGTTCATGAGTGCCATAAAGACTACTGGAGCATTGGTCAATATGAATGGCATGACCAAATACTCAAAGTGGTCGTGCCTACTTCGAAAGGCTGTCTTAGAGATATCATACTCCTTCACCTTAAGCTGGTGATAACCCGAATGAAAGTCTATTTTTGAGAACCACTTTTCCCCATTTAACTGATCGAACAAATAATCTATTCTAGGCAAAGGGTATTTGTTCTTAATTGTGGCCTTATTCAGCTTCTGGTAGTCAATGCACAACCAGAGGGATCCGTCATCCTTTTTCGAGAACAACATAGGAGTGGCCCAAGGAGAGATGCTCAAGTGAATGAATCCTTTGGATTATAAGTCGTACAGTTGTATCTTTAATTACCTTTACTTGGTGGGGGCCATGTGATAAGAGGGAATATATATCAGTTATGTTCCCGGCGCTAGATCAATAGAAAACTCCACATCCCACTCTGGGGGGAAACCTGAGAAATCATCTGGGAATACCTCTGGAAACTCATTCACTACATGAGGTAGTGCACCTCTTGGGGAAATACCATCATCCAATAGCATGAGAGATGATAACTATGAGTTAAGACTTCCCAACTCTGGGAGTGGAGGTCCTGCGCAACCTGACCGAGGATCCCATTATCCCCAAAAAACCTGATGACTCCCATCAGGTTCTTTGAAACTCCCTCACTGCCTATAAAAATAGATGTGTTCTTAGAAGTGTACTAGCCAATACATTCCATGTATGACATAAAAAAGATCCATGTCTAAGACCAAGAGGTCCCACTCCATCTCGACCCCTGACATAGAAAGCGCACACGATGGGCACCTGAGACCATGCTCCTTCTTCTTTCCCAGCGGTGTCACCAACTCCATCGTGAAAGACATCAAATCAGTTGTAAAATTCACCATGTCCACAAAATGGGAATAAATAAATGAAATAGAGGCACCAGTATCAAAAGGAGTAGTAGATATAGAAGATGTGATCAGAACGGTACCTCGAACTGTCGACGGCCCCACCTCTGATCCTGCTAGTACCTGATCTACTGCATGGAGATATATGATCTTTGCCTGAGGATGACTACAAGTCTTTGGTTGTTACCTGAACTGGCTCTTCCTAGAATATGACCCAGCCCTACCACTATGGATTCAAAATCAAGATCCCCCAGTCCTCGACGGCTTGGACTATGCTGTCACTCCTCTTGAAGCCACTGACCCTGTCCCACTAGGAAGTGGACATTCCACACCACAGAAATACTACAAATTCCCCATACCTCCACACTGGTAACAAGGCTTTGGAGGAAGTGTACATGTGAGTCATATTTTCTTGTGCTTCCCACACTTTTGGCACACGACCGATCTCACATTAGAAGCCATAGATGAAAACTACCTGGAAGAGTGCCCTGAACTGCCACCTCCTTTCTTCACATGATCCTCCTGCTTCCTTTTCTTCTCTGAGGAGCTACCACTTCCCACTGCTGATACTGTACAATAAAAACCATCCCTGCCTTTCCTATCAATCTCCACCATGCAAGCCCAATCAACGACCTCATTATAGGTCCTCATCTTAAATAAGAACACCTTGGAGTATATCTATAGTTGCAAGCCTTTCTCAAACCTCTGGGACTTCGCATTCTCATTGGAGATGATTTTTGGAGCATACTGAACCAAATTTGCGAAATGGTTGGCATACTCCATCATATATAGATTCCCCTGAACAAGGTTCATTAACTCTCTTGACCTTGCATAAGCCAACACCTCAGGGTAGTACTGTTCATTGAAGACAACCTCAAAATCTCCCTAGCGCATCTACTCATTCTTCCCAGTCTAAAGCACTGACTCCCACCACTTACGGCAGGGAAACATCAACAAAACGGAGGCACACTTCACCCTGATCTCCTAGGGTGTTTCTAGGAACTCAAACACACACTCGATCTTATCGAGCCATTCCGATGCTTCCTGGGGTTCTGAGCTGCCTCAGAAGGTAGGAGGCATATTTTTCAGAAATTCTTGAGCTTATCTTTTCTAGGACCCATCCCTTCTGCCCTAGGAAGAATAGAAGTAGGATTTGGTCCCTACCGTAGATCTTGGATAGCCCAGACCATAGCCTTGACTAGCCTCTGATCGATCAGTGTGGGAGAACTCTCTCGGGCTTCCTCCCGTGGGTGCGTGGGAGCTTTCCAAGGAGGTGTGTTACTACAAAATACAATAGTCACAAAACAATAATCAATACCACAATTCTGAAAATTTTAATCAAATACAACAAATATAAATAATCTAAACACATTCCAGTAATAAAATAAATAACTACCCCACCTCCACCAGATGTCCATGTGTGGTCTGCAGCCCACATGTCTCACCTGGAAGTGAAGTCAATTCCTAAATTCCAACATCCCCTGGTAACTCAAGGTCTGCCAAGAGAGGGGCAGGTCAGGAACCCTACTCACAACAAAAACCCTAAGCCCATACAGTCCTAGCTTCTGTTTATCCCGACTCATCCTAAAATAGCAATATAACTCAAAAACAAAAACCCCTTCTAATACCATTTTGTCACGAACCAAATCATTTCACCACTAATACTGGCACCAAAACCAGCCCGTGACAAGTCCTGAAGGGAATTACCTATCCCCAAGGGCTGGCACAAGTGCTCGGGTATCATTTATCTTAGTTTGGGAATGATTTACCTGAATATGTATAAATAAAACATCAAAAATATTTGATAAAATGAATCTGAGAAAATCATACCAACAAGGTTTATACAAAAATCCAAAACTGAATACAAAAGTCAAAATGAAAAACAAAACATAAAAAGACACAATGAAACATCAACAAAACATCCCCATGGACTCCACATGACAAGGGGTCATCACCCCCAAACCGTCTCCATAACTCTGCCCCAAGGATGGAGACTAACACCCTGAACCGCCATCACCCTTAACCTTTCCTTTACCTGAGTCAAACATAACTAGGTCTACCTACACCCAAGGAGTGTAATTAGGGTTTTATCCTAATCCCAATAGGATACCACCCAATGATTCTAAAGAGCATGCAATATAATGTGAAAAATAAAGCAGTTTTATTACGCAAAGAAAATCAGTGATAAAATCCTTGAAATGAAACTTTCAATTGGAAATAGTATTCAAGATAAAGTTTTAAGAATGTTCACACATTTAAATAGACATGTTATCTATAGTATATTACTACCAAAAACACCCCAATACATGGGAAATACCACAAACACAATGAGCAACAAAATCGGGAACCCCCCTAGGCACTAGGTAGTCTCGGGCCCCATGTACCTCATACCTCAGTGTAAACTAACCAAAGTAAAATCTGTTCTCATGCACGAGCCACTAGTAGGGAAAATACCTATAACCTATTGGTCCACAATAATAATTCACATAGTTTAGTTAGAGTTTTATTTATCCAAATGATAGGTGAAACAGGGACAAAACTCATCTGGTCCACTAGCCATACTAGTACACATCCGCCCCCCCCTAGGTACCCGGGCTTCCCCCTTTGTGCTCCAACAATTTCAGAATGATACATATATCCATTTTCATATAAAACACCACTACTGGTCACATACAATCATTACCATATCTACACACATTTTATACCCTTTAAAACACACAACAAAACACTTTGAGTTTCAATAAAACAACTTCTCTAAATCATTCCTTGTTTTGCAACCAAAACTCTTTGAAAACCCCACTTGAACACCATGTGCATACTCACATTTACCAAAAAAGAATCCAACACACCATAAAAATTTCTTTAAACTCATTACATGAGTTATAAAACAATCCCAATAAGCATCACATAGAATACCCATGTAAAACACCCAATTCAACAACAAATTTGTACTCAAAAAATCATTTTCTTAACAAACGTCACCCAAAACCAATTTATTAAAAACAAACAAAGGATAAGAAATTTAAAAAAAATTATTTTCACACCTAATAAAGTTCAATAAAATTAACTAAATAATTATAGGGCATCCCATAAGGAACCAACAAAAGATTTATATGAAAACCCCCTAAATTTCACATGAAATTGGAATTAAAATATTATTTTCTTTATAATTTCCACTAAAACCAATTTTTTAAGAAAAATTGAAATCAAATAGACATTAAAATACCATAAACATAGCTTTTAGGTCACAAAGATTTCATACCAAAAGGAATCACCTACCAAAGTAATGAAAACCCTTGAATCAACGTGCGAAAATCAAGTCGCACCACCACAACACCAAGAGGGGCTTAGAACAAACCTGAAACCACCAAATTGGACCAATAAAACCGATGTTTAAACCATAGGTTTGAAACCCTACCCCCTGGTCATTTGTTACTTCACGTAAAATGTAAGAAACCCCTATCAAATAGAATTAAACCCTAAGAAATTTGAAAGATGAATGGAACAGACTCACTTACATGAGGGATCTTGAATAATCACCACAAATACACCCTTAGATGAATTTTAAAATAGTAAAAACTATAAGTGAGGTTCTAATAAGGATGAGTAGGTAATTTAGTAACTGGAATGGGGGAAAAAGATTAATAATTGAGAGAGTTTTGATGGAAATAACTTACCTCCTCAAATCTAACCGATTTTAGAAACCCTAATATGTTATGCACTCAATCGTGATGAAGAAGAGCTCCAGAGTGGGGAAAGAGAGGTTGGGAACGCGGCGGGTTCAATGGTCTTTGGTGAGACTTGGAATCACCTAAAATCTTTAAAATTGAATAATTTATTAATTAAAACAATTTGATTTTTAAAACTGGAATTGGGATTTCGGGTTGGCCCAATCCCTTAAATAAAAACCTATATACACCATGGTTATGGATTTATAAAGGCTAAAATTTTCAATGGTGGTTTTAATATGTCAGGGGAGGACATTTAGGAATTTTAATGAGTGAAAAATATTAAAAAATGAAAAATTTATAAAATTAACAAAATTTATTTTTTAATTTAGAATTGGGCTCACGGTTTGGCCCAATACATGAAAACTCACTTATTCCTCCATAAAACCTTCAGAAACCCCCAAAACAATGCATGAATGGAAATTAAATGAAAAATAAATTTAAAATATTTCATGTATGTGACAATAACCATTATGAATTATATAATGGTAGGAATAAAAAAAATTAATTAATTTAGATTTTTTGGTTGAAAGTTATTTATACTCAACAAAAAAGAGAATTTATACAAATTTTCTTCCAAGAGTGATGAATGAATTTTCCTTGGATATTATAAAACTAGTAAATCATACATTATGTTTAATATAATGAATAAGATTTTGGAAGAATATGTACATATAAATTTTGATGAAACAAATCCACATTATCCTAATACACATTTATAAAATCTAGAGGTTGATCTTCCTAAACTAAACAGAAATGCTAAACTAAGTGATAATTCTTCCAAACCTCTTGTAGAAACATTTCTTGGATTTTTTGAACAACATAAATATGAAACTGTAAATGACAATTAGGTGTTGGAAATTTATACTCCTAGATAAGGAAAATCATAATAGAGCTTCTATTAGAAACCAATTTTAACATCAAGATTTTTTGTCAAGGAATTAACCTAAAAACATCATTGAAGTAATTAATAATGAATTATGTGTAATGGATTTGTAAAAATACTTAAATTAGTTTGAAATAAATAAACTCTGGGAATTCATAGAAAGATACAAGGACCACATAACTATTTTCACTTAATGGTGTTTAGAAAAAAAAGTTTATGATTTAGGAATAATAATTAGAAGTAAAGTAATATCAGTTGTACAAGGATATATTAAAGAATAATTTATTGATTATGGGGAAAAATTTACACTAGTATAAATACATGTATTCATCAAGATGTTTCTTTCCAATGTAGAAAATTTGAATTTAAAACTATATAAAATGGATTTCAAGAATGAATTCTTAAATTTTTATATAATTAATGCTGTTTTTTTTTAAAAACCCCCTATATTTCAAAAAAAAATTCCTTAAAAATCGTGTTTTTAAATTTTAAAAAAAATATATTTCTTAAAATAATATGCTAGATCTTGGTATGATAGGCTCATCTCATTTTTTATTTTAAAAGTTTTTACTAAAGGAATAGCTGACCCTACTCTATTTATTAGAAGATTTTAAAAAGATGTTTTAGTTATATACTTTTTTTTATATTATTTTTGGATCTTCAAGAAATTATTTGCGTTATTAATTTTAAAAAATGATGTAAAATGAATTTGAAATGAGTTTAATGGGTGAAATTAAATTCTTTCTTGGTATCAAAATTTTCAAAATAAAGATGGAATTATTTTATATCAAAGTAAATACAATAAAAATATTTTAAAGAGTTTTGTAATAGATAATATTAAAGTTAGTGATACTCCCATGAGTAATATATGGAAGTTGGATCTTAATAAAATGGGAAAACTCATTAATCAAACCACTTACAGAGGTGTGATTGGAAGTCTACTATGCTTAACTGCTAGTTGGCCAAATATAATATTTAGTGTGTGTGTGTGTGATCATTTTCAAGAAAACCCAATAGAGTTACATTTAATAAATGTGAAAAAATGTCAAATACCTAAAAAATACAACCAACTTAGGTTTATTTTACTCTAGAGTATGAGCATTGTATTTAGTTAGTTTTTCATATGCTTATTTTTTTATTGTAAGTTTGATAGAAAAAATAACCTCTAGAACATGTAACTTTTTTGGGAAATTCTATACATTCGTAGTGTAATAAGAAATATAATTTCATTGCATTAACAACTATTAAAGTTGAGTACATAGCTACAGGTAGTTTCTATTCATTGAATTTTTGGATGAAACATACATTACTTCACTATGGATATTAATTATGACATATCCTTATAAATAGTGATAATAAAAGTGGGATAAAAATATTTAAGAATCATGTATCAAATTATAGAACAAATAAAATTGATATAATATATCACTTTCTAAGAGATAATTTTCAAAAAAGTGATATAACTCTTGAGTTCATTGGTACTGAACATCAGATTACTAATATATTTACAAAACCCTTGAATATTTAGAGAACCAGCTATATTATACATGAATTGGTCATGATGAATTATGTATAAATTTTTTAATTTAGATTTATTTATTAATTCCTATGTTAAACTATTTAATATTTTATTTCTTGATAATTCTGGAAGTAACTGTGAAGTGAAGTTCACATGGTAAGTATGCCAACCTTGAGTTTTTGATCATGCAGTCAGTATGCCTACTATGAACACATAATCATGCAGTAACCATACTTACTATGAGTATTAACTCACACAATTACTACACCTTCTATGAAAATTTCATTCATGTGGTTAGAATACCCACCACAAGATCACGGTTAGCATGCCTACCATACCTTTGGTCTCAGAGATCAATGACTAGAAAACCTACCATGTCAATTTACTTAGATTGTTTTGTGAAAATATTTTTGGCAGAATTTCATTTAAGTTTATTATTATTTTAATCCATAAATAATTTAAACAATATTTTAATTTTAATCTTAATTGACACCCATATTTTCCATTAAATATTCCCTATTATTTTGAAATATTTCGAGAAAATAGATTTTTCTTAACTCGAACCACTCACTCTCTCCAGCATGAAACTCTCTATTTTTTCACCCATATCTAAGACTTTTGAACTCAAACTGAACCGAATATGGTAAGGATAAAATGAATTTTTGGAAAAAAAACTTTTTCTATTCATTCACCTCATTCAAAGAATATAAAGAAGTCAAAATACATCTCGATCATGACAGTAGAGATGATGAATCTACACCTTGTTGATTTTCTTATCTCTACAGAAAAGTAAATCATTACACATTGGTTAAAATCGAGTATATTCTGGGTTTGGAATGTGATTCAGGAACAAATATGGGATGCTCAGTTTAAGTACAATGGTAAGCCTTTCTATCCAAATCTTATTAGATATTTTTATGTGCACCATGAGTTCTTCCCTGGAGAGAAAAATGATATTAAATAGATTATTAATGGTGAAGTTTTGGAGTTCAATTTTAAGTGATGCGAAAATTGTTTGGGTGTACCTCACAAAGAAGAGTTTGGAAATTTCCAGAGCTCATACCCATTTAAACATGATCACTTTGAGTTTTATAATTATTTAGATGAACTAACTAATAATTTAACTCCTCAAAAACCTTTATTTATTGATTTGAGTGGTGAATGTAGGCATTTGATTAAGTTTATCCATAACCCAATTTTTCCAAGAAAATGAGACTTCAGTATCCAGCAGCATCAGATCTATTTTTCTTATTTCTGAGGAAGAATGGTGTTCAGATCAACCTGTGTATTTATGTCATGAGACATATGGTTGAGTAGTGTAAGACTACCTCAAAGTTTAGTTCTTTACAAAACCAAAATATGATTTTAGACTTTTTTTAATACAAAGTCTTAATTCCTTAAGGGGAGGAAATTATTACCTCATCATATGGTCCCTTCCTTACATAAAAAAATTTGTAAGTAGATGAAGGTAAATTGGAATCGAAGTAAAAAAGAATGGGTGGATGACCCATGAATTATTTAGGAAAAATTTAATCCTATAAAATACCTAGTTATACCTAGGAATATTGTTTCTCTGGGTCTTGAACTAGATGAGATAGTTTAGTATTCATATGATGAGGTGGATGTTGGTGATAAAGAATAAGAGGAAGAAGATTAAATGGTAGATTCATATGAAAAAGCAAGAGTTTCTCATGAGGATAGTAGAGAAGAATGTCTTGACGTGTATTTTGTATCTCCTATATCTCCTATTCCCTTTCCATCACAATAATAATTGCTTTAGTTTGAGGATATAATAATATAAATATTTATGTGAGTGGTTATAGGCCTGATATGGATGATTCTAAGGACTCTAAAAGTACTGGTAAAAGTAGTTAGGAATGATCTCCTGTGATTTATAGTACTCCAAGAGAACCTATCCCCTATACACCTGCTAAGGGGGAGAACCCCCAAGATCTCTTTTTTATGGTTGTATTATCTTGATTCAGATGGTTATGGGTGGAAATTCACCTGGATGGGGTGAACCTTCTATCCATTCTGATCAAAGGGCACTGGAGGAATATCTTATTACTACCATTGATACTCCAGAGAGACTTGAGGTATCTCTTGTGAGACCTTTGACTGATTAGACTCTCTGTGACATCTTTGGTCCTACATCCACAACATTTTGTGAAGAACCTTAGAAAGGAAGTGCTCATAGTGAAGATTCTGAGGATGTTACTTCTATTTCTTATTGATAAGAATCTGTTTCTGATGTCAAATTTGATGTTCTGGTTGATAGAGTAGAATTAGTAGAGGATGTTCCTGAGTTATATGGTAAGAAATTGGATTATGATCCATAAAAATCTATCCCTTATACTTCATAAGTCACTAATAATCACTTTGATTTGTTCAAATCATAGTTGATTCAAGAAATTTTATTGTTAATTTTGACAACTCCTTATAACAAATTAGAAAAATCTGACATTTATGACATTGTTACAACAGTGATATCTCATATTTAGCCAATATTTAATTTTTGAATTTAAATGATGAAAAATGATCTTGCATATTTGAGAGCTTAGGTTGGTTCTATCAAGTATGATCTATCTAATATGATGATTTAGTTAGACCAAGGTTTTATAAATGTTGTGTTTCGACCTACTCATGTGCCTCCTCCTGCTCCTCCAATTTAGCCATATTTTGATGAATAAAATATTATAAAACTCCTTAGGGATGCGTTTAAGTTTATGTTTTATGAGTTTCTAAAAACCCAGGATGTTGTGATTGATGTTTTTTAGACACATTCTACCAAACCCTATAAGTAGTTTGAGAGGATGCCATGAAATCTGGTCAAGATAGAGAAACAATTAAGAAGTCTATTGATTACTATCTTAGCCATATATTTACAAATTATAATTTAAAGGGTATGTTCAGGACCCTTTCCTTGGATATAAAGATTCCACCCTTTACTCAATCTTTCAAGTCCCAAGTTGAAAATCTCAAGGCTATGAATCTTTTTTTGAAAGCGTTATTTAAGAATTGATATTATTTAATTTAGGATTTGGAGCATATTTTTCAAGCAGTTAGTGATTTTACTTGGTATATGGAACCTTATATTTACACTTCTCAAATAGTTGTGCTAGCTTCTTAAGCCATTTCATTGTCCTTACCAACTACCTACTCTACCATAAATCCTTTTAAATTGACTCATGGACAATCCTTTCAGAAACTGAGACCTGTTTCTATATGTGTGGTCATTGTCGATCATGCCATCTCATCTGCTCCTCGGACTACCTCCACCCATTCCTATACTTAAAAAAAGGACCCTATCCTTTCTATAGATATTAGAGATATATCAGATTTGGATACATATTAGGATCTATGATGGGGACATTTTATAATCTTTTTATAATCCTTTTGTAATCTATTTTGATATATTAACGAAATATATTCTTTTATTCTCATTTTTTTCTTAAATTATTGATTTTAATTTTATTTTTTCATTACTTTCTAATAATACTAAAATGGGGATAAATATATTAATTAGTAATAAATTACAATCAATTGAATTCATTCATGATTTCAGAAACTTATTATAGCATTAATTCAATCCTCTATAAGTATACTTTTGTTATATTCAATCACTTTCAATTTAATTATCATGATTTATGATCATCAAAAAGGAGGAGATTGGTGGATTCTTCCAGCACCACCTTATTTTAATGATCCCAAATCATGTTTATAATTTTATTGATGAATTTTATGTTTTCTATTAGTAAATGATTTTCTATAAAAAAAAACTTTTCAAAATGGATAAGTATGGAACTTAGCATGCCACCCTACCATGTGAATAATTTTAATTGACTATGATGTCCAAGTGATCATGTTCCACCTTAACACCCATTATATTCCACTTGATCGTATGTATAAACTAAATATGATGCATTAAATAAAAAAAATTTCAAAGTCATAAACTAGATTTGAAGGGGATTTAAACTTGATTTGCATTGAAGATAACCTTACCACATGTTCAATCAACCTACCATGAAACAAATAAGTACCTACAGTGTGTAAAAAAAGTCCTAATCACGTGAATCAATGAAGTGACCGCATAAAGTAAACTACTTACCTCATGAATAAATCTAGTTATCATGCCAAGTTATGTAAAATTTTAATCAAGTAATATATTCACCACATCTTTTATTGTATGGGATATATAAGGAAACAAGCTACTGCATGAAGTACTAAACCTACCACATAATCTAATAAACTAAGAACATGAAGGAATGGACTGACCATGACGCCTTACTACATCAACTCACCATGTAAACCGACCATGATAAGTTGTTGTTACAACTAAACATTCCAATTGACCATCATATCGACTAACTATGTTTTAAGTAAAGATAAATTGTCATGTCTAACTTAGAAGTGTAGCATTTTAAACCTCCAAATGGTAGTTTTTTAAGAATTAATTGAAGTGTAAGTGCATTTAATATTGCATTGATTATTCTACAATGTCTGGTTTTGGATGAAGATCTTCTGAATAAGGTAAGAACCGATCATGTGAGAAGTGTTGTTGAACAATTATCTTACAAAAAATAAGTGAGTATTTTGTGTTAAAAATAATAATTGTTTGGAAATATCAACAACACTCAATTTTCCTAAACCTTCTGTGAAACTTGAACAATCTTTTTCTAAAGAAAAATTCAAGGAATATGAACAACTGAAGCAATTCATATTGAGCTTCTTCACATTTCCTTATCTCATATCTACTGATCTTTATTTTTATGCTTTACTTTAATGTTATGTTTTTTACTATGTATATTTGTAAAAAACAGTCACTTTTTCTAAACTAGGAAGTTATTGACATTATCACTTAAATTTCCTCATCAGTATTCCCAAAAAAACTATGGAATAGGTCCTTTGTGACTTGGTATCCTTTTTTATCACATACAACAATTATGGAAGAGGTTCTGTTCCTAGAAATCCTTGTGTAATATTTTCTCTAAAATATTATCCAGGTTGTGGATTAGTTTATTTAATAATAAAATACTTGGAAGTAGTTTATTTCTAAGTGGAGGGTATTAAGTTTCGTCTTTAGACTAAATCCCTTCTAAAATTTTGATTGTGCATTATTTTTTTTTCTTTATTTTAAATAAAACTGATTTCAATTTTCATAACTATTAAAGAAAACTTAGCTATAATAGTTAGCTTAAAATAGTGTATTATATATTGTCCTTGATATTAGTATATTAGTTTCAAAAGTTAAAGTATTTTCCAAAGTATGTTAACTAAGCTATGATTGAGATTTTTAGAACCTTTTCTAAAGATAAAATTGTATATTTCTACTTTTTTTGTTAACAAGGTGATTTTGTCAAATTTGGGGATTTAGATTTTAAATTTTGTTTAAAAAAATATTATAAACACAATTCACCCCCACCCTCCCCACCCTCTTGAGTTGTCCACTCCATCCAATAGTCATGTCTAAAGAGAGTTCTTGTTGTGAAGAACTTAATGGTAAATAATGTAGATCTTTTATGTACCAGTTATTTCTGTATCCAAGTTTCCAGAGACACTGAACATTTATGGTTATTGCATGGATCATAATGTTATGTAATGAATATTAATCTATTAATATGTAATATTTATGTATAAAATTTTGGGTTATATATATATGATGAAAAAATATACTATTATAGATTTTTTCAAGTGTTTTTGTAGTAAGGAGGTGTTTTCCCTTGTTTTATATCTATCAGGTTGGGTGTTATTATCTTATATATTTGTTTCCTTTTTGTGTTTACCTATGAGTGTTATTCCAGATTATTGATGTATATTACATTCATTTTATATGCACTTGGTTAGTTATATATTACCAGTGATTGTTGTTTATATCATGTATTGAAGATTCATATTTGTTACAGATTGTTATAGACTAAGGCCTCCTATGTGTT
The DNA here is from genome assembly GCA_963277665.1 of Viscum album. Lineage (NCBI taxonomy): Eukaryota > Viridiplantae > Streptophyta > Magnoliopsida > Santalales > Viscaceae > Viscum > Viscum album. Next base: position 378,282,446 of record OY728140.1, on the reverse strand, counting down.
ATAGGACTTATTGGTGCTACTCACTAGTCCTTAGCCTATTTAAGATGAACATGGGGTGTCACACTCAGATTAACTATGATAGGGCCTCGATATGTCAAGTTATATCAGTAGTCACTAACACATGTCATATTTGTGGTAGGCTTCAAGGGGCACATTCATCTTTACTATTGACTCAATAGGGGTTATAGTAGGTAAAATTCATGACACTATATATCCTTAAAAATACTTATCTATGAGCATGTTTGATGGTTATTATACTTGGGATTGTTGTTAATATATATCATGAATCCTTTAATTGTATGAAGATGAAAATTGTGGCACATATGCTCATAACTAAGTAGCTTATTCGGGGTATGTCATAAGTGGTATGATATTAATTGTGTTGGATTTGTCCAAGAACCTCCTTATTTTAATTATCAAAAATCTTGTTTGTTATATTTCTAATAAATTAAATGTTTTATGATATTCAACAATATTCTAGATAAAAAAAATTGGTTAAGTCTTGATATACCATCGCTATCTACTAATAGTTGAAATAAGCTACCATTAGTTGAAGAAAGTTACCACTCCAATCTACCATCAATTAAAAAATTGATCGCTAGTTCAAATCTATGACCACCAAGATCTACCATCAGGTGGTGCTATTGTCGAGTTGATCTACTGCCACTTCCATGTACAATTACCACCAACATCTGCTACCATCGCTCAGTTTTACCACCAATTAAATGGTGCTACTTCCAAATTTCACTACCACTCACTAGAGTTTTCATCAAGGAAAACATATCACAACCCCCAAGGTGAAGATACCATAAGTTCCAAGAAAATATTCTAATAAAGTGAAGCTACTAACAAAGCTTTCTAAATTCATAAATACACTATTTCTATCCATAATTAATTTAAAAATTAATTATCTAATGGATACCTTATACATTTAATGGTAGATAGAACCACATAAATTTAAGAATTATTATTCTTAAACAACTCCATAGAATTATTAAATAAAAAGTCAAACCTCCCATATTTTTTGCTCAGTATTAGGTTCTAGATTATTTGTTTATACTTTTAACTATAATGGATAATTAGATCGACTAGAATTCTATAAAATCAGAAGATATCCTTCATGTGAAAAATACACTTGCATGGGCATAGAAGCAGACACACAGTAATACATATGATAAAAAAATAATTATTAAAATATAAGTGTGTCGAAGAGCACTGGAAAATTGTTAACTGAGAACAAAAGAATTATTTCTAAAATTCCACAACAATTTTTTTTCTATAATGATTTGTAACTTGTTCATGCTCCTTTCAAAGATAGATTCAAGGACTCCTAAACAACTAAATCTATTCAGATTGAGAAGTAATATATTTCCTTATCTCTCACTTATTTATCTTTTTCTTTTATCATATTTTTTAGCTATGTTTTTTTACTATATATATCAGTAAAACACAATCTTCTACACTAAAATGGAGATTCCTTGACACTCTCAGTTATTTTTATTTTTTCTCTCACGTACAACTATAGAAGAGGTGTTTTGTGACCTAGAAACTTTTTATCCCATGTATAACAATGAAATAGGATTTATGACTGGATAGTCTTGTATTCTATTGTTTTTCAAATCCAAACCAGGTTGTGGATCAGTTTATCTAATAATAAATTACTTGAAAGTGGGTGATTACCATGTAGAGTGGATTAAGTATTATCTTGAGACTAAATCCTCTGTTTAAATTATGTTGTTCCTTATTTATTGTGCTTTATCGGTTTTTTTCTTTGTTTTAAATCAAGACAGTTTGTATTTCTAAATTAGTAAAGAAAAAATTACTCTAATAGTTCACTTAAATTGTTGTTTTATATACATTTTTTGATATGAGTAAACTAATTTCAAAAGTTAAATAATTTTAAAAAGTACTTTAACTAAGCTTTGATCAAGCTTTTGACAAGATTTTATAAATATAGAATTATATAATTCTATTTTTTTAACTTTGAGATTTTATTAATTTGTATATATAAGTTTTAAAATTTATTTTAATATAAATTTAATTAGAAACTCAATTCACCCCCTCCCCTCTTGAGTTGTCCACTAGAACCAACATTTGGTATCAATTTAGCTTCAAAAATTACGTTTACCGTGATCTAGTTTTATTTAAAGATATTAAATTTATATTTTATATAAATTAATATCTTTATGAATAATACTAAGCTTTAAAGAACTGCTTCTAATTAGACTCCTTATTTTAATGGAACTAACTAGCTCAATTGGAGATTAAAATGAAAATTCAAATAGAGATCATGGGCTTTGATATTTAGACTCTTATTTGGGGTAAATATGAAATACATAAAGCTCTTAGAAAAGATTAGAGAGATACAAATAAGGATATCTATGATAATAATTGAAAATAAATGAATGATTTATACTATGATTTAAGAGAAGTTGAATTTAATAAAATATCTATTTATACTAATTCTTTTGAAATTTTGGATACTCTAGTTATATCACATGATGGAACTTGAATTGTTAAAGAAATTCACTTAAATACTTATACAATTAAAATTTATAAATTTATGATAAATCCTAATGATTTTATTTTTGATATGTATCTTAGGTTTAATGAAATATTGAACACCATACATGCACTTGGAAAGGAAATTTCTAACAAAAATAAAGTCATGAGAATTATTATATGCCTACAAGATAGATGGAGGGGAACCTCTATTTCCATCATAGAATCATGTAACATTATTAAGTTTCTAGTAAAGGAATTCATTGGAAAACTAATTATGTATGAAGAATAATTTCAAGTGAACAAGTAAGAGGATGATAAAACTAAAAAGAAGTCAACATCCTTCAATACTTCAGACTCAAACTAAAATAGAATCTAAAAGTTGATATTTTAAGTGATGATGAAACATCATCTAATAGAGATGAATAAATTAATCATTTAGTTAGAAGTTTCAATAAATTACACAAGAATAATAAATTATTTAAGTAATAAAATTACAATGGTAAGTATGACAATAGAGGAAATTTGAGAAAAGAGTGGGAAAAGGTTTTTTCCATAAATGAAATATCCAGTTATGAGTGTAAAAAAAAGGACACATCAAATAAGACTATCCCCAGATAAAATATAATTAAAATTATGAGGAAAAAGGAAAAAATATATATAAAGGATGTGAAATCCATATGGAGTGCATCAGAGGATAGTTTAAGTAATTTGGTTTCCAATAGGGAAGGCAAAATGATAAAACCAATATGTGTTTCATGAAAAAAACATTTGAGGAAACCTTCTTGAAAAGTTATAGAAAGAGTTTATGGTATCTGAAAATTGGATGTTTCAGACGCATGATAGAGGACTACTCAATATTTAAGAACCTAATCAGTGTTGATGGGGGAAAAGTCACTTTTGGTGATAATTCCAAAGGAAAAATAATTGGGCTCGGTCAAATAAGTAACTCTAATACTATTTTAATTTCTAAATTATTATTTATATATGTATTAAAATATATTATAATTAGAATTTCACAATTGTGTGTTGATGGTTATCATGTTAATTCTTAAAATAATGTTTGTAAAGTTTATGATTCAAAACTTGTTTTAGTTTTTACTATTATGTGAAATGATAATGTTTATACAGTTGATTAGAAATATTTATTTTCTCCGAATATTCCATTTTTAAACACCTTTCACATAAATTATTGGATTTGGAATATGAGACTAGGCTATATTAATGTACACTCTCTTAGGAAGATAACTATGAAAGGATTAGTCAAGGGTCTTTATAAATTATAATTCCTAACATAAAAATTATGTAATCCTTATCAAAAAGGGAAGAGGAAAAAAATATCTTTCAAATCAAAGAAATAAATTTCAACTTCCCATCCTTTAGAGTTAGTTCACATGAATGTTTTTAGACCTTCAAAAAATTTCAATCTAGCAGGAAAACATTATGCCAATGTTATAGAGGATTATCATTCAAGATATATATGATTGTTTTTCCTTACAAATAAAAGTGAAGATATTTCCAATTTTTCTAAATATTCTCAATCTATAAAAAATATTATTGGACTTAGAATTACTAATTTAAGAATTGATCATATTCATGAGTTTGAAAAGAAATATTTTGAATCATTATGCTCACAGCAAGGCTATAGTCATAAATTTTCTGATTATAGTACCCCACAACAGAATGGTGTAGTAAAAATAAGAAATAGAACACTTCAATAAATTTTCAAGATAATTCTCAATGATTATGACTTACCTTTTTATTTTTTCATATAAGTTATGAGTACATTTTGTTATATAATTAATATAGTTCAAGTTAGACTGCTTTTAAAGAAAATTCCCTATGAGTTAAGGAATGGTAAAAAAACTAAAATCTAATTACTTTAGAGTTTTTGGTTGTAAATATATTATTCTCAATACAAAATATAACTTAGAAAAGTTTGAATCTAAAAGTAATGAAGGAATTTTACTTAGATATTCTACATCCAGCAAATCATACAAGTTATTTAATAAAAGAACTAAGATTGTGGAAGAATCTGTACATATCAAGTTTGATGAGACAAACTCACATTAACCTAAGACCTATATAGATAATCTGGGGGTTGATCTTTCTAATCTAGATATTAATTCTAAACATAGTGAGAATTTTATGAAACCTGTAGAAAAATATACCTATTCTAAGGAATGATTTTTACCTCAACCTGTAGATGAAAATGAATTTTCAAACACCTCTATTCCTAGAACAGTTAGGGCTAATATATATCATCCATTATATTCTATTCACTATTGGAATTAAAGGTATTTGCTATGGGCTATTTGCGACGGGATCCCATCGCAAATAGCCCGTTGCAGAAAATGGCATCGCAAATATATTTTTTTACGACGGGCCCATCGCAAAAAATAGTATTTGCAACGGGAAAGGGCCTCATCATAAATAATCCTTCGATTATATACATTATATATATAAATAGACCATTAATGATAGACCGTCACAAATACTATTTGTGATGGGGCAGTTACATGTCGCAACTAATCCTTCGATTATGTACATTATATATATAATAACCTTTTTGCGACGGGCCCATCGCATATAGTATTTACGATGGGCCTGTCGTCCTATCACAAATACTATTAATAAAAAATTATATTTAGATTATTTGTGATGGGATCTCGTCGCAAAAGGTCCTGTCGCAAATACTAAACATAATAAAAAAATATTTAATAAAATTATGATTAATAAAAAAATTATATTAATATTATTAAAATAAAAAAAATAAAAAAAATAAAAAAAAATTATTATTAGTAAAATAAACAGAAATTAAAAAATATAATACTAAAAAAATATTTAAATAAATTATGATTAATAAAAAATTAATATTAATTTTATTAAAATAAAAAAAATAAAAAACTATTACAATTCTCAATATTTACAAAAAAAATATAAAAAAATCATAAAATGTTATTATTATTAGTAAAATAAACAAATATTAAAAATATAATACTAATAATAAATAATAAAATATTAAAAAAAATTATGCAATATTTGTACCAATATAAAAGACAAAAACTGTAAATAGTTCATATTACAATAAATCTTAAATTCAAATGTTTTTAACATAAAAAAACAAATCACTGGGGGTCGTTTTCTAGAGTAGGTAGAGGAGCTGTAGGTGATGGTGGAGGAAACTTCATCCCTAAACTACGAGTTAGACTGTGCATGTACTCCATCTGCTCGTGATGTTCCTGCTGCTACTACCATCGACGCATCTCTTCCTCATGTTGTTGTTGCTGCTGCTACTGTCGCCAACACATCTCTTCATGCTGCTTCTATAAACTCTCTATAAGCTCAGATTAAGTTCGCAACTACTCCTGATACTGTGAAGCAGAAGATAAAGCCTCTCCACGAGCTTCACTCGAGCTGGACACTGACAACGCAGCAGTACCATAATAAGTACCCAGAGTCAAATGAGAGTCGATACCAACTACTCGAACCTTCTCAAAGCTATATTGTGTTGCCTTCATCCATGCTACCCCATCGAAATGGTAGGCACTGGTCTGCTCAGTCGTCTCATCCTGACTCTCAGCCTGTGTCTGAGAGGTTACAACCATATATGACTCCTTCAATTCCAATTTGAAATTAAAATAGTGAAAATATTATATGCAGTTAATTTTCAAACTAAAAAAAAATTACTAACCATAATCTGACGCTGACGATCACCTATAATCTCTCCAGTGGCTGGATCACTGTACATCCTCCGATAAACATCGAACTCTGTAATATCAGGATGCTCGTCTGCCTACAGAAATATAAAATAAAATGTTTATATTTAAAGTTATATAAAATATTTAAAAAATATACTTACCAAATGCTCTCTATGCATACTGAATGTATGACTACCAGCTCGATGTGTCACCTCCTGTCTCCCCTAGTTCTGCCTTCCCACTGAAGATATCCTCTAAAATCCACCACCCAACCAGTGTAAAAACAATCCATCGTAAATTTGAGATGAAATGTACTCTGGTTGTTGGGATCTACATGACTCATCAAAGTTTTTCACTCCTGCTTTCTTAATGGTTGTTCTTCTCAAATTGTGAAAAAACTAACAGAAACGGTCACACATAGACACCTTTCATGCCGTGTAGATAGCGTCATGCATGCTATCATCAATGGGATACCATAAACCCTAAAAATAATTTATAATATCAAGTTATAAATAAAATAAATTTCAAAATAAATATTATTTATTTACATACCAACCAATGATCGAACATGTCACATTGTATATCAATGGTAATTTGTTCCAATGTGATCTATGGCTGAGAAAAATAATTGTACAAGATAGCACTCCCCTGTCCAATAGCTACATTCGCAAAACTGTGAAAAAGAAATAAATAATCAAACAATTAGTATATATATAAATAAATTATTGAAAGCTAACTAAAATATATAGTTTACCATACCTCTATGTGTGTGGATCAAATCCAAGACATGGACGTTGGTCGGGGATAGGATCAGGAATCATCAATCGCACAAGACCGCGCCCCCTTCTCATATCCCCTGAACCGTCAGTAGGTTGAGGGTCAGATGGTCCACAATCCCCCTCATCTCAAGGTAGAGAAACCTCCTTCAACTCATGAAATAGATCAGGATCCATCTAAAACACAAAATGATTGTTTCTAGCAAATATTTGAAAATAATTATTATATATATATATATATATTAGTTATGATTATAACCATCATTTAAATGTTTCAATGTCCATCTTCAACCTCATCTCCATAGCTGTCCATGTCAATTTCTTCATCTTCCTCCCCAGCATCATCAATATCCATATGAGTTTTAGTTTTATCATCTCTTGTCATTTCAAATTCATTTTTAACATCATTAACATCTTCATCATCATCGATCCTTAATTGTGGAGTGTCCTCATCGATATTCATGTCTCTTTATGAAAAAGATGGATTTTGAGCAGTCTCTTGAAAATTTTCAATTCCTTCCACTTCATCGGAACCGCATTCAATTTGAGTAAACTAATTTTCCTGAGATTTCATTTTTATTATGCTCCACCAATCACTCAAGTCTCTTGAAGTAGCACGTTACTTTGCATAATAAATTTTATGTGTCTGTTGATCTAGTAAAAATGGATCATTTACTACAAGAAGACTTTTATATTTAATATCGACGATTCCATGAGTCGGATAAACACACAAGCCTCTCTCAGTATCCAACCACCGATATTTAAACATCGTTATGTAATTCTATCCTAGATAACACAACTCAATAATTTTATCCAGAATGCCATAAAAGTCAACTTTAGTTTCTCTATGATGCAATCATCTCAAGAAAACTCTACTGTTCATTGTTTTTTTGATTCCCCATATGCACATGTATGAAATCGAAAACCATTCACCACATATGCATTATAAGGTTTCACCATTTTGGATAGTGGGTTACTCAATATACACAGTCGCTTATCAATTTTATCACCATGTTGAGACACCTGAAAATTTGTAAAACAATTACTAATATGATAAATAATAAAACTAATTGATATTAAACCATCAATAATTTATGTTACCAGTTTTTGAATCCATTGAGATTTTTTTTTGTCTGCGTTCTTCATGAGCAGCTACTGTAATTTGTGGAAGTTGTTTCTTGATATGATTATCATATAACCAACAAATAAAATAATTGTACATACTCTAACATAAATTATAGAATAAGTGATAGAAGCACTCATAGGACAAATGATGTCATTTCTTCACAGTTGAGCAGAACATATGTATGAGCTCTGTGATGTTCATCATATGAAAACCATCATTTATGAACTCCACCGAAACCAAGATTTGGCTGATTAAAAAATGATAATTTAATATCCATTTCATCATTAAAATTCTCCTCGTTTCGTCCCATGTGATTGTGTTTTGAGGGATATTGAGATTCAAAATAATGAGAGTAGAAAAAAGAGATTTCCTCTTGCAAATAAGTTTCAGCAATTGAGCATTCAACTGATACTTTTTTACATACTTTTTTCTTCAATTTTTGCATGCATCTCTCGAATGGGTACATCCATCGAAACTATATTGGACCTAAACATTTAGCTTCATGTGGAAAATGTAATATCAGATGTTCCATTGAGTCAAAGAAAGCTGGCGGAAAGATTTTTTCTAGTTTTCATATAATTACAGAAACATCTTCTTCCAGTTTTCTTAGCACATCGTAGTTTGTTTTCACTGCACAAATGTCTCGAAAAAAATATGATATGTCTTTTATCGAATCCCAAATCATAGAATTCAACAAACCTATGAATCCAATCAGCATATTTCTTTCCATTATAACATGATAATCGTGACTTTTTAATCCGGTAATATAACCATTCTTAACACATCTACCCAAATTAGAAGCATAGCCATCTGGAAGTCTCAAATCTGTAATCCACTGAAAAAATAGTAAGAGACTCTCTTTGGACAGTGTATAACCTGTTATTGGCTTAATTAACCTCTGTGATCTAACATTTTAAAATTGTTCAAGTTCTGCTCACCTGTAAATTTGGACAAGATATAATCGTGCCTTTACAGTATCTTTGTTCTTACCTGGTGTATCCAATACTGTTTGAAATAAATTATCAAAATAGTTCTTCTCAGTATGCATGATATTCAATATGTGGCAGACCAAAAAATCATATCAAAATAGAGGATCCCAAAAAATGCTTCGTTTTATCAACTTATGTTCTTTCCCAAAGCCATGAATTTTATGCTGGTTTACTGTTGGCCCAAATGTGATGAGAGGTAATGAAAATAAAATTGATTTTAACTCTGTACCTGAGATCATTTGTGGAGGTTCATCCCTTTCAATTTTACCTTTTTGAAATGAGATTTGTTCCTCTGAAAAGGATGATCGGTTGGAAGAAATCGGTGATAACAGTCAAAAAAGAAACGTTTTTTTCATTGACTAGCATAAAGGATTTGTTGCCTTTCATATAGTAAGGACAAGATTTCAGACCTTGTGTATTCCAGCCAGATAACATTCCATATGCCGGAAAGTCACTAATCGTCCACATCAATGCAGCTTTTAATATGAAATTTTGTTTCGTAGCAACATTTATGTACTAACACCATCACTCCACAATGCATTTAACTCATCAATAAATAGTTTCAAATAAACATCAATATTATTTTTCAGATGTCCTAGGATTAATAAGGTCAAAAAGATATAGGGCTCCTTCATCAACATCCATGGAGGTAAATTGTACGGAGTTATAAAGATAGGCCAACATGAATACTAAATACCATAAGAACCAAATGGACAGAAACTGTCAGTAGAAAGACCAAATCACATGTTTCGGGATTCTAAAGAAAAAGACGGGTGCATACAGTCAAAATATTTCCAAGAATCACCATTAGATGGATGATTCAAGCTTTTATTAGTTGAAATCTTGTTTTTGTGCCATGACATCATTGGCGTTGTGTTCTGATACATAAATAAATACTACAACCTAGGTGTAAGGGGGAAATATCTCAATTGTTTTAATGGAATCAATCCAGACTTCCCTAGTTGAGCTTCTTTATACCTCGATGGTCCACATGTTGGACAACTATCCAATTAATCATTTTCACCAAAATATAATATGCAATCATTTGGACATACAATAATCTTCCGATAACTAAGGCCCAGATTACAAACGAGCCTCTTGCTCTCATAGTAATTTGCAGTCAACACATTTTCTTCAAGTAACAGTGTTTTAACCAAAGAAAATATCTGATCAAAACAATTTTTTGACATTTTATTATCTGATTTAATAGACATAAATTTTTCAACCGCTTCTAATTTTATTATCTTGCAACCAGGATATAATGCATCCTCAGCAGACCTCAACAACTCATAAAATTTGGATGGTGCCAACTCAAAAGTTAAATCAATATTATCTTGAGTTTCAGTTTTCTGAACAGATGGACCTGCAACATCATGTACTAAATTTTGAAACTGTGATGGATCTAGATTCAAGTTATTAGTATCTTCTCTGGAACTATGTTCTCCTTTTTTATACCAAAAAACATAATCTGGTTGAAAACCAAACCGCAAAAGAGGTCCCCCAACCTTGTCAAATGTGTCAAACGTTCTTAGAGAACATTTTTTACAAGGATACTTTATTGTTCCTTCTAGAACATATTCTGTTTTTGATGATGAAAATGATAAGAAAGCTTCAACACCCTCAATCTATATAGGATTTAAACCATAATTTTTTGGATTTCTATGCTGATTTATCCAAACATGATCATCTAATAATGATTGTTGTCGACTTCCTTGTTCCATATTTTTCTACAAAATATAAAATCATTACTATTTTTGAATAATTTGAAATTATAAAAACACTATCTAAAAAAATATAAATAGTTAAAACTACTTAATAATTATCATTACTTACGGGCAACACAATTTCCAGTGGATTGACGACTCCTCTTTTGTCCGAGAGCTCATTTACTTGAAACTTTCTCACACACAAATCACAATGAATAATCTGATCAGAGTTATGCATATTCATTCTCGTATGCATGAGAATGAATATGGGTACCTCCGAGCAGATTCTTCATTGTGATTTCTGTGTGAGAAAGTTTCAAGTAAATGAGCTCTCGGACAAAAGAGCCCCCTTTTCGTCAATTAATCATCTTCTTGCAACTGTCACCACCTGAACACATTATCAAAAATGTGGTCCTACGAATGCATATTCAAACTCATGCATACGAGATTGGATATGCATACGTAGAAGCATACTTTTCATAATGTTTTAGATTTGGTGAAAGTTGAAAGGAGAAGATTCATCGAGCAAAAGGATTGTTTTCAATCCACTAGAAATTGTGCCAAGTTATTACAAGTTATTACAAGTTATTACAATTTATTACAATTGATTTTCTTGCTAATTGTTACTAATTGTTACTAATTGTTACTATTTCTTACTATTTCTTACTATTTCTTAATATTTCTTACTATTTCTTACTATTTCTTACTATTTATTACTATTTCTTACTATCTCTTACTATTTCTTACTATTTATTACTAATTGTTACTAATTGTTACTAATTGTCACTAATTGTTAATATTTCTTACTAATTGTTACTATTTCTTACTACTTGTAACTATTTCTTACAAATTGTTACTATTTCTTACTAATTATTACTAATTATTTTTATTTATTACTAATTATTCCTATTTATTACTAATTATTCCTATTTATTACTAATTATTTCTATTTATTACTAATTATTCCTACTTATTACTAATTATTACTATTTATTACTAATTATTACAAATTATTACTAGTTATTACTAATTATTACTAATTATTACTAATTATTACTATTTATTACTAATTATTACTAATTATTTCTAATTATTACTAATTATTACTAATTATTAATAATTATTACTAATTATTACTAATTATTACTAATTATTACTAATCATTACTAATTATTACTATTTATTACTAATTATTACTAATTATTACTAATTATTACTAATTATTACTAATTATTACTATTTATTACTATTTATTACTAATTATTACTAATTATTACTATTTATTACTAATTATTACTATTTATTACTATTTATTACTAATTATTACTAATTATTACTAATTATTACTATTTCTTACTAATAATTACTATTTATTACTAACTATTACAGTTTATTACTAATTATTACTAATTATTACTAATTATTACGAATTATTACAAATTATTACTAATTATTACTAATTATTTCTAATTATTCCAAATTATTCTTAATTATTCCTAATTATTCCTAATTATTCTTAATTATTCCTAATTATTACTAATTATTACTAATTATTACTAATTATTAGTAATTATTAGTAATTATTACTATTTATTCCTATTTATTCCTATTTATTCCTATTTATTCCTATTTATTCCTATTTATTCCTATTTATTCCTATTTATTCCTATTTATTCCTAATTATTCCTATTTATTCCTATTTATTCCTATATATTCCTATTTATTCCTATTTATTACTATTTATTACTATTTATTACTAATTATTCCAAATTATTCCTAATTATTCCAAACTATTCCTAATTATTCCTAATTATTCCTAATTATTCCTAATTATTCATAATTATTCCTAATTATTACTAATTATTACTAATTATTACTAATTATTCCTATTTATTGCTAATTATTTCTATTTATTCATTTTTATTCCTATTTATTCCTATTTATTCCTATTTGTTACTATTTATTCCTATTTATTCCTATTTATTCATAATTATTTCTATTTATTACTATTTATTACTAATTACTACTATTTATTACTAATTACTACTATTTATTATTAATTAGTATTATTTATTACTAATTATTACTAATTATTCCCATTTGTTACTAATTATTCCTATTTATTCCTATTTATTACTAATTATTACTATTTATTACTATTTATTTCTTATTATTACTATTTATTCATAATTATTACTATTTATTCCTAATTATTACTATTTATTACTAATTACAACTAATTATTACTAATTATTACTATTTATTACAAAAATACAGAAAATAAAACAATTTAAATCTAATTTAATTAAACTAATCAACAATAATTAAAATTAATATATAAAAATAAATACTAAATTAAATAAAATATAAATACCTTTAAACTCGATCTCTGATTGATGTTAGCGCCTTCACAACTTCTCCGTAAAAAAATTAACTGAGAGAAAATTTCACTCAAAAATTCGAGTTTAGAGAGAGAGAGGAAGAGAAAGAAAAACTGAGGGGTATATATAGGTTAGATTAGTTGCGACGGGAGTAGTTGCGATGGGCTTACCATCGCAAAAGGTACTTTTTGCGACGGGGCCCATCGCATATAACTTTGCCCGTATTAATTCTTGTCGGTGGTTAAAAGGGTATTTGTGATGGGGCCCATCGCAAAAGGTGACCTGCCGACACACCTTTTGCGACGGGACATCATCCTATCGCAAAAACTCATTTACCGCCGCCTGTATTTGCGACGAGTCCTGTTGAAAATACCCTCCGACCGACACACTATTTGCGACGGGGGGATCCTCCCGTCGCAAATAACCTTCCTGTGCTTTGGCGTGCATCCCACGCCAAAGCGCGCATTACCTTTTGCGACGAGGCCCTAAATCCCATCGCAAATAACTTGTTATTTGCGACGAGATGAACCCCCTGTCGCAAATAACCCCTGGGATGGAGTATTTGCGACAAGAACTAATCTCATCGCAAAAGATTGTTTTTCCTGTAGTGATTTTAGGAGACTGAGATAAAGTAACTCAAACAGGAGATTCTCCAAGAAAAAAAGTTGAACATTAGGCTTTCTTGTCACAACTTTAACCTAAGAACATCATAGAATCAATTGATGATGGATTCTAGATAATGGAAATGCAGGAAGAGCTTAATCAGTTCAAAAGAAATAAATTCTGGGAATTAGTTGAAATACCCAAGGACTACCTAACTATGGGAACTAAATTGGTGTTTAAAAATAAGGCTGATGATTCTGGAATAATAATTATAAATAAAGAAATATTGGTTGCATAAGGTTTTATTCAAGAATAAGGTATTGATTATCGGGAAACCTTTTCACCAATAGCTATACTTGAAACCATCATAATGTTTCTTACCAATAAATCACATTTAGATTTCAAATTATACCAAATATATGTCAAGATTTCAATCTTAAATGGTTATATAGCTGAGGATGTTTCTATTGAACAACCCCATGGATTTCAAAACCCACACTTTTCAAAATCATGGTTTTAAATTAACAAAAGCTTTATATGGTTTAAAAAAATCTCTTAGAGCTTAGTATGATAGGCTCAACTCATTTTTTATTTCAAATGTTTTTCTAAAGGAATAGGTGACCCTACTTTATTTATTAAAATAATTTCAAAAGATGTTTTAGTAGCACAGATCTATATTGATGATATTATTTTTTGATCTATAAGAAACTATTTATGTAATGAATTTCCAAAAAATATAAAAAAAGAATTCAAAATTAGTTTGATGGGTGAAATAAAATTCTTTCTTGATTTTTAAATTTTTCAAAATAATGATAGAATTATTTTAAATCAAATAAGGTACACTAAATATATTTTAAAAAATTTTGGTATGGATTGTACTAAAGGTTGTGATACTCTCATGAGTATAAGATGTAAATTAGATCTTGATGAAATTGGGAAACTAATTGATTAAACCACTTATAGAGGTATTATTTGAAGATTTCTACAATTAACTTTTATCTGGCCGGATATAATTTTTAGGGTGTGTATGTGTGCCCATTTTCAAGAAAATACAAAAGAGTCTCATTTACTTACTATGAAAAGAATTTTCAAATACCTAAAAAGTACAACCAATTTTGGATTGATCTATTCTAGAGGACATTAATTTGAATTAGTGAGTTATTCAGAAGTAGATTTTGATGGTGGTAAGTTAGATAGAAAAAAACCTCTAGAATATGTCACTTTTTGGTCATGTATCTAGTTTCATGTTATAGTAGGAAACAAAATTATATATCATTATCCACTATTTTAGTTGAGTATATAGCTGAAAGCATTTGTTTTTCATATATTATGTGAATGAATCAAACTTTATTGGTCTATGGATGTCAATTTTTACTTGTCCCTATAAATTGTGACAATAAAAGTGCTATTAAAATTTCCAAGAATCATGAATCTCACTCTAGAAAAACACATATTGATATAAGACATAAATTTTTTAGAGATCTTTTTCAAAAGAGTGATATAACTATTTAATTCATTGTAACTTAACATTATTTTTCTAACATATTCACTAAGCCTTTTAATTTTGAGATAATGAGAAATATCAAACATTAACTTGGAATGATAGAGTTTAGTTAGTCTTTTATTATTATATTTACTTTGGTTTTGGTAGAAAAAATCACAATATTGGTACTACCGTGGATGATCTACCATTGGTATGCTACTGTGATGATCAACTATGAGTTATACTATAGTGATGATCGACCACGAGTCATGATACTATGATGATCAACAATGATTCATGCTATTATGATGATTGACCATTGCATACTACCGTTTTTATGCTACCATGAAAAGATACAATTTGGTTGGTACCATTACATGCTACCATGACACGGTACTATAACCTATTACCATGGTGTGTTATTGTTGTATGATACCCTGAGAATATACCATAGGAACTTCTGTTCCTAGTGCTGCCATTTCTTTTATTTATAATTAAAAAGTTTTATCTATTTTTTATCATTCATATTATAATTATTTAATTTTTGATGCTCGAATCCCTAAGTGAAAAAATTACCAAAAATCCAAGTCTGAAGAACCTGTTTTCAAGCATTCTACCTTTGAAACCTTTCACCATCTTTGAAACCTTTCATATTCTATATTTATCTCTCAAACCTATACCTTTGACCCTAGAACCAATAGAAAAATAGTTTGAGTGAATCATCCTATTGAATCACTTGATGATTCATCTCCTTTGAAGAATAAAAGAGGATAATTGAGTTGGCCTATAAACCAAATAATCCCCAACTCGTGTCTTGTATTGTTGTCTCCAAGAATAAAATATGTTTCTTGTGGTTATCTATGAGCAAGTATCTTGTTTGTAATGTTATATAGGATCAAGGATGGGTCGAATGATTTTTAAGGAATGATATGACATTGTACCCTAGGTTGCTTCATGATTTCTATAGATTTGTAGAGTATCAGTTTAGAGAAAAGAAATATGTTATCAAAACAATGATAGATGGAAAATAGCTCATTTTATCTTCAAGAAAGTGGGATAAAAGTTTAGTATTTCCTCATAAAGTCATTCATTAGGGTTATCAAATATCTTTTCCAATCAACTGTGAGAACCTCATGATCAAAGATTATTTGCTTGAGTTGACTAGAAATGTAACTGCCAGAAGGCCTACTGTAGTGGATCTTAATGGAGAATATCGATTTCTATTTAAGTTCATTTAGTACATGTTGTGTCCCATGAAGGTGGATTTTATAATAATAAGTCATCATGACATTTTATTCATTTTTCTTATGAAAATAGGAGAAAATATTAATTTGTGTAGATATTTAATGGTGCATGTAATGGAATTATGAAATACTTCTTCGATAGCTAACTCCATTTCCTATCCAAAAATAATTTTTGATCTTTTGGAAGAAAGATACCATGTTCCTATTGGAGAGTAAAAGCTAGTCAAGTGTAATGGTTTCTGTCTAAGTTAATTATCCTTCAAAATCATTAGAGTGAACTGGAACCCCTGATTGAAATGGTGGGTTTTAGATAATAATAGACTTTATGAAAAGTTTAATCTGGTAAATAAAACTTCTAGGACATGAGATATGGCTGGCCCTATCTTGGATCTAGATGAGATGGTAGAGCATTACTATGATGAAAAAGGTGGGGTAGTTACTAGTGTCGGAGTTAATGTGGAAGAATATGTAGATAAGAAATAGGTATTTATACATTTTTTAAAGAAATGGGAGGGTTTCCTTGATGTTATTAATAGTCAAAATGTATCCTATGGTTCTCTGAGTCTACCTATTTTCCTTCCTTCTAGGGAGATTTTAATAAAATGATATGATAAAATATAAGATAATAAAGTCTCTAATGATGATCAGTTTGAGATATCTTCGTCAGAGAGTCCATAGTATGTGGTTTTTCTTTATGATTATTTATAGTATGATGCTGATGGTGGAGATGAGGATGAGTTTTCTAAACCCTATAAAAATGTAACTGATTCTATAAGGTCTTCCAATGGAGAGTAGTAGGGAATATCTCTATCTTCTTTAACAAGTCAAAAATCTAGTGATAAAGACGAACTAGCCACTTCAAAAGGTTAGGCTTTTGGAAGCCATGTTGATCAAGTTGGATCAAATAAAGATGAGTATGAATAATCATCTAAGTGGGGAAATCCCACTGAATCTACTAATCATGGGCTAGATTATTCCAAATCATATAATGATTATGTTTATCATAATGATCAGGCTATTCCACCAAATAATGGTGTAACTACCATCTCTGTTGAATATAGAGATCCTAAGGGATCATTTTTGGAAATAATTGATCGGAAATAGTGTTTGTAAGATTTTCCTTCTAGTGTTCATAGTGTAGAGATGCATGAGGATTCTAACTTTCCAATTAGGGACTGGAATTCACCACCTCCTCCTTATTCAGCACCTCATTCCAGCTATCTAACTCAAACTAATATTCATTAATTCATAATATATCTTCTTTCAGATCTTAGTGGGATGCATTGGTCCACCTCAGTTCAAGAGACAAAGATCAGTGAGGTTAACACAAAGATGATTGTTTCTTTAGTCATTTCTCATATCCAAACCAAAATTATCTTAAAGATGGGAAATCTAGAAATAGTGAATGAGAGGCTAGTGGAAAAATGGACACCATTCAATATTCTATAGAGGAATGAGTTCTAGTTTCACAAGGAGGTAGATGTATCTTCTAAAGATACTAGAGTCTTTCTCTACTCCTAGAGAATCATCTTCTAGAGATCCACCTATTTCTACTTTTGATACAGTTGATATTGATTTGACCCAATCCATAGTGATAGAAGAGCTGAAAGCTATGATGGTTGATCTCTCTATTTCTCATTAGTATAAGATTTAAAAAGATTAGATATCACAGGCCTTCAATGAGAAATTTACCCACTTAAAGACTTAGAAACTCCTTATGAAGTTTTTTCACAGAAGAGAATGATAACTTTTTCAAGTCTATGGAGCATGGTGGTAGGGTGATCAATCAGTTAATGAAGTTTTTATAATTGTTTTTATATACCACTAGGACTATTGTCATTGCACCTCCTACCATTCCTTTGACTGCATCCCTTTCAGAACCTTTATCAACACACTTGCAGACAACCTCCATTCTAATTAGTCCTTTTGGACTTACCCCTATTAAAGATATAAGGAATCTTGGGCTGGTTTTATCTACTAAAACATTTCATCCACCCGCACCTCCTACTCCTCCTATTAATGGAAAACACAAAGACCCAGTGGATCCTTCCTCTATTCAGGCTGAGGATGGTTCATCATAATTTTATTAGGCTTTGATAAGGAATTTTTTATTTCCTTTGTTGATACAGTATTTTCGCATTACTAGATAATGACAACCCTCTTTTTCTTTAAAAATATGTCTTTTATTTACTTTCATATTCTTTCTGTATTTTTTATAATCCCAAAAGCAAGAGTAATTGTATGAAATTTAACATGAGAAATTGTATGGAATATCACATATGGACTTTGATTAACCAAGAATATTGTATTCATTATATTCATCTATCATTTATTGTATTCATACGACTAAATCATTTTTGGTGTGATTATAAATTCCATGATATTTTATCATTAAAATGGGATATTGTTGGATAAGTCCAAACACCTTCTTATTTTAATGATCACAAATCATGTTTGTTATGTTTCTAATACATTTAGTGTTTTATTGAAGTGCATTGTGTTGCATTTGTTGTCAATGAGGCATGAAGTTGTCTTGGAATGAATGGAAGTCAAGGAATGTCAAGATGTGAATGACAAAGGTTGTAATGGTGTTGGTAAAGAATGGAGAATGGCCATGGAACTTAGAGGAATGTCACTTAGGAGATTCACTAAGTGGCATTGGAGAATATGGTTGAAACATTCTCCATGGAAATCAGACGATTGCTAAGCTGTTCATAAGTTCAAAGCACGTGTATCAAGGAGATACATTGTCACAACATGATTAGAAGACCATGCATTGTTGTGACAATGCATGAGGAGTTGAAGAAGCAAGATGATCCATTCACTACTTCTAAGTGGATGAAGTGGTTTAATGAAGTCCATGCACTATCACTTAGTGCATGTGAATCAGAATATGTTCCAATTGATCTCTGATTAGATCAATGAAGATTATTGAAGAAATATTTGATTCAGGAGCTCGGTTGAAGATGAAGAACCTTCGGAATTCCCTCCTAAGTTGTGAAATGTTGAAAAGTTATTAAGAACATGAGGAGGAGATGGGTAATTCCTAAGAAGAAGAAGAATTATGAAGAAGATGGCTTGGAATGTGGCATTTGGCTTTAACTTATGGAAGAACTTTGTATTTGACAAAGTATTATTCTTTGCCTTAGCCAAAAAATAGGCCACCAAGGAGGCCAGCCGAGGGTCATCACCCAAGGCACATGTGGGACTCAAGGTCACCACGCCCATGGGGAACCCTCAAGGCCAGGGCAGCAACCTTGAGGCAGGGGGCGCACCCAAGGACACTGCATGGGCGCCTGGGGCACGCCCGCAGGGAGACCCGTGTGTGCATAGTGGGCACTAGGAGCGTGCCCGCAGGAGCATGAGTGGGCGCAGAGCGCGCCCGCAGGGAGAACTCGGTGCGGGGCGGCACCGAGAGGGGAGAAGATGCAACTGAGGAGGAGCGGCGGGCGCTTGGGTGATAAAGCGCGGAAAACCCGCTGGAGAATTCGATGTGGGACGCGCATTTTTCACCGGGATTGAATCTGAGCCGCTCGATTGATCGCGCGGACGATCTAAGCCGCACATCTGATCCGCGGCGAGATCTCCAGATCGCGGCCGTACGATGTATTTCAAATGCCGCATCCAACGGCCTAGCGCTCATCTTCTACCCCGAGCTCGACCGAGGCACCCGCGAAGCCGCCGCTGAACCAGAGCCTCCCGAACGTTGAATTCGAGATTCCGGCCACCTCCGATCAAAGTAAGACCTCCATTGTGATCGTCTGGACACACTGAATTCATCCATGCAATAAAATGGGCTTGCATGTAATGTATGGAGAATCTCGGTCGAGGCCGAGGCAAATGAAGTTGCCGAGGCATCGGGGTGTTCGTGTTTTGCATGGGATGGCCAAAACAGAGGCCGTGCATGCGTTCTAAATCGCATGCACGAGGAAGAAAAAATTAAAGGAAGAACCCGCGTGAAACAGAGAATAAAAACGGGATTTGCGGATCGTTTAAAGATTTAAAAGATCCAAAATCTTCGGGATTGAAGTTATCCCACGCGGAAGATTTGAGGCGTTTCTCTGCCTATAAAAAGAGAGGCCAAGGCTCTCATTAAGCTTGCTGATGCGCTGAATTTTTGAAGTCCCGTGAGCGCATCTCTCTGCCTCGCGAAGGTTTGAAGCCCCGCGCAAAGAACTTGCGCGGCTGAAGGTTCCGGAGCCACCCGAGGCTTCGAAGGTCCCCTGCGCACATTATTTGTGCGACAGGAAGAGCTCTCCCTGCCCGCATACTTGCGCGGCAGGAGTAGCTTGCGCGCCCAAGGTGTCCTCACCCTTGTGGCTTGCGCGGCCCTTGTGGCTTGAGCCTTGCGTGGCAGTGTTGAGGAAGAGAGGCTGCGCCAAGCCCTGTGCGCCTGCGGTGCTCATGCACCTTGCGCGGCTCTTACCTTGTGCACCCAAGCCTTGTGTGGCTGTTGAAGACAAAAGAAGGCCAAGGCCTTGCCTCGTGTGTGTGCCAAGTGGAGAAGAAGGACCCGAGGACATTGTGCCTTGTGTGTGTGCTAAGTGAACAAGAAGACCACAACTAAACCTAAGTTAGTGTGTGTCAAAGAAAGAAGAGGTCATAGCCAAGATTGTGTGTGCAAATTGAAAATACACTCTACGGGCATTTATTGTGTGCAAGAAGAGGAAGGTCACTACAAGTGTATGCTAAGTGAAGAATTTGTGTGTGAAAATTAAAGAAGTGGCCGAACCTATGTGTATGCTCTAAGTGGAGTGAACACACATTGAAGAAGGAAGAAGTTGACCCACACTAAAGTATAACACACTTTTAGTGTGTGAGCAATTTGAATATAGTGTGTGAAGATTGTGGAGAAGGTGTGTGCTATAATTGATTACACCCTTTGTGGGTCTACCGCACCAAGAAGAGGAAAGGGGAAGTGCATGCATACATTCATGCACATGCACACGTGAACAAAGCCAAATCTGGTTGTGTGCATTTGAGTTGACCAAGACCAGAGGATCTTGAAGAATTTGAGAGACCATGCAATCAGTGCATGAAGTTGAAGTGAACTGAGACTGGACCAGATCGAAGATAAAGATATCAGTTGTCTGAGCATTCAGTAGTTGAAGAGAGAAGCCAGGTCATCCTTAGAAGAAGGTGATAAATCCCGAGCAAGACGAGAAGACCTGATCAACTCAAGTGATCAGAGGTACAGAGCAAGACTAGCAGTCTTTATCCCAGGCTGCTGAAGATACTTGAAGAGCTGAACAAGAAGAAGAGCTACTCGTGTGACTCGAGGAGCCAGGAGAAGACCCCTGTGAGACTCAGGGTGGAGGAAGTCTCCAGTGGGATTCTGGAGCAGGCCAGTGGGACTCTGGTAACACTGTGTGACGCAGTATAAAGACCCTCCTGTGAGACTCAGGAGAGATACGGTGGGAAGCTGTATCGACCATTGTAATTCTAACAAGTTATAATGGGAGAATCCATGCTGGGAAAGCATGGCAAGGATGTAGGCCTTTGGTGCCGAACCTTGTAAATCCTTGTGTCCTGTGCCTTTTCATTACTGCATTATCCGGGAAAGGTTGAGAGATACAAGAAGAGTGGATCGAGGCCTTAACAAGCCATAGAGGTTTAATTGATTAAGAATCAATTAGTAAAAAGTTTTAAAGGATCACTGATTCACCCCCTCCCCCTCTCAGTGATTCACACTGATCTGGGCACTACAATTGGTATCAGAGGGAGGTTACCTCTAAAAGATCCAAGGGAGTCTATATGAAGTGCAGATTCGAGGAAACGAGCGACCAGCCTCAAATGGAGATATCTGCCAAGACTCAGAAAAATAGAAAGAAGAAACAGGCCAAGAAGATGAAGAAAGCCTGTCCTAGCTGTGATGAAGTTGAAACAATGAATTATCTTCAGAGTGCACTCAAATATCTTCAGAAGACAGTTCCCATGGAAGTGGCAAAGTGTATAGCTACAGGCATCCATGATCTTCATGAAGAAAAATTACAGCTAGAAGAAGAAGCCAATGCAATGGAAGATCAGTTGGCTAAAAGGGTTGGAATAACCAACACTCTCAGAAAGCTGGTGAAGGCTAAAGATGAAACAGTTTCTCTTTGCAATGAAAGATATGAAGACACTGTTGAAGAATTGCAAAGATGCCTTTCTGAGAAAGAAATATTTTTGATAATGATCAGAGATGTTTTCCATGCACTGGAAAAGAGACACAGAGTTTCAATGGTTGTCAAAGATGCTCAACTTGAAGACAAAGCAAAAAGGGTAAAGGAGCTTGACAATTCATTGCTTGAATTGAAGACGGTGCATGATGACCAGATGGAACAGCTGAAACAGAACTGGGAAGGTAGGCTAAGAACTATTGAGGATGAGAAGAACTCCCTCAATATGAAATGCTTAGAACTAGAGGTGATATTGAAAAATCTGCAAACACCCAAAGCTGAAGCCTCCCAGTCAGCTGAAAGAAGAAATGTTGCTACTCAAGTGAACTTTGAGCAGGATGATTCTAAGAGAAAGACATCCTCTAATAAAAGTGCAACATCTTCTAGAAAGAAGGTACCATCCATACCATCTTGTACTGATGCTTCTAATTGTGTTTCCCCAAAAAGTGCAGGATGGAAGAATAATTCCAAACAAATATGGATGAAGACAGTAAAGAAGCAGAGCTCTCCTGAAACAGCACAACGGGTCAAGAAAAGGACCCTACAATCAGAAGGACTGAAGAGGTCAAGATTCGTGGGACAATGCTAGTGTTGTAACAAGTATGGGCATTGTGCAAAGGATTGTTGGTACAATCCACTGAATGCCAAAGCACAGAGGAAGCCCATGCCAAGGGGGAGCAAGCCAGAAGGAAGGAAGCAACATCCACAGGTCCAGAGACATCTGTTTACTGCAAATAGATTTGGATTACTTGACAACATCTGGGATGGTTGCAAAAGTGGTCAAAGAGTTGATTCATATCAATCTCCGAATGTATCCAAAGCTGGAATGAAGAGAAGATCACTGAACCTGGCTAAGAGAGATTCCTTGGGAAGCAAGCAGAAGAAAGTGGAAGATGCTCCCAAGAAGAGTGTGAAGAATGAAGAGAAGTACTTGGAATTGAAATCCAAGAAGGGTGATGCATCTAGAAGGACCACCAAGAAAACATGCTTCTACTGTGGAAAGAAAGGACACATCATGGACCTTTGTAAAGAAGCCATGAAACTAAATAGAAGCAGACTGAACTCCAAAAGACAATCAATCCAGAAGAAGAAGGGATTGATTGAAAATAAGTTGCCTAAGAAAGGTAGCTTAACAGCATCAAAAGAACCATGTGGAACTTCCAGAACTGAGGCCACACTTCCAACTGACTTACTAGTCATATGGCCTAATCAGTTGCAACTTGCCAAAGATCTGCAAAAAGCTGAAGATAAAGTTCTGGCAATTGCTAAGGCAAAAGGGAAGAAGAAGGTTTCACATGAAGATGTTTTGAGAACCACACCAGCACAATCATCAATGAAGATCAAATGTGCAAGTGTGAAGACTGGTGAAAATGGGACATCTCGGTTGAGAGAATCTTCTCAACCTTGTTGTTCACATTGATGAACCAAGGAGGTTCCATCTTATTCCCTTATACTTCTGGTATTTACATGTGCTAACATTGTAGGGAATTGAAGATGATGATCATTCTCAGCTGGAGGATGGTTTGGATTAAATGGAGTGCACCCCTTGAGGGGGAGCCAATCTAGAGAAGATGATGTTCTGAAATTAATATCATCTTGAGAAAGTAGATGAAAGGGGGAGCTTTATCTTTGCACTGAACTTTCTAATGTGTTTTGTGAAGTATGTGCAGGATTCAGCAATTCATTGAATATCTGAAAAAAAATTCAACCCCTAAGCATGATCTCACATGTGTAGAGAATGTTGGACAGCATTGAGTACCTTAGTTACATCACTCTTGTTTTCTACACCGGGTTAGCCCAAGTAGACTTAGAGTTGATTTACTAAAGGTTCTTTGCTAAAGAGAACATGTGACATCATCCCTCTCTCAGTGTTTTTCAAGAAAATACTTTTCTAAGGGAGGAAGAGATTTTTGAAAGAGAACCACACCACACCTTTGCATTTGATTGCCAATAAGGGGGAGAAAATATTGGCACACATATTGACCCATGCATATGTGCTGAAGAAGTGTATTGACAACAAATACAAAGGGGGAGATTGAAGTGCATTGTGTTGCATTTGTTGTCAATGAGGCATGAAGTTGTCTTGGAATGAATGGAAGTCAAGGAATGTTAATATGTGAATGACAAAGGTTGTAATGGTGTTGGTAAAGAATGGAGAATGGCCATGGAACTTAGAGGAATGTCACTTAGGAGATTCACTAAGTGGCATTGGAGAATATGGTTGAAACATTCTCCATGGAAATCAGACGATTGCTAAGCTGTTCATAAGTTCAAAGCACGTGTATCAAGGAGATACATTGTCACAACATGATTAGAAGACCATGCATTGTTGTGACAATGCATGAGGAGTTGAAGAAGCAAGATGATCCATTCACTACTTCTAAGTGGATGAAGTGGTTTAAAGAAGTCCATGCACTATCACTTAGTGCATGTGAATCAGAATATGTTCCAATTGATCTCTGATTAGATCAATGAAGATTATTGAAGAAATATTTGATTCAGGAGCTCGGTTGAAGATGAAGAACCTTCGGAATTCCCTCCTAAGTTGTGAAATGTTGAAAAGTTATTAAGAACATGAGGAGGAGATGGGTAATTCCTAAGAAGAAGAAGAATTATGAAGAAGATGGCTTGGAATGTGGCATTTGGCTTTAACTTATGGAAGAACTTTGTATTTGACAAAGTATTATTCTTTGCCTTAGCCAAAAAATAGGCCACCAAGGAGGCCAGCCGAGGGTCATCACCCAAGGCACATGTGGGACTCAAGGTCACCACGCCCATGGGGAACCCTCAAGGCCAGGGCAGCAACCTTGAGGCAGGGGGCGCACCCAAGGACACCGCATGGGCGCCTGGGGCACGCCCGCAGGGAGACCCGTGTGTGCATAGTGGGCGCTAGGAGCGCGCCCGCAGGAGCATGAGTGGGCGCAGAGCGCGCCCGCAGGGAGAACTCGGTGCGGGGCGGCACCGAGAGGGGAGAAGATGCAACTGAGGAGGAGCGGCGGGCACTTGGGTGATAAAGCGCGGAAAAACCGCTGGAGAATTCGATGTGGGACGCGCATTTTTCACCGGGATTGAATCTGAGCCGCTCGATTGATCGCGCGGACGATCTAAGCCGCACATCTGATCCGCGGCGAGATCTCCAGATCGCGGCCGTCCGATGTATTTCAAATGCCGCATCGAACGGCCTAGCGCTCATCTTCTACCCCGAGCTCGACCGAGGCACCCGCGAAGCCGCCGCTGAACCAGAGCCTCCCGAACGTTGAATTCGAGATTCCGGCCACCTCCGATCAAAGTAAGACCTCCATTGTGATCGTCTGGACACACTGAATTAATCCATGCAATAAAATAGGCTTTCATGTAATGTATGGAGAATCTCGGTCGAGGCCGAGGCAAATGAAGTTGCCGAGGCATCGGGGTGTTCGTGTTTTGCATGGGATGGCCAAAACAGAGGCCGTGCATGCGTTCTAAATCGCATGCACGAGGAAGAAAAAATTAAAGGAAGAACCCGCGTGAAACAGAGAATAAAAATGGGATTTGCGGATCGTTTAAAGATTTAAAAGATCCGAAATCTTCGGGATTGAAGTTATCCCACGCGGAAGATTTGAGGTGTTTCTCTGCCTATAAAAAGAGAGGCCAAGGCTCTCATTAAGCTTGCTGATGCGCTGAATTTTTGAAGTCCCGTGAGCGCATCTCTCTGCCTCGCGAAGGTTTGAAGCCCCGCGCAAAGAACTTGCGCGGCTGAAGGTTCCGGAGCCACCCGAGGCTTCGAAGGTCCCCTGCGCACATTATTTGTGCGACAGGAAGAGCTCTCCCTGCCCGCATACTTGCGCGGCAGGAGTAGCTTGCGCGCCCAAGGTGTCCTCACCCTTGTGGCTTGCGCGGCCCTTGTGGCTTGAGCCTTGCGCGGCAGTGTTGAGGAAGAGAGGCTGCGCCAAGCCCTGTGCGCCTGCGGTGCTCATGAACCTTGCGCGGCTCTTACCTTGTGCACCCAAGCCTTGTGTGGCTGTTGAAGACAAAAGAAGGTTGAGGCCTTGCCTCGTGTGTGTGCCAAGTGGAGAAGAAGGACCCGAGGACATTGTGCCTTGTGTGTGTGCTAAGTGAACAAGAAGACCACAACTAAACCTAAGTTAGTGTGTGTCAAAGAAAGAAGAGGTCATAGCCAAGATTGTGTGTGCAAAGTGCAAATACACTCTACGGGCATTTATTGTGTGCAAGAAGAGGAAGGTCACTACAAGTGTATGCTAAGTGAAGAATTTGTGTGTGCAAATTAAAGAAGTGGCCGTACCTATGTGTATGCTCTAAGTGGAGTGAACACACATTGAAGAAGGAAGAAGTTGACCCACACTAAAGTATAACACACTTTTAGTGTGTGAGCAATTTGAATATAGTGTGTGAAGATTGTGGAGAAGGTGTGTGCTATAATTGATTACACCCTTTGTGGGTCTACCGCACCAAGAAGAGGAAAGGGGAAGTGCATGCATACATGCATGCACATGCACACGTGAACAAAGCCAAATCTGGTTGTGTGCATTTGAGTTGACCAAGACCAGAGGATCTTGAAGAATTTGAGAGACCATGCAATCAGTGCATGAAGTTGAAGTGAACTGAGACTGGACCAGACCGAAGATAAAGATATCAGTTGTCTGAGCATTCAGTAGTTGAAGAGAGAAGCCAGGTCATCCTTAGAAGAAGGTGATAAAGCCTGAGCAAGACGAGAAGACCTGATCAACTCAAGTGATCAGAGGTACAGAGCAAGGCCAGCAGTCTTTATCCCAGGCTGCTGAAGATACTTGAAGAGCTGAACAAGAAGAAGAGCTACTCGTGTGACTCGAGGAGCCAGGAGAAGACCCATGTGAGACTCAGGGTGGAGGAAGTCTCCAGTGGGATTCTGGAGCAGGCCAGTGGGACTCTGGTAACACTGTGTGACGCAATATAAAGACCCTCCTGTGGGACTCAGGAGAGATACGGTGGGAAGCTGTATCGACCATTGTAATTCTAACAAGTTATAATGGGAGAATCCATGCTGGGAAATCATGGCAAGGATGTAGGCATTTGGTGCCGAACCTTGTAAATCCTTGTGTCATGTGCCTTTTCATTACTGCATTATCCGGGAAAGGTTGAGAGATACAAGAAGAGTGGATTGAGGCCTTAACAAGCCATAGAGGTTTAATTGATTAAGAATCAATTAGTAAAAAGTTTTAAAGGATCACTGATTCACCCCCTCCCCCTCTCAGTGATTCACACTGATCTGGGCACTACATTTATGATAGTCAACTATATTCTATCCAGAATAAAAATATGGTTAATTCTTGATCTACCATCACCATCTACCAATAATTGAAATGAGATACTATTTGTTGAAGCATGATACCACTCCAATCTACCATCATTTCATCAATATTACACTAGTTCAACTCTAAAATCAACAAGATCTATAGTCATGATGTGTTATCATCATGGGGAGTTACCACCATTTCTAAATACATCTAATTCCAGTAGTTGTTATCATCACTCAGTGCTACCGCCAGTTCAATAGTGATACCACCAGATGTTTTTATCACTTAGTAGAGCTACCATCAAGGAAAATCTACCACTATTTCCAAGGAAAATCTACTACTACCAACAAAATCCTCTACCATTGAAGTGAATCTACCTCCATAGCTTTCTACAATCAGAGATATGTCGTAGCTATCTAGAATTAGTTTCAAAATTAATTCTCCAATAGATAGATTATGAATTTAATATTGTATAGAACCACATGGATTTAATAATTATTATTCTTAAAAACCTCCATGGAAGTCTTAAAGAAAAATTCAGACCTCCCAGATTTGTTGCTTAGTATGAGGATCCATATTTTTTTATTATACTTTTTCCGACAATGGATAATTGGACAACCTAGAACTCTATAAAGTCAAAAGATACCTTGTGTACAGAAGACACATGTATGGGCATAAAAGTAGACACACAATAATACATACACTATAACAAAAAGAACCATTTATACACATGTGTATGGAACAACATTGTACAATTCCAAACTAAGAATAAAGGATTCTTTCTAGATTTCTATGGAACTCTATTTTTCTGTATTTGTTGTTTAACTTGTTCAAGATCCTTTTAAAGACATATTCAAGGACTCTTAAACAAAATAATATATTTGAATTGAGAATCTCTACATTTTCTCATCTCTCACTTCTCATTCTTTCTGTTTTAGTTTATTTTTTATCTATGTTTTTGTTTTACTCTATTTATCAGTAAAAAATAGTCTTCTACACCAAACTGGGGAGTGCTTGAAACTCTCTCAAAATTATTTTTATTTTTATTTCCATTTATAACTACGGAAGAGTTCTTGTGTGACCTAGAAACTTTTTATCACATGTACAATTGTAGAAGAGTCTTTGTGCTTGGATAGCCTTATGTGTTGTTGTTCGTAAAACCTGATCCAGGTTATGGATTAGTTTATCTTATAATATTATATTTGGAAGTGGGTTGTTTCCAAGTGGAGGGGATTAAGCCTTTAATTGAGAGTAAACCCCTTGTTTAAATTCTGTTGTGACTTATTTGTTATCATTTATCTTTTTTTATTTGTTTTAAATCAAACCAGCTTCTATTTTCTAAATTATTAAATAAAAATTTAATTTGATAGTTAACTTAAATTAGTGTTTTTTAAATAGTGTTTGATACGAGTAAATTTGTTTAAAATTTTAACTATTTTCAAAAGTATTTTAACTGAGTTTTGATTGATCTTTTGATAATATTTTATAAACATCAAATCATATAATTCTACTATTTTTGTTAACTGGTCATTTTACTAAATTAGGGAATATAATTTTTAAATTTATTTTAAATAGGAATTTTATTGGAAACTCAATTCACCCCCCTCCTCTTGAGTTTTTAATTGGGAGAAAAAA
This sequence comes from Viscum album, assembly GCA_963277665.1. Classification (NCBI taxonomy): domain Eukaryota; kingdom Viridiplantae; phylum Streptophyta; class Magnoliopsida; order Santalales; family Viscaceae; genus Viscum; species Viscum album. The sequence continues at coordinate 378,252,869 of OY728140.1, read as the reverse complement.
ATTAATGATCAAGAAAGGATTTCTCCCTTCCGATTTATTGAATAAGATATATCTGACACGTTGATTGAGATGATAGTGTATGGAATAAATCCATAGTTAGGGTGGTCACAAGAATGTTTATCTAGTTAAGTTAAATAAATATAAATCAATCATTAATGGATGATGAAAAATTTATGCATTTGTATTGATGAAATATTGGATGGAAAAGGGATTATATTACTTATTTGGTATTCATAGGAAGATCATTGTATCTATTAATTTTCTTTTTTTCATTGGTAGACATGATGTGTTTATATATTTCAATTTTATTCTATGAGTTGGAATCATTGGTAGTGAGAAAGTTACCCAGAGGGTTTTAAACTAAGTGTATCTGGATGCTCATAAAATTCAGTCAAAATTAGGTTTTTTAAAATAATATCAACATCAGTTTGAGGATATATATCTCTTCAAATTATGCCGATCATAATTCAATCCCAAGTTATTCTTAATTGGAAATTAAGGGATTTATATTTATAAATCTTTCATAAATATTCAAATATTGTTAAAGTCAATAAACAAGTGAATATTTATTCTTTTTGTGATAGCACATACCAAGTTAATGGTCCAAGTCTATGTAATTATTTCATTATTTTAATTATTACATTGAATTTATTTAATTATAACACTTAAATTTTTTTAGTGATAAATTAAATAAATATTAATTGAACATAGAGTTACTTATTTATTAGCTAAATAATAGTTATTATTATTTAATAATAAATTTAATAATCGATGATGACATGAGGTTCAGTCAAGGAATAGAAAAGAGGATGGGATTTTTATAATTTTATATTTTAAACCTTGGATAAATTATGTGATTTATAGGGGTCAATTTTATTTCATATTCCACAACCCTCATTCAATATTTGACAAAAAATTGAGATCTATCTCTCCCAACCTCAGAGAAAATCAGAAAAAAAAAAGAAATCTATGATCAACCTAAGGACATTTGAGTGATATCTATTCTTTATGCTAACACTCAATGGATCAAAACTAATATATAGAGATTTATATAGCATTTTTGGATATTTCTATAGGGATTCAAGTTTTTATCCTTGATCTAAGATAGAAATAACATTTAGAAAAAGTTAAATTAAAAAAAAATACATTAGTTAATTGTATATTATTAATATTTGATCGAGAATTAGTGCATTTATCCAATTCTTTGGATCTAGGAATACAGATTTGAATTAAATTTTAAATATAGAACCCACCACACTATATTCTATTCCATCCAAATCCTTATAAAATTATCAAAGTAATAATATTTAATTCTTTAATAATTTTATTTATTTAATTTTTAAAAAATATATCTTGTTTTCTCTATATATATATATATTAATGGTCATATGTGCATGAAAATCTAGTTACTATTCATCATTAATAGGAAAATTGGATCTCATGATCAAAGAATCATGTAGATATATGGTATCCATTTGTCACAAAACACTATTCAATTAAATTTTTATTTACCTAAGAATGTACCATAGTGGCACACCCTGGGGTTGATGACAAGGATTCCACCTCCACACACATATTTTTCTATTGTCACTATTATAATTTAACTAATATAAAAATACAAAACTAATATAAATAGGGGGTCTGAAAAGATGCATGAAATATAAATATAATATATATAAATGAAATGAAAAACAAAATGTAATTAGACAAAAATAATGATGATAAATGTTCTTGGGAGGTCATGGGGATTGAAATCATTGTTCAAAAAGGATCTCAATATTCAATTCAATATAGTTATCAATACTTTTCACACTATACCTTCTAATTTGAATTGACATCACCCTGTACCAATACCTATGAATATGGGGTAATGATATTCCTAAATTCAGCTAGTATAACTCTTTGCTGACCATCACCACTCATGCCATGCTCCACCAAATGCATGACACAAATAGGGAAGGGAAGGGAAATGATAAACAAGTAGAATAACTTGGTGGTAGAGAAAATGGGAAAACTACACACCGTAATCGATTTAACCACCACCAAAATTCCCAAAATCGAATAAAGAGATACAAAATTATAGAAACAAAACTAATTCAATCCAAAATTCCCTCCCTCAAACAAACATCGAGTTTAGTTCTCCATTTTTAGTGGAGTTGAGAAGGGAACAATGGTGGGAGAACACATAAAATAAAATAAAAGGAAGAAGGAGATATGAATAAGATAGAAATATATTAAAATAAAACTAATAGTACAAAAATTAAAGAAAAATAAAAATATATTGTAAATGGAAAAAAATGATACCCCCAAGTTTACAACCCCTAAAATGAAGAAGGAATACATTTTTATATAGAGAGGGGGTGAATTTTTTTGATACAAACTCATCCTCTGAATGATTCCACACATTACCTCGCATTAATGAAAAAATTTGGATAGGTTTTCTTTATTTAAAGTTATTATTTTATATCTTCTATTTTGACATAAAAAATATAATATTCATTAGCCATGTGTGGAAAGAGATATGTATATTTACCTCAGTAATTTATTCTTCCCAGTCCGGTTGTTATTATTCCCAAGATTAAACTTCTCATGCCATTATGACCTTTAATACACTAGCTTTACCTGTGTACTACTTCATTAAATATGTTCATATATTCCTTATAAAACTCCATGTCTAATTTGAAATTCTTTGGGACAGTCTAAATTGAGATATAATCTCATCTTTAAATATGTCCAAATCTATGCACAGTTTGTCAGGCCTGGATTGTGAGCTAATTTTCTGCCTCCAAATGATGGATTGAGATTTGGCTTGAGAAGAATGAAATGAGGTCCAATATTTCATGAATCCTAAAAAAGTTATTTTATAATTTAATTTAGTGTAGAAAAAGTTGTGTCTAAAATACATAATAAAAATAAAATAATTAAATACATAAATTAGACCATTTTTCCATTTAAGATAAAAATACAAAAAAAACATAAAAATGAGATAATTGACCATAAAATAACACTATAGTGGGATTTAAAAAATTTAATTATAGAATAAAATATGTGAAAATTTTAGCTCCATAATATATCTACATCTATTTTGTTTATATATCAAAAAATAAATACAGGTAATCCTAATCTGATGGCTTAATCTACTATCAGATGAAGAAAGTTGACAAGACCTAACCCACTAGGGCCCTTTTCGGGTCAACAATAAGCTGAGAGTGTCACCCCAATCCCACATAAAATAGGTAATGAGACTAGTTTCTAGCACCGAGTATGCATAACTCACAATATGGGATTCCTTAGCCTATATCAACCTATAAAAGACACATATCTCTAATGTATAAAACGAACAGAATCACCATAAGGATATAAGTATATAATCAACTGAAATATATAAAAAACATGTAAGAGACATCAAATATAAATACACCAACAAAAAATAAAATACAACGGATCCTTATATATAATAAATCTTGAATCTGACAGACATAAGATGTTGGAATCCCTCACTCTGATTCCTCTCAAATTGACCACTAACCACAAAAGTTACCACCACCATCATGAATAGGCATGCTCCACCAATAATAACCATGTGTTATCAGGTGTAAACTTTAAACAAGACACAAAAGATCTTATACAACTAAGACCATCTCCTAATTATGCATCATCTATATAGAAAAAAGTGTGTGTCCACAAATCCTGTGTAGGTGTGAATATAAACATACCCAATAGGATGCCTCAAAACTAAAAAGGAAAGATAGATAGACAAATTATCCCAAAGGCCCTGGTACTAGATAGTAACTGGGGAAGAAAAGATAAGTAAAACTATATATTCCCTATAACTATAATTATCAGGAAAACAGAGTACTTTCATTCATCACAACTCTAACCCATGTAGGTGTTTATCCCAAGATAAACTATGAATGTTCTAGGTACCAAAAATTCCATGAAGACTAAAGAAGATAGCTCAATTGTTTGTAACATCATAGGGAAATAAAGGGGTTCTTGAGGAGTCACACGAATCAAAGTATATAATCCATCCAACCCTCCAAATTTCTCATTTCCATAGGAAACCATAAAGGAGGACCTGATCTTGCGGAAGTATGTGCATCAGTCAAGGGAGTATCGCACCCTATCATCCACAACTACTAAAAAAATTCCAATGTTATAGAAACCCATAGGTAATTTATCATAAATACTAAGGGTGTATATTATCCTAAGGAGCTTTAACCCCTACCAAAATAACCACCCAGGATATGAGAAAACCCACATCACCTCATGGAAATTGAAAATGATGATTTTTACCTTGCTAAGGGAAAAGTATCATTCAATGGGGATAATTGACCCTATTAGAATAAGTACAATATAAGTGGAATACAATTAATGGGTGAAGGTTTTGAATTCATAAATAGAGGAACTAGACCCTGAGTACCACATATTATATTAGGGTAGCACATAGAGTCAAAAGTAAGAAAATATACTTCATTAATAATATGAGGATCACATGCCTCACTAAACAGTACACAAAAGATGAGGGGGAAGTGGCTGAACTTGTGAAAACTCTAATCATCAGGCATGAACCCATCCTTTGATCCCATTGAGATAAATTAAAAATTTATCTATCTCACTTAGAAAATAGACTCATGTGTCCAAACAGACCACACCATTGAGATCTATGCGTAAAAATAATCTGTATGGGATATTTATTTATCCAAAACGGACACTCGGTAAAGGAGGTCCTAAAACACATCATGAAGGTGGTGTGAGCCATGGACTAGGATATCAAAGTGCTACATGGTATTATATGGGAGGGGATAATCATGCCCATTCAGATGGGTCACATTGACATGTGGGGAAGTGTATAGGCACCTAGTTCCCACGCACATTGCAAGTCCATGTTTCCCTCCCTAGGTCTGATTGGGTGAACTTGAACTAGCCCTATTACTCATTCTTCCTATGTGGTTGAGCCCCCATGAACCACCCCTTCTACATTTCCAGGATCCAAAACATCACTACCTATTAAAATCCAACATTCAGGAACCTCGTAACCACCAATGGCCACCTTGTGAACTCCACTTATGCCACTTCACCCTACAATACTACAACCTCCCCTTTCCACACCATTCCTACCCCACTACCTCCATGACTGTGTGCTGCCTAATTCACCTCTTCATGCACTACCCCTCCATACATGACTCACCATTCTAGTGATTTAATTATATAACTTGAAGGTAAATCATTTACCAATATTACACACTAATCGCACAATCAATTGAAAAATATCTCAAAGAACCAATGTATCATAAAGAAGACAAGGGTGATGAAAAGAAACAATAAAAACAAAAATGATGGTTGGATAATCAAGTTAAACAAAAATTAAATTCTATAATAATAACTAAGGTCTTTAAATCAAAACCATATATCATTATAAATTAAGAATGATGTAAGAATCAAAATATTGAGTCTTGCCTCAATGGTGAATCATTGTTGCTTCATTCTACATTAAAGTCAGGGATCCATTCATCGATTTCATCATCAAAGAACTCATTCCATCCAATGATCCCCTAATCTTCCTCTACCTAACCATTTAGGATTACTTTGTCACTAACCCTAGAGAGATGGGACTAGAGATGAATTAATAAGGAGATTAGGGTTAATAAAATTAATTAATAAAAAAATAATATAATTAATTTATCCATTGAATTCTCCACTCATGTTGACTCAAAACTAAAACCCAAATGCAATCTAAAATTATATAAATCCTAGGGTAAACCAAACATTTTTTACTTATCCATGGTCTTAGTTTTTTCATATGAATCTCCATTTATAAGGAAAAGAATTATTTCCCTAATAACATACTCCTAGGCTAAAAATAATATTTTATACATAATATATTTTTATCATGGGCCTTTTGTACCTGAAATTCCATGTTAGATTATAGTGGAGGTAAAATTCACATCACAAATCAACAGAAATATCCAAAAGACTTGGAGGTCATTTGCTAGGGTAAATTTACCATTTTACACTTAGAGAGGTATCGATGCTCAAAAACCCAGAATTAAGCTGTATATTGACTAAGAAAATTATAGATCATTACATAATCCCAACAATTAAATATTTTAATCCTAGAAAAGGTAAAAAATAGAGATGGTAAATAAGAAACTCATGAAACAACCTCATGTGGAAAATAATCCATCATCTCAAGAATTTTCTTTATCTCGAGGTCCCAGCCTCTAGAAAAAGTTGGTACACAACCATATAGGTAGGAAACATCATATTCCATACATAAAGGTACCAAATCCATCTATATCAAAGAATTTACCAAGAGGAAACATACCTTTACTAAAGGTAGGTATTTCCAATCCTTTGCACCTAAAATATTCTCTCATTTTAAGGTTATCCTACCACATGAAATGAAGAAAAAATTCCAACTATTGACACCCATATCAAAATGGTCTGATGACAATGTTTTCATTGATTGGAGTGCCTCATTACTCACATTTAAAGAGTTTTATAGATGATTGTGTATGAGATAAATTCATCCATGTATCACTACACCTCTGAGTGCCTCATAATATTTCACACTAACACTAGATTAGTTTCAAAGAAACACACACTCTCAAACATATGTCAATTAGTCTGTTATCTCCTACCAATAACGCACAGACACCAATATCATTGGCTTATTCCACAGAAGTGACATGGGCCTTATTTCTCAATCTCAAATAGCCATAGGAATCCTCCATCTATATCCCAGTCTATAGAAAGTTTTAATCAAATATTGAACATATTATAGTTTTGTTTTCATTGCTCTTTCATGAAATCTATAGACAAGCATATCAATAACAACACTAAACTCATCAAACTCCCCAACACCAAACCACTGCTCATTTTGTTTCTTATTCCACCATAATATGAAGTGAACAATCCTGGCCATTCAGAAGACCCTGCTCTGTCATCCCTATACCCTAATATAACACTGACTCAAGTGACCAAAATCCAAATCTTCAAAAGAAAATCTCCTAATCTACCGCATATAAAGGGTTTCCATGTGATGGTTACACCCATAAATATCCACTAGACATATGATGTTGTGGGTAACATTACACTAGGGTGGTCTCCACTTAGGATATCCATCATTATATTCATTATGGATACCAAGGTAAAACCACCATCCAGCATAGTAAGTTGTTGAAGTTCACACCAACTTCTAAAAAAACCCTTTTGGTACATCACCTGGTAATATCTTCTCAAATAGGAAAAATAAGTTGGGATCACCACTGAGGGTGTATATCACACAGGGGAAGAGTGTGAGACCACTACCATTGATAAAATGTGATAAGCATATCCCTATCTACATAATAATCAACACTTTGAATCTAGATACTAATATGATTGATCCATCATCTGGACACAGAGTCCTCCACTAAAAATGTCAACCACCTGATGTTGTGCCATTGAGATCCCATCAATCACCACAACATAGATTTTATGGAGACCAATTATACTTCATGGATTTATATCTATCACCATGAGAGGTCACTACCCATGAGACACTCTCATTGTAAGACAAGTGAAAATTTCTTGAATTCCTATTAGTATTCTCTTTGAATTGATAAAAGGAAGGATTTAGTTAATATACCCTTAAATTCCACAAGGGTGTTCATCATTTCTCCAAAAAACACTCGAATGCTATCTATAGAATGAAAACCAATGAATATATGGGTCTCTCAATTAGGATAAATCCATTTGTATACCTTTTTAATTATTATTCATTCTTTCACATTCATTGGAAGTGAATTTATCATCTAATAACGTTGAAATTAAATCCATCCATACCATATTATGTGTATCTAACTTCATCTCTAAGAGGGATGGATCCACTAACCCCACCCATAGGGAGTGAATTTTTACTAAAAATTTTAAAAACTTATCCTCTTCAAATAAAATGTATGCCTCTATGATTCAATCAATTTTTATATTTAAAAAAACTAAATTGTAACCCGCTAACCCCATCCTTAAAAATTATGATCTCATTTCACTAGAATGGGTGAGTAAAATATAGTATCTAGTAATGGATTATTTCTAGATGGAAAGGTTATGACTTGGGGTTCCATATGATTCTTCTAGTCTTTATCATCTAATGTATAAATAATATATTGAACCTACATTATCCAATATAAAGGTATTTGAAAGATAGACATAAACCATACTTTTAACTGCATCTGTTGATGCCTGACCATAGCTAACCATCACATGCATATTTTTTAGACTCTAAATATAAGTACACTACAACTAACAGAAACTAACTAATGGTGGGGTATGATGGGGAAGGATTGAAGTTCCATCTATCTCCATACACTCTTGCACCACATGCTTCCCAACTGAAAATGTTCCCTGCTAAACCACTACCTCCAATAGGAAAATATATAATCCCGGTGTCATTATTAACATTGATATATATCCATGATATGTTCTAGATAAACATTTATTAAATGATAACATACTATCATAACTAAGTTACTTCTCTTCTAAGAATCCTCAATCATCTAATGCTCACCTAGAGTACTTACAGATAGGTGGAGTTATATGGAATCACAAACAAATCTTAAAACTACTTTATTCAGTGTCTTTTACTGAATCACTAAACATAAAAAATTCAACCATATAACATTTCTATGGAATATATAGCGAGGTATACAATCCACATCACATACTCGTACATAGTTGTTCCACCCTATTAAGGGTTTAACATCATTTTATAAGACTATATCCTAGATAAGAGATCAATCTCTAGACATGGTAGAGTAGTTCCATAATGAGTTTTTGAAAAATTCATCCACTAATGTCTTTCCATTCCATTTAAGAAGTTCGATACCCAAATAAATATTTAGTCAGTAAAGGACTACATGAGATGGAAACATATGTCTCAAACTCCTTCCAGACTTGTGTTACCCAATGATTAAGCTCGACACACAAACTCATGGGGCCTTTATCAACAGAACACACATAGCATATCCAGCCTATAGGTAATATCATTTCACTCAATAAATACTACCATCCTCTCCAAAAATAATTATACACTAAGTATAAATGGGAGAAAAGATACCTCATATCATAGGTTGATGATATATCTCAATAGAGTCTTAGAAAACAATGCCTCATCACTCTCTAATTGATGATGAGAGCCCCAGATATGGGAATGGGCTCATCATAGACCTACCTATGCACATAAGTTGTCTATCAATAGATAGCACCCTATATTTGATATGATAAACCCCAAAGGATTATATCATATATGGATGATATGACACATAGAGAACAAGAAAGTTTATAATTGACTTGTATATGATGCATGTACCAACTTTCATGGACCCCACAGTGATGTCTTGAAGCCATGGGTCAATCAACATGTTATTATAGTCCTAGTGAAATGATACATCATCTTCCACAACTATTCTAGTCTCCTTGATCAAATAACTAAACTCATGACCCCTTTAACATCATTTCTCTAATGTTCCCAAACAAATCCTCTCATGACTTCTAACTCCAAACTTTATCCCTAATAAAAACCTACTTTGATATTACAATAACATGACCTAATACATTGGGAAACCACCCAATATAGTGATAAGATGATATTTCCACCCCAAGCCCATCTTCAATAGGCAAGGGGATGATAACTAGCACTGAGTAGGCATAACTCACAATAAGGGAGGCCTAATCCTATATCAACCTACAATAGAAACATCTCTACAATGAATAAAACAAACAAAAACACAATCAAGATATAAATATATAATATAATGGACTATATACAACACATGTATGTGAAATCAACTACAAATACACCAAGATAAAGGAAAATACAAAGGAGTTTTGATTAATCTCTGAATCCGACAGACATAAGATATTAGAATCCCTCAAAATCCACCACCAACTAAAATGGACAATTCTAGCGTCAAGAAACAACATTATCTACCAAGAATCACCATGCATCATCAGATATCAACTTCAAACAAGACACAACATCTCCATGACCTCCAATACCATCTCTTAACTATGCACCATTTACATAGGCACAAAACATGTGGGCACAAATCCTATATGGGGTTGGGTATAAAAATACCCAGTAGGATTCCATGAAACCAAAAAATAAATTCAAATAAACAATTAAACCCAAAGGCCTCACTACGAGAGAGTAATCAGGGAAAGTTAACAGAAGGAAAACCATATATGCTCTATAACTAGAATTATCAAAAACATAGAGTAGTTATCTCCATCTCATCTCTAACTCATAAAGGTATAGATCCCATGAAAAAATAGGGATGATAAAGGTACTGAAATGTTCATATGGTCTAAAGAATATATTCTAATCATTTTTCCAATTGTGGGGAAACTAAGGGGTGATTAAGGAGTCATGAGACTAAAAGTAGATGATCCACCCAACCTATCTAAATTTCAAATCAGCATAGAAAACCATAAATGAGAACATGAACCTTATTAAAATATGTTTGTTAGTTCAAGGATTACCACACCCTGTCATCCGTAACTAGCGATACCATGTATCCATTCAAGAAACCCATGTGGAATTCAGCACAAACATAAATGATAGATGTCGATCTGAGGAGTATTAAACCCTACCACCAAAACCACCAAGGCTTTGATAAAACCTAAATAACCTCAAGAAAACAAAAGTAGGGTACTCTTACATCACAAAGGGAAAAGTATAAATCAAGGGGGATTACCAATCCTATCAGAATTCCCACACTCCAAGAAACAAATTGAAAGTAAGGGAAGGTTCTAACTTCATAGATGGAGGACCTACAGACTGAGTATCACATAAGAAGCACAAAAAATGCAGGAGGAAGAGAATATAATCCATCATTAATATAGGAAACATGTACCATATCGAATAGTATAAATTATATGAGTGGGAAATACCTAACCCCCTGAAAGCTTTAATCATCTTGCCCGAAACCTTTCATGGGTCCCACAAAGCTGAATAAAAAATATTATTATCTCCCCTTGAAAATTTACTATGATTCTTAAATGGAATGAAACATTAAAATATATGAGGAACAATACTCAGGATGTGACATATATTTATCTAAAATGGGTATCTAATGAAAGTGGTCCAAAAAAACATGCCCCCAAGGCAGTGTTGGAAATGTGGTGGCCCCTTAGTGTTCCACATGGCTTGTTAGGGGAGGGTCTGATCATGCCCATATAAGTGCATCATGATCACACATAGTATAAGACATGGGTAAATCGATCCCACTGTAACATCTTGAACCAATAACCTGGTCTAGGATGGAGTGCCACATAACCTCATTTGTGTATAAAAAAGTCTATCAACTAATGGTGAGGGTCTAAATGGTTCCATAAGGAGACTATAACCTCACTAATAATATCTATACACCAAAATCACAAAAAAGTGTAAATAAAAATCCTAGAGTAGTATAGTGAAAACTAGAAGAAAATTACCATGTTATAATAAATGGAATCCAAGTCATACAATATAAACCAAAATACCATAAATGTGGTAAGTAAAAAAATGTATGATAACCGAAGGAAATAAACTAAACACCACATAAATAGTCCAAATTTATTCCTATCATTTTCTTCATCCTCTAGGATCTACCTGCTCAACTCCCCCATGCAGGACCCTTTCCCTTAGCTGGATCCCTAACTAATAAATATGAACATACATCAATATTCCCATGAAAGGTTTGATTATAAACCCAGTAGGAAAACACAATGAATCCTTAACACAAATTGTGCGTGTATATTAAGGTGTATTCTATGATGGTAAGTAAATGCACAAAAAATCAACCAATCATATGTCGGGAGATCATGCGTTAGGAAAGGTTCCATGATCTATGTATATATGTTCTTTAGATCCATACCCAAAGGGATGTCTCATAGGTCATAAAATACTGGATCATGGTACAAGTAAAGAACATGTCTCAGATCAATATCCACAGTTGATCAAGCCTTGGTTCATGACATAAGGTCATCACAACGTTGGATCAACCTTAGGTCAGGCCATAAGGCCATATTTACACTGCCTCTACTAAGTCAAGCCACAAAATTATCAAATCCTATACTCTGTTATGGGTTAGGATAGAATGAAATTTTACCTTGCCTTTATTTTTGGTCAATACACAAGACCATCATACCTCATTCTCTATCTCGGATTTGGCCATAAGGTCATCATACCCCCACTCTGTCTCCAAGTATCATTGTTGTCATCATCATACTAGCACATAATCCCACACTAGGGGATACAAAAGTCATGATGATATCACCTATCACTTTGATTCTGAATAGAAACATCCACAAACCAATAATTGACACACAATAAGGTATAAAATAAAAGAACGGTAACAAAGAACACAATTACTAGGTCTCACAAGCCACATGTGCATACCATATGAAAAAAAACAAGAATACCATATCACATAATGATCCTCATGAATACCTAGGTATTCTAACATTCCAAACATTCCAACCAAATTTATACAAAGGCCCTATGTGGTAAGTACTTTCTACCTTAACTGCATCAATGTTAAGAGACAAGATTCATCACCAAATCATACTTTTTCACCAACGATCCCTAGAACAAATCTCGATTCATCAAAAATGGAATTCTAGAATAAAGACTCACTAAGTGAAATATAACATGTACTTAGAGGAAGATAAAATCACCCAACTAGGTCCACCTCCAATGGTATATCTAGATCCATTTGGGAAAAGGATAGAAATTATCTATATCTGGACACCAATCCATCGACTTATCAAGAATTCCTTATTTGATCATAATTGAAATCCTATATCTGGATATAACCATACAAGAAGTGGATAGGAGATATATAATGAACATGAATAATAAATTAAGATAACCTATTACCTTGAATTATCATAAGATAAAGCCTCTAGATCCACATGAATTGAATTTTGTAGGGAGAGGTATCACTAAGAACAACCACTAGAATACCTAGGTTTGAGATACTTCGGCATAGAAGAAATAACTAAGGGTTTTGGGAGACTTTGGGCTAAAATCACAATTTTTTTATTAATTAATTTTAATTCATGGTTTGGTCTCATGAATTTCCACACCATGTGCTGGCTGTGAGAGGCTCACTTCCTCTTCAGGTTACCCTCATGGTTAGGCTATAAGGTTTGGTAAATTATAAAAAAAACAAATATTTTTTCACTATTCTATTTACATATTTTCTTGGGGAATGTGTCATTATTATCTCTAACCATGTGTCAATCATGAACTATATATTGGCCCACATCAAAAATCTACATGGTTTTTTAGGGAGAAGTGTAAAACTTTCCCAAACCATTCATAAACCATGCACCTATAAAAAACTTATAAACCCCTATCAAACCATCCATAAGTTACCCAAGACTATACCTAATCAAAAAATAACTCAAAAAAAATAACAAAAGTTCCAAAAGTAAGTCATAATTCACCTTAAAATTTTAGTTTGTCAAAATATCCCTTTAAGGGCTTCTCATCCTTGAGAAGTGCCTCTAGATTTAATGCTCAAATAACTTGGGCCATTGAGCCAGAACATTAGATTCCCACTCTCAAGTCTCCTCTTGGAAAAAATTATGTTTCTATAATATCCGAAAAAGGGGCACGATCTTCCCTCGCAACACCTACTCGCTTCATTCCATGATACAAATTGGATGTTCTAAGAATGATTCATCTAGTCCCAACTCAATATCCTGATTGTAAATTACATGCACAAGATTAGATTGTACCACTAAAGATGAGACACATGGAACATGGTATGCATACCTTGATACCATATAGAAATATCCAAATGGTATTCCATTGTTCTGATATGTTCAATGATCTTAAACAGTCAAATTCCCCTGCTCCTACAATCATCAATTCCCCTACCGAAGTGACACCCATAAGAAAATACGATCACCCATGATAAACTATAAAGGTCGTCTATTTTGATCATAATATGATTTCTACCTACTCTGAGTGTTAACCAATTTCTTTTGAATCAATTGGACCCAATCATAGGTCTCATGTTTCATACATAGCCCGATAATAGCGGCCTCTCCTACCTCATGCCAACACAGTGGTGAGAGACACGATCAAACATAAAGATCCTTGAATAGTGGAATCTAAATCAAAGTTTGATAATTGTTATTATACACAAACTCTGTTAATGATATATGATCATCCCAAGCTCCAATAAAATCTGGGATGCAGTATCGAAGCATATCCTTCTGAATTTGAATCATCCTCCTTGACTTCCCATCGCTCTACAGATGATATTTTGTACTAAGATTTAACTGATTCCTTATCACCTTCTACAAGACTTACCAAAACAGTTTTGTAAAATGAGTTTTCAGTCAGATACTATGCTCATAGTCACTCCATGTAGTTTCATTATCTCTCAAACATATAGTTTAACTAACTCATCTACAAAATGAGTCTCTCGAATCAAAAATAAATATATCACCTTTTCTATGGTTCTGGACATAGTGTATGTTCTTATTGGCCCTATGTCCAACCCAAATCTTTTTAGATTCAATGGATCATTTGCAATGTACATGACATGCACACCATGAACAATGGAATTTTTTCCTATGAATATTGAAAAATAATTTTGATGAAACCAAGTGAGAGTATTTTTTAACATTAATTTATAATTAATTTAAAAACACAACAAAAATATTACCTTGTTCTTAAGATCTTTATTCATTAATTATGTTGAGATTTTGACCCCAATAAGTGTTTGTTGTTATGTTGAAAGAACCTAAAGTAGATCCCCTCTATCAGTGATCCACACATGCTTGTTTCATCTCTGAATAACACCAAAGAATCGTCAAGTTCTAGGATGGCTGATTGATCATCTTTCATTATTCACCTTGATCATTTCACATTCCTTCAAGATTGGAGGAATTTTCTCTTATTATTCTTGTTATTGAGAGGAAGAGAGGAGGAGGGGGTTTTGAGAGGAAATTGGTATGCACAACAATTTACCTTTCTCTGATAGACATAATAGTCTATTTATAGACTTAGGGTTAGGGTTTAACATTTAACTAATTACATAAAATAACTTAATAATATATTAAACCCAAAAGGAACCCTATTCTATTTAATAAAAAATATTATTATTTTATTTTATAATGCTTTATAACATGAGTAGTGATAAATATTTATTTTTATAACCTGATAAATAAAAATTCATCCCCATAAAAATATGTTATGCTCACCCTCCCCAACATTTATTGAATTCGTGAATAAATATTTAAATAAATATTATTCATTAAATAAATAAATATTATATTCAAATTCAAGTGAATAAATATTTATTTAATATTCATATAACTAAATAAATTATTTATTTAATAAATAAATAATTATTTAATATGGCGTGAATAATATGAGATAAATAAATATTATATATTCACATATTTAAAAAAAATACCTTGCGAATAAAGTTTAATTTAATATTTTTTATCATTTAAAATATTACTTCTCATCCTGGAAGATAATATTTATTAAATTTATTAAATATACATAATATTTAATTGAAATCAATGGTAATGCTTTTTTTTGTAACCCTCTAGGACTCCTCCCCAATGGCATTAGGGGGTTTGACTAAATATGATTATTTTCTAGATATGGTTCAAGGAACCTATAGATGAAGAAGATATGTTGCAATTAAAAAACACATATGAACACACATTGTGCAATATAATCCCTTTATCATGATATCTCATCAATAAAGTTTCACACCTATGTCATCAACTTATGTTATTTATATGCCTTTCATTGTCTATTTGAAATGAACTCACTTATACACCATGTCCATGGAATTTAATTTGATGGTTCCATTTAAATAAAATGGTTCAAGACATAAATGTATATAAAGATATAAGGGACAAATCCTTCCTTGAATTATTCATTAATAACATATCATTCATGATGTACCCAATGTACCCAACTTAACTGAGATCATATGACATCACAGTTTATAGAAATACATAAAATTGCATAAGTCATGACATGAATTAATGATAATTTTAAAGTCTAAGGATCACTAAAAATTCTCACACAGATAGAAGTATCCAATGACATATAAAAGTATAGATTTCCTATAGGAAAGTTTGTTCTCATAATCTCTTTTCATGGATATTATAAAGTGTGAACTTCATGAGGTGAAATCTCGTATTCTTATGATTACGCACACCTGATGATCGAAATACTTTGTTCCCCATCATAGAGTGTTATCCAAACAAATAATAAGGTTTAATAATTTCATCATGTCATTTAAAAGTTATAATCATTGTGGGACACTATTATTCCCTTTTCAATGAAACATATACTCTAAAACATTATTTCATTAAAGCCACACAGAACTATGAACAATATGTAATAAAATATTTTAATTAATATTAAATTATTTGAATATATATTTAATTTTTAAATAACAATAGTTGGTTTTATAATTCTAACTCCAATAGAATCATACTTTTATTATATCCAACTATAAATTCTTTTCATCACTCTAGTCTAACATGATGATCATGTTTCTAGTAAGTTAAGAATTTAGTTAAGGGGTCTACCACATTGGCTTCCATGGAAACTCTACTCACTATAACATCAGCTCTCTGATAAAAATCCCTCTATAGATGGTATTTATGAGTTATTTAATTCATCTGATGATGTGACCTAGTATCCTTTAAAAGATCCACCACTGCAGAATTATCAAAATACAGTGTGATAGGGCCTTTACTATTAGGCACTAAATTAAGATATTAGATAAATATAATAATACAAAATACTTATTTAGCTACCTTAGAAGACACAATATACTTTTACTTTATTTAATGTATTTATTTAAGATCTTACGACACATATGACCTCTATTAAGAGTGAAGATCTGTCCTATCTATGATTTCAGAACATCTTTGTCTATTTTGGAAACTAGCATCTACATATCCTATGATGACTAACTCCTCATATTCCCTATGGAATAAGAACATATCCTTAATACACCTAAAATACTTAAGGAAAGTGTTGACCATCATACAATGGTGATCACCTGGGTGAGTTTGATATCATCCTACCACACCTAAGGCATAGGTGACATTTATCCTAGTTCATAGTATAACATACATGACTAAACCAATCACTAATATGTATAGAGTCCTTTCCATACTTTATTTCTCCTTATGTGTCTAAGGAAACATTTTCTTGGAGAGATAAATTCCATGTGACATATGAAAAAATATCCTCTTGGATTGTTTCATAATTTATCTCTTCATTATCTTATCAATGTGTGTTTTTTGACTTAACCTAATAATCTTATTAGATCTACCAGGATGAAACTTGAACCTAAGAATATATGTTTCTTCACCCAAGTCCTTCATGGAGAATCTGGTGTCTAAATATGCCTTGAATAATTGTATGAATAGTATTTCAATTCCAATAAGTAGTATTTCATCGATATAAACTATTAAGAAAATGATCGAACTCCCACTAAACTACTTATAGACATAAGGCTCACAATAATTCCTTATCAAACCAAATTCCATTATCGATTCATCAAACCAAATGTACTATGACTTGGATTCTTATTTTAATCCATAAATGGATCACTGAAACTTTCATACCTTTTGGCATCCTTTGTAGTCACAAAAACTTTAGGTTGTGTCCTATATACATCATACTCAAGGTTATCATAAATTAAAGTTGTTTTAACCTCCATATTTTAAATCTCATAGTCATGGTAAGCTACTATGGAAAGTAGAATTCTAATCGATTTTAGCATATCAACTATTGAAAAGGTTTGATCACATTCTATGACTTTATATTATTTAAACCCTTTTTCAACCAGTCATACCTTATTAGTATTGACTTGTCAATCCATGTCTAGTTTCTTGTTGAATAACCATTTATATCCAACAAGATTTTAATCCATTGAATGATCCACAAAAACCCTTGGTTTTTTTATATGGAATCTATTTCAGAATTCAAATATTATTTCCATTTAGAAGCATATATGTCACTTACTACTTCATTATAGGTTAAAAGATAATTATTATCAACTAAAAAAGGTTCACTAACCTCAGTTACTATAAAACCATATTTTTTTTAGTTTTCTAAACTTTCTTATACTCCTATGGAGTATTTGTGTCTTCAGAAGTTCATTTTCCATGTGGCTTTGCAAAATCTATTCTTATTAAAAATCTTCTGTATCTTGAGACTAGACTTCATAATGGTCTATCTCACTCACACTATCTCTTTTAGAGATGTAATACCGATCAAGGAAAGTGGAACATTTTTTAACTACAACCTTCTTCTCTGAGGGGTCATATAAGTAATACCCATTTTTTCCTTAGGGTATCCTATAAATATTTACTTAGTGCCTCAAGGTGAAATTTTTATTC
This sequence comes from Viscum album, assembly GCA_963277665.1. Classification (NCBI taxonomy): domain Eukaryota; kingdom Viridiplantae; phylum Streptophyta; class Magnoliopsida; order Santalales; family Viscaceae; genus Viscum; species Viscum album. The sequence goes on along the minus strand of OY728140.1, from coordinate 378,234,440 downwards.
CAGACATATCCTTAAAAAAAACTTTTTAACCCCACACTCATACATGTGACAAGACATGTTTATTACCAAACCAAATTTTGTATAGAATACCATTTTCCATATTAGTTGCCACTATGATTAAAATGTGTGTTGTTTTCTATAATGTTTATCCCCAAAAGGATAATGGGAGACTCATATGATGCATAATTCATTTCACCAGGTCTAATAGATATTAGTTCCTACTTTCACTTATACTATTCCATTATTGTTTATAATAAGGAGTGATTGGAGATAAAATCCCAAACTCCTATAAATAATCAATGAAGTTTTGATTAAGATGTTCTTTTTAATGGTTTGAGAAGAGTTTATTAATATTTTAACAAACTGGTTCTCAATTTTATTCTTATATTCCTTTAATATTTAAAAACAATCTCACTTATACCTTATTATGTAGGCATATCCATATCTACTAAAATCATCATTAAAAGTTATGAATTATGAGTAACCACCCATGGATTCAACTGGAAATGATCTACATACATAGGTATGAACCAAATCTAGAAACTCTATGGCCCTTTCACATTTTCCAATAAATAGTGATTTTTTCATTTTACTTGTATACATGTGTAACATACACCAAGTAGTTTTATTTCATTTTAATCCAAATATCGATCTTGGTGTAATCTAGTAAAATACTTTTTATTTACATGACCTAGCTGGTGATGACATAGTTGGGTGAGGCATGAGTCATGTGAATTATTATTTTTATCAATTTCCATTACTTGGTTTATGTAATCCAACATGAAAATACTGTTATTTAAATATGATTTTCCATAACAAATGCTTTCTTTATAAAAGAAGAAAAAAAATTATACAGATTTAAAATTAAATCCATATATATTAATTCTAGACACTAAAATAATATTTTTTGAGACTAAATACACATAATATAAATATTTATAAGTTAAGATCATTCTAGTTGTCAATGTGAGGTTGTGGTCCCCAATAACCATAGCAGCAAATCTATCTTAGTTGGCTGCTCATAGACGCACTTTAACATGATAAATCTTTTGAAATCTACTTGGTTCCTATATTTGAATACATATATGAGCACAAAATTCTATATCTAATACCCAATTTAGATAAATAGATAAATTTTATTCAATAATAAATGCACATGAAGATTCCTTTTTTTTCTTTTCCTTGGTGTAGTTTTTATTCCAGTGGCCCTTATTGCCATTAAAAAAAGAGATAACATCATATTACCTACTTTTCCACTGATACTTATCTTCTTTAAAGTGAATTGAGAATAATATTTAGACATGGAGTTAGTCTTTGAGCTCTTCATCTGGACTTTCATTTTATTCACCATAAAGAAAGATGGATTTTCATGCCTTGTATCCTTATTAACTTGGTGAATTAGAGTGAGGAGTTCTAGGAGAGGCCTCTTTATATTGATCATATTAAAATTTACAATAAAACTATAGAATATATGAGATATTCTTGAAATAATGAGATTTATGCATAGTTCTTTGGGTAGATTAAATCTTAGAATCTCTAGGCACTCAATGTAGCCAATTATTTTGCCCATTTGAGGATCAAATAGTTCACCTTGTCCATGTTTTCTTATGAAGAGAACCTTGGATATCTGAAATTGTTATTGTATTTCCCTCTCTTAATAAAGATCATGGATATGTTGTAACATACTCCAATCATTCATGTTCCTATGTGACTTAATGATTTCTCCATACATGGATGAAAATACTGAATATCTAGTTCGTTTTTCAATTGTTTTTTTGTAGATAGTGAACTCCTCATAACTCCCCTATTTTTCAAGAGGATTGGGGAATGATGATTTTGGAACATAAGACTTCTTTTCATAGTGAAACTTTACCCATAGGCATCTGAACTATTCCTAGAAGTTACCCCCAGTTAATAGATGTTATATCTCTAGAATTTATCATAGAGATAATGTAGTTAAAATTCATTATTCTACAATAATAGAGAATATTATTAGAACTTCAATTGCTTACAAATTATGTGATACATAACAACAACAAATATAATTTTATTAACTCTCCCACTATTCTATCAAGTCTCAATGATCCTCACCATTAAACTTGGAATGTCCCATCATGTGGATATTATAGTGGCCAGGATCCATATTTCTCTTCTTATAATCCAGGTGAAGTCTATGAAAATTATAATAAAGTATTTAGTTAGGCATTATTTCTAACTGAAAAATTAAAGCTCCTTAATCCATTGAGTGGAGCCCCCGATCCAAAAAACCTAACTTGTATTTCCTCAATACTTTCCTATAAATTTTTATTAGATAGACTAATACTATTAAACCTAATATATATTTGGTTAATTTGACCCATTATCTAAGTTAAGATTTCTTGATAATTAAAAGTTCCCTTGATGAAGGATGAACAGTCATTTTTACTATGGTTTCATCTTAAATCTAATAATGGAAGGTGTAATGACTTAATATTAACTTTATGGATTTATTATTATTCATAAATTTTCCTATTTTATATTTTACATATATTATTAATAATAAGTTGATTTTACCTAAGTAATTAACAATGAAACTATAAAATATTTATGTATAAATCCTTTTATTTTAATTAAAAAAATTTATATTAATTCATTTATTTATGTGTTCGTGGTCTTTCATCAATAAAATAAATCATAAACTAAATAGAAAAAATAAAATAAAATGTGGCATGATCATGAGATTTAAGTAGTTTTTTTATTGAGTGGGTAAAAAATAAATCATTAAACTTAGGGGAAACTCCTTGAGCTAGTTTGGGCTCAATTTTTCAGCATTCTTCCCTTAACCTATATATCTCTTTAGTTTGGTTTCACCTTGTATATATCATAAACCAACTCCATGCTCCTATGAGCTCAATCCTTACAATGCTTTTACTTTACTCATAGGTGAAGGGAATCAAAAAATGGGTTTACATAAAAGGAATTGTGGACATGTAGGCCCATACATAATAAGGATAGAAGGATGACTCGCAATCCATCAATTAAATTTAATAAGAAAATTGTAATAATTAAATTAAAAAAACATATACATACACAAGTCAGTCTAAACTCATGATTACCCACAAGTGCAATGAATATGAAATTAAAATTAATGTTACATAATTAATCCCTCCTTTACTGATAAAGTCAAGGATGTAGGGGTGGTGCAAGGATAAGAGAATGAGCGGCACTCTACTAATAGTGGAGAAGGATTTCAAAAAGGTTATAGGGTGATTTAAGAGGTACAAAAAAATTTGATCTGAATGGTGCAGTGACTATGAGTCATGGGGTGTCTTAACAATGTAGAGCACCAAATCCACTCAGAATCATAAACCTCTTCTCAACTCTGGATGAAGTTGGAAAAGAAAATATGGATCCTGGAGGATGGAAAAATATTATCCCAATATGTAAATGGAAATAGGTCGGATTAAGGTATTTAGAAGATGAGGATCCAAGTGATAAAGAAGAGGACTCCTAGTCTAATTCAGATTATGAGGACTCCTTGGTTGGGACTGTCTTGAGAAAATGAAAACAAGGGAACATTAGTTATGGGAATTTCCTAGTCCATAAGGGGTGAATTAAGGCCCCGCAAAGATTATTAAAATACCAAAAAAACAATAGTAACCATATCTCCAGGCAAGGTAAGGAGCAATGAGACAAAAGATAAATTAGGGGATCTTTATTGATTGAAGGTATGAAGTCAGCTTCAAGCATGATGAGCAAGTAGACTCCAATTGTGGATATTAAAGCACTAGAGGGTGGAGTCAAGGAGCATGAGTATACAGTGTTGGATGAAAGATCAAATAGGGAGGTAGGAAAAATAGTATAGGATAATAATAAACACTTGGAACTTATTCTAAATTCCATGGAGTAAATTTTAGAATAATTCCTCAATATCAACGCTTCAAAAGAAGTTTTCAACAAGATATATGATATATTTATCCAGGTCTCCATTAATGAGGAGAAAAGGAAGGGGATTAACGAGAAAGACCACATTATTTTGCGAGTATTAAATGGAGGGAAGATCACTTTAGAATAAAATATTAAAACATAAAATAGAATGGAAGATCTAATTGAATCCCATCTACAAGTTGATCTGAATATCTAGGTAACTGAGTGGAATTGGGGTTTATTTAGATTAGTTGACTCTAACATACTTATATTTGTATTTGATGACTATGTGAGCACATTTTGGGTTAGTTTTTGTGAGTAGTGTTGTATGGTTTCTTAATTTCCCTCAAAAGTGTTTTTGAAATAAAAAAATTAATTTTCAATCTGGGACAAAACTTATAATTTGAAGAAACTCAGTCAGTACCTATTTGAACTACTCATCTTGTATAGAGATCGTATACAAAATTCTCATGTGGAATATAGCATAAAAGTTTTTTCACATAAACACATGGTGTGTATGATTAAATAAATAAAATGTAGAATTAATGCTAATTAAAGTTTCATATAATGATTTTAATGTGAATGGAGTACTTGATGTATTGTAACTATAAATGGAATGTTGTTTATAATTTTACCTATAAATTAATTTGGAATTATATATATATAATGTCTCACATGGAGTGTACGAGTCAATAAATGACACACAAAACACATGTTTTTGAGGTTTAAAGGAGTAATAAATTAAATTTTAATTTTATATATAAATGGGTTGGGTATGTGGCGTGTACATCCCAACTACTTGTCATGCATCTTTCTCATCATATGTCTATGATATATTCCTAGGTACATGGAATGTATTTTTACAAGAACATGTTTGTGGTACACAACATGTATAGCTGGTACACACCATGTAACCTCCTTATTATATGGATGGTAGTCCCTGCATGTCATGTAATTATTAATTGGCATATATTTGACTATGCCTTTTCCATCATGAAAACATGTAAACTACATGGTGTGTAACCTAGTTACATGGAATGTAGTCCCACATGTCATGTGTTGGTCTAGACTTTTCAACACATGATGTATTTATGGCGTCACATGTTCTTCATTGAATGACATTGATAATTAATTATCATTATGTCCTGGTGTTATGAACTAGGATACATGGTGTGTACACTGACTACACACCATTTAATCCCATGTTGTATGGAAATAATTCATGTCACCTCTAGACGGGTTATTCATATTATTTTTATTAAAATTTAATTGGATATGGATTAAATGAGTATGAAACAAAGGGAATAATGGATTACATGAAATGAAAAACTAACTTCAAATTAGCAAACGATCAATGATAAATAAATAATTATAACTTAAGTATAACCTAAATTTTATACCACTAAATGGTTTTTGATACTGTATAATAACCTATTAGGCCTATGGATAACTCATATTTGTTTGAATTCAACAGATCATTTTCAATTTAAATGAAGTGAATTCCATAACCAATGATATTTTTTCCAAAAAAGTATTAACAAAAAAAATTTCTAGAACCACAAGAGAGGATCTTTTTAAATTAATTTTTAATTAATTTAAAAACATAAATAGAAATATTATCTCAGTCTTGAGGTCTTTCTTCATTGATGATGTTGATCTTCTAACCTGAATCGGTGTTTTTTTTGTTTCATTGTGAGGACCCAAAGTAGATCCCCTCTAGTAGTGATCCACACTTTCTCTTTCAATCTCCTAACAACACCAATGAATCATTGGGTTCCAGTGTGGCGGATTAATCATCTTGTGTTTTTTTCTTGATCACTTCATGTTCCTTCGGGCTTGAAATAATTTTATCTTATTCTTCTTCATATTGATAAGAAGACAGGAAGAGGGGGTCTTGAGAGGAAATTTTTGTGAACAGTGATTAACATTTCTTTGATTGATATAAAATTATATTTATAAACCTAGGGTTAGGGTTTAACATTTAATTAATTGAAAAAAGACATTAATAAAATATTAAATCCAAAAGGAACCCTATTCCATGTAATAAAATAATATTATTATTTTATTTTATGGTGTGCTCTAACTCAGGCAATGATAAATATTTGTTTTTATAATCTGGTAAATAAATATTCATCATTATACCAAATCTGGTTTGTTGTCCCCCCTCGAAATATATTAAATTCTTGAATAAAATTTTTGATAAATGTTATTAATTAAATAAATAATAAAAATTATATTCATAGTTTGGAGAATAAAATTATTTTAATATTCATTCAACTAAAAAATTGTTTATTTAATAAATAAATAATTATTTATTATGATACAAATAATAACAGAAAAAACAAATATTATATATTCATGTAATTAAAAAATTACCATGTGAATAAATATTTATTTAATATTTTAAATCATTTAATAAATCTTGAATAAATATTACTTCTCAGTCTAGAGAATAATATTTATTATAATTACTCAATATAAATAATATTTAACTGGGATCAAAGGGGACACTTTGTGTATGACCATCTAGGCCTCTTCCTTAGTGGATTTAGGTAGGCTTTCCTAAAGCCCAAGATTACTATCTAGAAATAGGTCAATGGACCCACATATAAATAAGATATACCGTAAAGATAAAACCATATATGAACGCTCACTATGTAATATAATATGTTTCCCATGATATCTTATAAATCAGGTGGCACACTAATGTTATCAACCTATGTGCACGATATGTATTTCTTTAACTATCTGAAATGAGCTTGACTATACACCATTTCCCTGAAATTTAACTTTATGGTTCCATTTCAATCAAAGGGTTGAGACATCAACTTCCATAAAGATATAAGAGATAAATATTTCCTATATTTATTCATTAATAACATATTTGTCATGACGCAGCCAATGTACCCAACTTTCTGATGATCATATTTCATCATAGTTTATGGTAATATATAAAATATCACAATTCATGACATACATTAGTAATAAAATTAAAGTCTAAGGATCATTACACAGGCTCATAGACAATAATATCCAATGATATATAAACATGTCAATTTCCTACAGGCGGGTCTATTCTCATAATCTCTCATATTAGAGATTACCAAGTGAAAACATCATGAGATGGAGTTTCATATACTTATGAGTACTCCCACCTAATAGTCAATATATTATGTGTCCCATCATAGAGTGTTATCTAACCATAGAAAAAGGTTTAAGAAAATCATCATGGAATTTCATGGAACTCATCGTAGCGGGAAATTATTATGCCCTTTTAAATGTGGCAGATAATCTAGGACATTATTACATTAAATTCACATAGAACTATGAATGATATATAATAATATATTTTATTAATATTCACTTATTTCAATATACATATAATCTAAAGTACAAACAAATGGTTCTAGAACACCAACTCTAACATTTCTCTACCTGATAAACCACAACCCACACTATATTTTAACCTCTTGGGGTCTTAGGAAACCCCATAACAAAGTCCATCATTACCTCATCCCACTTCCACATGGGCATGAAAATAGGTTGAGTAAACCACCTTGTAACTAATTCTTTACCATAATCCTCTAACATGTAAGACAATGAGAGACAAAACTGATGATGTCCCTCTTCATACCTAGACACTAAAACTATCGCCTGATATCATTATACATCTTCATTGATCTTGAGTGCACTACCCACTATAAATATTAAGAGTCCCCCGTCAACTAATACTTTATAAATTTTGGAACCATAACTCTCCCATGAACGTAGATCATGTTGTCTCTGTATAAAGACTATCTTGGAACTGGGTTGTTCCTCACCAATCATTCCCACAACACTAAGCACTCAGAGTCTAACTCTTTAGATGGAATTCACCCAGTTCATTAGGGTAGATGTGTTAACTAATGGGGAACATGTCATCACCCATTAATCCTTATAAGAACCCATGAACCATTCAGACAATAAGCTCATATATCTTCTTTTATCCTCCAAAGGCCTCTCTCTAAGATCTCTTGTATTTCTACTATGATCATTTGTAATAACCTTACCCTTTATAAGAGAATAATCCATCCCAAGTCAAAGGTCTATATATACTTAACCTGTCACCTCTATCGAAGATTCAATTGCCACCAAGATAAGTTAAACCGAATACTCTTGTAGTCTGTATAAATGATAAATCTCTCACCAAAAAGATTGTGTCGCCAACATTTCAAGGAATGAGACACTTCATCCAATTATAGATCATGCATGTAAAACCCTGAAAATTTATAAATGAAATTAAATTTTTAACATAATTAAATTCATTATTAATTAATGTAGTTATAGAAAACACATGCACTACTTTGGTTATTTTTGGATAGTTATAGACTATCGGATTTAAAATATTGTGAAGAATCATAAGCATTGATAATATATTCATTGTACAATGTTCATTAATATTAGTATATATTAAGGGTTTTGATAAAGTACAATTAACATAGACAGAAGAAACAATGGCCTTTAACAATGGGATCAAACCCTATGAATCCCATTTATCAAATCTTTTAAGAAGATGGCATTATCAGGCTTTACCCTTGACCAATCACAAGTTGATATTAAATAACTAAATCATGAAGAACACTATTTATTGGATAATTTTAATCTTATAAAGATCACAGCCCAAACCATGTTTTTTAAACCTCTCTAAGAAAGTTCTTCCATCGCACACCTTACCCTAAGGGAATACACTAGTGTAATAATGGGTTATGTATCTATACCCTAATGGTATAAATTTATATATTTTTAGTTTTAATAAAATAATGATTATATTAATCCTTTTTTATTATTACTTAAGAAATTATTAAATAATAAGTTTGTTAAAAATTACATTTTTGATAGGATGAAACTCAAATTGTATTTTTTGGGAAACAGATAGTTTCAATCAAGAAAATATTTTTGATGAATTTGATAATTTTGGAAATAAATTTTATTTTAATAAAATATTCTTTTTAAATAATATCTATTTAAATATAAATGACTATATGATTTTATGAAGTCAAATTAATTTTTTATAAGGGTCTGAAAACTATTATTGTCATAAAAACCAGTATTTTTTAATAAATAGGGGTTTTGATTTAGAATTTTAAATTATCATATATAGAGAATTATTTTTATAAAATAAATATTTTTTTTGAAACCAAAACATCAAAATTATCTAATATTTAGTTTTTCAAAATTTTCTGAGATAGTCGAATTTTTGGGTAAAAATTAAATATATTATGTATTATGATAACATAAAATCCCAAAAGTAATGTAATAAATACAATAAAGAGTATAAATGACCAAAATTATTTTTTAAATTTAAATTAAATTGTTTTAGAAATTATTTTATTAATTTTCTAAACCCTTAACGAATCCTTCAAAACCTATATTATATTTTCTAGTTTTTAAAATTAGTTCTTTATGAACATGACTCACTTATACATCATCAAGGGTATTATTTTAATAAGATCATTTCTTATCCATATAAAATATTAAAATACACTACTCTTTTTTAGAAACCATGGTAAAACCCCATGGTAAGGTTTTTGTTTTTTATTATTTTATAATTTAGGGGTCCAAAACCAAAGTCTGGAAATTAAAAAATAATTACCCTCTTTTTTCATATAAAAACACACCCAAAATCACTTTAATTTTCACTAAAACCCTTTCATAACGAAATTACTCTACCTTAACTCTCTATATCCCTCCCAAGTTTTTCTGGAGCTCTTAAGAATATCCTCACTAGCTTTTAGAAGTAACATCTCAAGGTTAGGAATCCTCTCCTCCTCTTTATTCAAGAACCTTATTTATATTATCCCTTTTTATTTACAATTTTTAATGTAGGAATATGTTTTTAAACATCACTTTTACTATCCTTATTATTTCAAAGTGATTGTACAACCCTTTCACTCTCATTAAACCCTTCCATGAATCTTTATGTTCCCCCATTATGATGATAAAATTACCCTGTGATTTTTCATGAGGAACATTTGTATAGTAAATACCCATCCTCATTTCCACTGAAGGATATTAAACTAGATGTACCTATACTTAATTAATTGAGTAATTCCATGTATGTAACCCAAAATCCTTGATCATGGGAATAAAATTGTTGAAATACATCTTTATGTTGTATGATATATGTGGCATAGTTATGCATTTACATGATGTAAATATGATGAGTGGGATTGAAGTTATATAGTCTTACAATGAATTTGGTAATATTTTTTTCTAAAGAGATTTCATATATGGTTTAGGGGATGTTAACCTAAGCACACTATGTTATTATGACTTGGAAATTATCCTTGTCTTATGCCTATGATGTCATGTTTTATATTATTGTCTCATTCCTATGTTTCCTTGATGTTATCATCTTATAAAATGCTTCAATGTTAATATTTATGATTATCACCCCTTTATATCACCTTGATATGTATCTTGATTAACATGTATTACATTCATCATGTTATTATTTGATTATTCCCTTACTGGCCTTTATATCCCACCCCTTTCTTATGTATATCCCCAAGCAATCTCATGCATGTTTAGAAGAGAAATGAAATTTTAAGGGAATATTGTGCAGTTTTTAAATAATATTGTTATACCCATGTTTCATGTAATTTTTCTATATACCTAATTTCCTAAACACATTAGGCCTCATGATCTTCTGTGATTATATTATTTGTACCTTTATGAATTAAATCATGAATTAAGGTGTATTATAACATGGGTTATCATAATGCATTGAGTAGTTAATTTAATGAGGTCACAACCAATTTGATACATAAGAAACTACATGATCTATCTACATCAAAATAGATCCCAAACTAACACTTGAGGCATTTTTGTAACTACATATCCAATCCCAGGATTAGGTGAGATCAAAATTGACATTGATTTCAATCTCCTCATCTAGTCTAGAAAGGCCTCCTCACACTAATTTTTCTTCTCAAACTTCACCCCCTTATTGGTAAGAGTAGTCATAGGTGCTTCAAAATGGTATAAATACTAAATGAATTTTCTCTAATATCCCACCATTCCTAGGAAAATCATAATCTCAAACATGTTCCTAGGGTGTTCCCATGAATCATCACATCTACCTTCTCTGGGTTAACTGAGATTACCATGTCAGGAATCACATTCCCAAGGAATCACACCTCTTAGATCCAAAAGTGACACTTTGAAATCATGTAATAATGTTGTTGTTCTTGAAGAATACTTTACATGATCTCAAGGTTTCTAAAATGAATATTAGGGTTCTCAGAGTATATCAGGGTATCATTAACAAGTACAACGACAAAGGTTTAAAAATATGGATGGAATATCCTATTCATGAGAGTCATGACCACTATTAGAGAATTCATTAACCTAAAAATGTAACAAGATACATATATAATCCATAACTTCTCTTAAATGTGTATTAGGTATATCCTATTCTATGACCCAAGGTTGGTGCTATCTGTTGAGCAATGTATTGTTTTTAAACAAATCAAAATAATGTTTTTTAAAGGGGGAGATTATTTTAAATAATACTCTGTCTCTTTATGATGATTTTGATGCTCACAAATACCCTTAATTATTTACTAATTATTTCGTTGAGTATTTTGCAGGAATTTATTTTATATAACGAGATTTTATACTTCATTTATTCCGAGATTAATTTTAGCGTATTCTGGAATCACTGTAGCGCGAGATCAATTTTAGCGCGTTCTGGAATCACTGTAGCGCGAGATCAATTTTAGCGCGTACTGGAATCACTGTTCATACCCTACGTTGATGAACGTAACGTATGGATGAAAAGTTTAATTTTTATGTTATTTTGAAACGTATGGTTAATGAACCTTACGTTGTTGAAAAGTATGGAAGAAGAACATTACGTTTGGAAGGAACCTTACGTTTTCGTTGTTGAAAAGTATGGAAGAGAAACCGTACGTTAGTTTTCAGTATTGAGTTTGTTTCTCAAAAGTATGGATCATCAACCTTACTTTTATAATAAACCGTACGTTCTTTGGAGAGTTGAAGCAAGACAAAGTATGGATGATCAACCCTACGTTTGAATGCTGAAGAGAAAGTATGTATGTTCAACCTTACGTTCTGAACCTTACGTTTGTGAACCCTACGTTTGGAGCCACGTCATCAACCCTACGTTTGGCGTCGGGATATTTTTGACAGGCGATATTTCTTTTTGAATTAGTCAATCAAGCGGATTATTAGGCGGATTTCGAGCTGATTCTTAAATACGACTTTGACTGAATCAAAGACGGTTTACAACGGATTAATGATTGATTTAAACGGAGCTTTTTATGCCGATTCTTCAGGGGAGTTACAACGGCTCTGTTATTTCATTTAATATCGCGAATCTAAAGGAGATTTTCATGGATCTATTTATGCGGAAGATTTTCTCATATTTGAATATATATGTTCTATCTTGGAAACTTCGGGGATATATATATGCACGGGAGAGTGTGTGATAGAATTATTGATCTTTTTGACGAGCAAGAAAACAGAGACTGTGTGAAAGCGTTCTTTTCTGGTGATCGAGAAGAAGCGTAAGACCTTTATTACTGAAGGAAGATTTTGATAGCAGATTCACGTGTTCTACATCGACTACCTGTTGTGAATCTACTGCTGATGAAGTTGTGAAGTTTCTGGTAATATCTATTGCAACTGGATCGACTCAGAACTGTTTTGATTACGGATATTTATTTTCTGAAGACGACGATCTATCTACTGTCAATTGCATTCTGTTGCAATTGTGAAGAACAACTGGAGAAGTGTTTCTTTATCGAAACCTTTTTTTATTTTTGAGTGATCAGCTTCTCGTTCTAAGCTGTGTGGGTTCGTGTTTGAACCAGGAAGGCTGTGTTTGCCTGAATCTTGTAAAGGTGTCAACTGCCTGTACTCAGTTGTGGACGGGTCTGTGGAAACGAGGACCAGATAGTGAAAATCGCCAAGCTCGTGGATTTGAGCGTTGGTGGAGTGGACTAGGGGCCTTCTGTTCCCCGAACCACTATACATCCGTGTGTTCATGCTTTTACTTTTTCCGCTGCATATTTAATCGTGCAAAAGCATAGTGAACAGAATTTGTCCAAATTGAAGAGATTGTAATAATTTGAAAAAGACACAATTCACCCCCCTCTTGTGTATAATCCGTAGATTCAGATCCAACAATTGGTATCAGAGGAGGAGCTTCTTATTTCTAAAGTCCTATCAAGCTAGAAGTATTTAAAGATTATACATAGTGTATCATGGCTGATATGAGAGAGGGAATGTCAATGGTCAGAGCACCTTACTTTAATGGAGATAATTATGGCTGCTGGAAATCACGTATGATTATTTATCTGAAAAATCTTGGTTACAGAGTCTATTCAAAGATTCTGACTCCCTATGAAATTCCTGAAAATCCCGATACATGGAGTGCTGCTACAGAGGCTGAGTATGACATAAATTCAAAAGCTATGAATGCAATCATCTGTGGTCTAGGACCAGACGAATTTAACAGAGTATCTCAATGCCCGACTGCATATGAAATGTGGCAAACAATAGCTGTTGCTTATGAAGGAACAGATAATGTAATACAGATGAGATATGCAACTGCTAAGTTAAAATTCGATACTTTCAGAATGATTGAAGGAGAGAGCATCACTCAGATGAATGGAAGATTGACAGAAATAGTCAATAATATAACAGCTCTAGGAGAACCAATCAAGCAGGCTGATCAAGCGTTGAAGGTACTGAGAGTACTTCCTACTCGATGGAATGGAATCTCTGCAGCAATCAGACAATCAACTTCTGTTAAAGATCTAACTATGAGAGAACTGATTGGTACACTGATGATGTACGAAGCTGAAATGCAAGATGAGGTAAATGAGCATAAAGTCTACATAAAAAGGGAAAATACTGCTTTGAAAGTGACTTCTCAACAAAAGGATAGAAAGATGAAGAACAAAGAAGTGAGTGCTAAATCAGAAAGCTCTGATTCTTCAAATTCGGATGAAGAACTGGCACAGCTAGCCAGAAAATTCAGAAAGTTTTATAGTAAGAAGAAAGACTTCAAGAAATCCTTTAAAAAAGGATAGCAAGGAAGTGAGATGTTATGAATGCAAAAAGATGGGACATATCAGACCAGATTGCCCAAAATTGAAAGATGCAAAGAAGAAGAAATTCTTCAAAAGAGATGATTATGAGCAGAAAGACAAGAAAGCTATGAAAGCTACTTGGAGTGTTTCTGAAGACTCAAGTAATTCTTCTGAATCATGCTCAGAGAAGGAGGAAGCCAATTTAAAAGCAAATATGTGTTTCATGGCTGAAACTGATGAGGTACACTCATACTATTCCTCTGACTCAAATAATGAATCAAACTCTGAAACAAGCCTCTCAAATAAAAAACTTGCAGCTTACTGCAATATGCTTGAAGAAAGGTATGACTCATTATTTAATAAATATAAATCTATAAAGAACTTGTACAAAGCTATTTCAGATGAGAGAAATACTTTGCTAAAACAACATAAGGAATTAATTGACAAATACAATTCTGCTGAATCAAATAAAATTAATTTTGAATCAAAAATAAAAACTCTACAGGATGAAGTAGAATCTTATAAAACGGCTGCATTAATTTTTACAAAAGGAGAAAACACATTAAATGAGATACTTGGAAAAACTGTAATTAAAAAGGAAAGGTTTGGAATTGGAAGTAAAGGAAAAAAACCTAAGTTATACAAAAATTATTTTGTTCCTAGCACTAAACAGGTTATTTGTAACTACTGTGAAACAAGAGGTCATATAGCTAAAAACTGTTTTCTAAGACAACCTCAGATATGTGGGATTAAGAAAGCTTATATTTCCAACGATCTATATGATTCAATCAATTTTAAGAAAACAAAGCAAATCTGGATACCCAGATCACTGCTTGCTAACACTCCTGGACCCAACAAAATATGGGTACCAAAGCAATTTGTTTGAATGTCTTTGCAGGTAGCAGGTCACCAAAGAAAGAAAGAAATATGGTATATGGACAGTGGCTGCTCAAGACACATGAGTGGAACTTCAGCTAATTTCTCTTCTCTTACTCGAAAGGAAGGAGGACTTGTCACCTTTGGTGACAATGCCAAAGGAAAGATTATTGGTATTGGAACAGTTGGAGATCCAGAGACAGTCTCAATCAACAAAGTACTTTATGTACAAGGGTTAAAACACAATCTGATAAGTATCTCTCAACTCTGTGATGATGGATACACTGTTGATTTTACTAACAATAGTTGTACTGTTTCTAAAGATAAACTGTTTAAGTTTAGAGCACCCAGAACTGATAATGTTTATACTTTGGATTTGTATTCCTTGTGTAAACAACAAGTAAACTGCTTAACTGCTAATATAAGTGAATCCTGGATCTGGCATAGAAGACTTGGTCATTGCAATATATATGCTTTACATAAATTATCTAAGAAACATTTAGTTTCTGATTTTCCTAGTCTCAAATTTGAAAATGACAGATTCTGTGATGCATGTCAGCTTGGCAAGCAACACAAATCATCATTCAAATCTGTTAATAAAGTTGCTACAACTAAACCTCTAGAACTTATCCATATGGATTTGTTTGGACCTTCAAGAGTAGCAAGTTTAGCTGGTAAATTATATGTTTATGTATTAGTTGATGATTATTCTAGATTTACTTGGATTTTCTTTTTGAAATTTAAAAGTGAAGCTTTTAGTTTATTTGAAGGTTTTTGTAAATCTATTCAAAATGAAAAAGGTTTTAATATAATCTCATTGAGAAGTGATCATGGTGGAGAATTTGAGAACCAGGAATTTAGTTCCTTTTGCTCAAACATGGGTATTAAACACACCTTCTCTGCTCCAAGAACACCTCAACAAAATGGGATTGTAGAAAGAAGAAATAGAACTATTCAAGAAATGGCTAGAACTATGTTAAATGAATATAGCCTACCTATATATTTCTGGGCAGAAGCTGTTAATACAGCTTGTTATATAATGAATAGAATTTTAATAAGACCTATTTTGAAAAAGACACCCTATGAACTATGGAATAACAGAAAACCTAAAGTAAATTACTTTAAAGTTTTTGGATGCAAGGTTTACATCTTGAATACCAAAGATAATCTTGGTAAATTTGATCCAAAATCTGATAAAGGTATTTTCTTAGGATATTCTGCAACCTCCAAAGCTTATAGAGTCTATAATAAAAATTCAAGGATTGTTGAAGAATCAGTTCATGTGAAATTTGATGAATCTGATCCTTTTGAGAAAAGGATAGAACAAATAGATGAACCTGATTCTAATGAAAACATGAGACCTGAGAATTTAAAGAATGATTTTGAAAATGATATAAAAGAAATTCAGTCCAGTTCAGAAGAACATGATACTGAAGAACCTTTGAATGTAATGCCTAGACAGTCTAGAACCTCAAAGAATCACCCTTTAGAATCTGTGATAGGTGACTTAGAGACTGGTATTCAAACTAGAAGAAACTTTGGAAACATAGTTGAATTCTCTGCTTTCCTATCCCAACAAGAACCTAAGACCATAGAAGAAGCCTTAGATGATGAGAGCTGGGTAATAGCAATGCAAGATGAATTGAACCAGTTCAAGAGAAATAAGGTTTGGGAATTAGTTGAAAGACCACATGATTATCCAGTAATAGGAACTAAATGGGTCTTTAGGAATAAACAGGATGATCAAGGGATAATAACTAGAAATAAAGCAAGATTAGTAGCTAAAGGATATAATCAAGAAGAAGGAATAGATTATGATGAGACCTTTGCACCTGTAGCCAGGTTAGAAGCCATTAGAATCCTTTTAGCCTATGCATCTTATATGAATTTTAAATTATTTCAGATGGATGTTAAATCTGCCTTTTTAAATGGTTACTTAATGGAGGAAGTTTATGTTGAGCAACCTCCTGGTTTTGAAAATTCTCAAAAACCAGATTCTGTTTTCAAACTTACTAAAGCTCTTTATGGCCTTAAACAAGCACCAAGAGCTTGGTATGAAAGACTAAGTTCTTTTCTTTTGAAAAATGATTTTACTGTTGGACTAGCAGATCCAACACTCTTTAAGAAAACTGTGAAAAATAATGTTTTGTTGGTTCAAATTTATGTTGATGATGTAATTTTTGGATCGACCAATAAAATTCTTTGTCATGAATTTTCAGAATTAATGCAAAAAGAATTTGAAATGAGTATGATGGGAGAATTAAATTTCTTTTTGGGTTTTCAAATATTTCAAAAAGATTTTGGAAATGTTTTAAATCAATGCAAATACATTACTGATTTACTTAAGAAATTTGGACTTGAAAACAGCAAGACATTTACAACTCCTATGTGTACTAATATAAAACTTGATTTGGATGAAACTGGAAAATCAGTGGACAACAAGTTATATAGAGGTATGATTGGTAGTTTGTTATATCTTACTGCTAGTAGACCAGATATAATGTATTCAGTATGTCTTTGTGCTCGATTTCAATCAAATCCCAAAGAATCTCATTTAACTGCTGTTAAACGAATTTTTAGATATTTAAAAGGTACTATTTATCAATCTATGCTTTATCCAAAAACCTCTGATTTTAATTTAATTTCATATTCAGATGCTGACTTTGGAAGCTGTAGATTAGATAGGAAGAGTACTTCAGGAACATGTCACTTTTTAGGAAAGTCTTTAGTATCATGGTCTAGTAAGAAACAACACTCAGTTGCCCTGTCAACAGCCGAGGCAGAATATGTGTCTGCAGGTAGTTGCTGTGCACAGGTGTTGTGGATGAAAAACACTCTTATGGACTTTGGATTAAATTTCAATAATACGCCTATTTTATGTGATAATACTAGTGCAATTAATATTTCAAAAAATCCTATTAGTCATTCTAGAACTAAGCACATTGATATAAGACATCACTTTTTAAGAGATCATGTGTTAAAAAAGGATATATTTTTAGAATTCGTAAATACAGAAAATCAATTAGCAGATATTTTTACTAAACCACTTCCCACGGCAAGGTTTGAATTTATTAAGGGGGAGTTAGGTTTATTTAATTTTAAATAGTTTTTTTTTCTCTCTTTTTCTTATTCTGTTTTCGAATTCTGTTTAATTTTTTGTTTCCCGCTATAAGTAATTTTATTTTGTTTTAAATAAAAGTAATGATTAGTGATTACACGGGAATCAAGGCTGTCAGAACCGTTTCACCTTCTAAATTGTTTTCACCTTTTTCGGAAACCCTTTCGAAAACCTAAAACCGCACATCTGCTCCAAAACCCTTTTCTGAATCTTCAAACCCTAAACTTACGAACCTTCAGAAATCGTTGTTGAAATGGCAAAGACTAAGCGTCCAGATGAAGCCGAGAGCAGTGCTGCAAAGAAATCTAAAGTAGTTGGTCGGAAGATACTGCAAGGTAAAGTCATCGATTTAGAATGGTTGTTTGAAACTAATTTGCTGTTGAAGCAAGCGCTATCGTTTCAAAGCCTTGAGCAAGCTTTTAATAGTGAAAATTCTGAGTTTCTTTATGAGGCAGAAATGAGACATTTCTTTAGAACTGTTCAGTTTAGCCTTGGAGATACGGAGGACAGTTTGTTGGCTCAAATAGAGGATAAGGACTTTTCCATATCATCTGTAGAGATAAGTCAAATTCTTAACTGCCCTCATGAAGGAGTTTTTCATTTCGATTTACGGAATATTGGAGATTCTGTACATAAGTCTGAAGACATTATGTCTTTTCTGTTTGGAACCAAAGTGATAAAGAAGATGTTTATTAAAGATTTGGAGCCTGATCAGAAAATCTTAGTAAAGTTTGTTCAGACTGGTTTAGCACCAAGGATGGCTGAGATGGAGAAAATTCTGTACCCTGACATGTATATAATGTATCTTTTGATGAGTGATATTAAGTTTAATTTTCCTCGATTTATGATAAGATATCTGAGATACTGCTGTCAGAGTGAAGCAAGAATGACCTTTTTCCCATATGGAATGTTCATTTCTTTGTTTTTATTTAAAAGAGGAATGATCAGATTGGTAAGTGCTGGGGTGAAATGTCACCACAGTAATGTTTTTAATGCTGGAACTTTGAGGAAAGTGGGATATTTCTGGAGCACAATTAAAGGAAAACTCTTACCTGTTGGAGCTGAGGAAGACTCGGAGAGTGCTCAGGCACAACCTGCTAAGTCCAAAGAGGGACAAGCAGAATCAAGGATTAGTACAGTGGCAAGGAGAATTCGCTTTGAGATGGAGGAAGTTGAGGAAGAGAGAAGTCAGGAAGGACTTCAATCTAGAAGGAAGAGGTCAATTGATGAAGAAATTATCTCTCCTGTCTTGAAATCTTCTGAACCTGTAATTTCTTATTCATTTGTGAGAGAAGCTGTTGTGGAGAGGACTGCACCGATAGAGGAACCAGTAGCTCAACCGGAAATTCAGCTAGAACCTCAAACTGCTGCTGTGGCTGTTGAAGAAGCAATTCCACAAGAACAACTTATGGAGGCAGTGCCTGGTGAAGAAGTGGCCCGACCTCAAGAAGTTCATGAAAATATTGTTCTTGATCATTCAGTAGAAGTCAGAGAGACTACTGTTCGTGATGAACATACTTCTGAAGCTAATACAGAAGTACTTCAGGAAGAATTTTCAGTGGAAGAATTTCAGGCTTCAAAAGCTAATTCAGTGGATCAACCTTGTCAGGACAAGGACAAAGAACAATCAGATGCAGATTCTTTACCACTTGCCTTGCCTCATCAACCTATTTCTGAACATGAGAATAGAGCACAGGGTGCCCCTGATTTGAGAAAAGAAAAAGTTGTTGAGTTGTACAAGCGTATCTCTCAGTTGGAATCTGAGAATGATAGTCTCAGAAATTCTCTGAACTTAGAGCAGTTGAAGTTTCAGAAGCTGAAAGAATGTACTGTTTCAAGACAGGAAGTAGATTTGTTTAAAACTGATATGTTGCATGCTGTTGATCAGTTGAAATCAGAGATGGTAACGAAAGATGATTTGTCTGAGATGAAAATTTACATGGAGAATAAATTTGAATCTGTTGCAAATAGTGCTGTGAGTGGATCAGGTTCTTCACCTGATTTGATTCGAAGATTTCAAGCAATTACTGGAGCACTGAGCAATATGAGTGACAGATTACACGATCTTCAGTGTAATAGTGCCCCTTTGTCAGTTTTGCTAGATAATCAGAAATTTTTGGTATATCAGTTGACATCTGGAGAGCAACCGATTAGGATTCTTTTGAATCAGTTATCAGAAAAGCTGGCTCTTTTTGTTGAAAAAGAAGAAAGAATGCATGAGTTTTTCAGAGTTAATTTGATTGAAGATATTCATATGACTCAGGAGAATAGGGATCTTATCATCAAGTTAGGAGATGGGATGATGAAGAGGCTCAGAGAACAGTTTACAGAGATCAAGACCGTAATTCAAAGGAGATAGACACCTTTTTCCCTGTCTTATCCCTACACCTTGATTCCTCTGTATATCACTGTCGTAGCTTGTGAATAAAAATTCTTTTCTTATATTTTTTGTTTTATTATTTATTGATTTATGATTAAGTTAGCTAGTATAAGAAATTCACTTATTCATACCCAGTTAATTATAGCATTTACTTATAGTTAAGTGCAATATTGAATGTGTTCAAATCCGTAATTTTTCATTCTTTTTGATATCACAAAAAGGGGGAGAATTTGGATAAACACAACATTTAAATTCATTCGTTTCCTATGAAGAAATTTGGATATATAGGAGCATTTGGATATATACGACATTTATCTTTTATCTATTTGAAAATTTATTTTTATGGGAGAGTTATGGGGGAGAAATTTTATAGTTAAATATTGTTTTAATCCTTTCAAAATTCTAAAATTTTATAAAACTTTTTTTTCAATCAAGATTGCAATTAAATTAGTTCTATTATTTTATGGGTTTTGTGATCATCAAAAAGGGGGAGATTGTTGAGCAATGTATTGTTTTTAAACAAATCAAAATAATGTTTTTTAAAGGGGGAGATTATTTTAAATAATACTCTGTCTCTTTATGATGATTTTGATGCTCACAAATACCCTTAATTATTTACTAATTATTTCGTTGAGTATTTTGCAGGAATTTATTTTATATAACGAGATTTTATACTTCATTTATTCCGAGATTAATTTTAGCGTATTCTGGAATCACTGTAGCGCGAGATCAATTTTAGCGCGTTCTGGAATCACTGTAGCGCGAGATCAATTTTAGCGCGTACTGGAATCACTGTTCATACCCTACGTTGATGAACGTAACGTATGGATGAAAAGTTTACTTTTTATGTTATTTTGAAACGTATGGTTAATGAACCTTACGTTGTTGAAAAGTATGGAAGAAGAACATTACGTTTGGAAGGAACCTTACGTTTTCGTTGTTGAAAAGTATGGAAGAGAAACCGTACGTTAGTTTTCAGTATTGAGTTTGTTTCTCAAAAGTATGGATCATCAACCTTACTTTTATAATCAACCGTACGTTCTTTGGAGAGTTGAAGCAAGACAAAGTATGGATGATCAACCCTACGTTTGAATGCTGAAGAGAAAGTATGTATGTTCAACCTTACGTTCTGAACCTTACGTTTGTGAACCCTACGTTTGGAGCCACGTCATCAACCCTACGTTTGGCGTCGGGATATTTTTGACAGGCGATATTTCTTTTTGAATTAGTCAATCAAGCGGATTATTAGGCGGATTTCGAGCTGATTCTTAAATACGACTTTGACTGAATCAAAGACGGTTTACAACGGATTAATGATTGATTTAAACGGATCTTTTTATGCCGATTCTTCAGGGGAGTTACAACGGCTCTGTTATTTCATTTAATATCGCGAATCTAAAGGAGATTTTCATGGATCTATTTATGCGGAAGATTTTCTCATATTTGAATATATATGTTCTATCTTGGAAACTTCGGGGATATATATATGCACGGGAGAGTGTGTGATAGAATTATTGATCTTTTTGACGAGCAAGAAAACAGAGACTGTGTGAAAGCGTTCTTTTCTGGTGATCGAGAAGAAGCGTAAGACCTTTATTACTGAAGGAAGATTTTGATAGCAGATTCACGTGTTCTACATCGACTACCTGTTGTGAATCTACTGCTGCTGAAGTTGTGAAGTTTCTGGTAATATCTATTGCAACTGGATCGACTCAGAACTGTTTTGATTACGGATCTTTATTTTCTAAAGACGACGATCTATCTACTGTCAATTGCATTCTGTTGCAATTGTGAAGAACAACTGGAGAAGTGTTTCTTTATCGAAACCTTTTTTTATTTTTGAGTGATCAGCTTCTCGTTCTAAGCTGTGTGGGTTCGTGTTTGAACCAGGAAGGCTGTGTTTGCCTGAATCTTGTAAAGGTGTCAACTGCCTGTACTCAGTTGTGGACGGGTCTGTGGAAACGAGGACCAGATAGTGAAAATCGCCAAGCTCGTGGATTTGAGCGTTGGTGGAGTGGACTAGGGGCCTTCTGTTCCCCGAACCACTATACATCCGTGTGTTCATGCTTTTACTTTTTCCGCTGCATATTTAATCGTGCAAAAGCATAGTGAACAGAATTTGTCCAAATTGAAGAGATTGTAATAATTTGAAAAAGACACAATTCACCCCCCTCTTGTGTATAATCCGTAGATTCAGATCCAACACTATCTTGATCACAATTCAATCTTGGAGAACCATTAGGCTCCCTTCAACTTTTCAAATAGATCATCAATCCATGGAAACTGGTATACATTCTTTATTGTGAAAAAATTAAGCTATATATATTCTATATAGAGTTGAAATATTCTGGATTTATTATTAGAAAACAACACCAGATCACACCAAGGATAAGTGTTTAGTCTAATAAATCCCTTTACCTCTAGATCGTTAAGTTGTACCTTCAATTCCTTTAACATGGCTAGTGTCACATGATGTATAGTTATATATATAGTCTACACTCTTGGCATGAGTTAAATCTCTAATTCAATTCCTCAATTAGTTGGAAGTCTTGAGAATTCATCTAAAAAGACATCCTAGTAACAATCCACCACTGGAGGAAAAGAGGATGGAGCTACTGAATGATCTATCACAATCACAATGCCCATTACTTATGTCGTAATACCTCCAAACTGACTTAAGTCCAGTCTCATTCTCCTGCTCTAACATCCCATTCATAAGTAAAAATATCCTTCTCCCTGTAAGTCATATAAAACGACACTCATATCTTATAGCATTCTATGTGTACATGATAACCAGTCAACCAACCCATTCTAAAAATCATATGAAAGTTAATCATCTCTAAGATCATGAAATCCCATAAATTTTCATGACCATCAACTATTATAAAACACTTTGGATGTAACACCTCGATATTTTAAAATATGAACACCACATTTTATAGCATTAATGAAATGAAACACCAAGAGTAGAATGAAATATAACATCCTGATATGTTATGATATATTTATTCTTAAATAAATTCAATCTCTTTGATGGTTTGTAATGCACACAAAACTGAGTTTTAATGAAACAAGATACTCTATTAAAATATGATTATTTAAACATTACCATTATAACATAACCATTAAATTGGAGGGTGTGAATAGTACTAACTAAATTTTGAAAATTATATGGTTTAAACATTTATAAAATAAATAAAATGGATATATATTCATTAGAGATAAAATTCGAACCATTTAAGTGAAAAAGGAATATTTTGTGCACAAATTGTATTTTTTCTAAAATTTGGTTTAGTCATGCTTTGCGTACATAATTTATAATTAATTTTTAAGACTTTTAGAAAAAATATTTGAAAAAAAACATCATTTTTTAAATCTACATGTCAAAATTATCTTAGGGTGAATTTTTCCTATTTTTCAGAAAAGTTTCATTTTTTTATAAATAGTTAAAATTACTAAATTTTAATTGAAAAGTGCATTTTAAAAATTTTTATATAATTTTTTTTAAACATTGGAACATTTTATTTTTAAAAACCCAATTTCTCATCGCATTTGTGGGATAAATTTTATATTAAAATTTTCCACTTATACGAATGGAATTTGGAAAAATGTATTACATATTAGGAATTAGCATAATTTATATTATATAATGAGGTCCAATTAAATTTTGACCAGAATTAATAGTAAAAATAGTAAAAATAAATTACCGCAATTGAGGTAAAAATAGGTTTATCGGGGGTTAAAATAAAAATATAACGGTTAAAATTACCTAAAAACTTATATAAAATCTATTTTATGGACATATTTCAAACTTAAAATGTCTATGTATCTATAATACTTCATTTTGGACTCTTTTCAAGTGAAAACATGGGTATGCCTTTTTCTTTTCAAAAATTACAAGTGTACAACTCACCTCACCTATAAAAGGTCACCCCCTCTCCTCTCTTCTTCACACCTTAAAACCATTTTTTAGAAAATACCTACCTAAATAACTTCTAAACATTACTCCTATCATACTATAAGCCTTTATTTTCTCATAAATCCATTCTAGGGATACCTTAGGTATAATCCTAAAGAGGTAGTCCGAGAAGCGCTAAAATTCCTAACTATGCATTTTTGTTTTATTTATTTTTCCACCTACTTAAAAACTTATTAATTAATGTTTATATAGTAAAATAAATATATTAAATATATTAAGATTTTTTATGTTAATTTCATGACCAAAAACATTCCCCACTTCCATAAAATGGGTTACAGAGTTATCATTTGTGTGTACAGTGGATTACCACCTCACGAACTGATGTCATTCATTTTCCATTACCACCTATCATGATTGGTTATAAGTACGGATATAAAGTATATATATATTATTTATAACATAATTATACCCGTTTATTAATTATTTCATATATATATATATATCATTTTTTGTTTCCATTCTGTAGGGGATATAATAAAGTCACTTGTTTGTACGGCGGACCACTGCCTTGTAAAGTGATCTGATTCGTTTTTAAATACCTATTTACATGGAAGGTAATAAATATAAATTAATGAATATATGTGATATAAATGACGTAATTATGATATTAATGACCTATTTATCATTATTAAAATATAACATATATCATTTTCTTTATTACACTGGAAAATGATAATGTCATTCATCTACGTGTGGACTACTATCTTCACGAAGCGATTTGACTCTCTTTTCATTACCACGCCACATGGATTATATATATAAGTATATTTAAAAAAATATACATTACATTATGATCATTATTTAAGGGTAAAATATTTGTAACCTTATTTCCATAATGATCATCCAAAAATGGAAATGGTACTCATGCGTAGTACGGCTTACCGTCTCCATGATTGTAATGTAATTAATTTTTTATAACCATATTTCATGATTAGTTTTAAAATTAAAAATTATATAAAAATATTATAATTATTCAATTATTTTTATTTTTTATATTTTTAACTAAAGACCACTTTTACCATAATCAACCTACCAAATTCATTTTTGACACATAAGACAAATATCATCGAAACACCTGACGTAAACTTAATTGATTAAGTGATCATATATTAAAAGGTTATAAGTGAAATAAAAAAGAATAATAAACATGAAATATGTTCTTAATCAAGTAAATAATTAACATAATTTTATTATTTGGGAAAATAAAGAACATACATGATGATTTGGACTCAAGGTAATGGTTTCTCGTCTCACTTTTACTTATATGAGATATATGTCATATTAACCACTTATTTACTTTTTTGGTGTATATACTACCCATTTAATATGTTATATAATGAATCTATTTATCTTAATAGTATTTAATGTTTCATTTTATTTCATTTCTTTTAAGGGGATTATGATTAGGAAGTTACCAAAGTGGTAATGGTTTATTTAAAAAGCTCATCATTATTTAGGATTATTTATGGTTATGTCTCTCTTGGGGTACTAATCTGATATTTATATCTTAAAACAAATATATTTTCTTCAAAACCAGTTATTCATGATCTTTTTAAAGTAATATTACCATTTTTTCACTCATAGGTACTTAAAATGATTGAGAAAATGTTTTTAAGAAAACAGTACTTCATTTCTCTCTTTGTTCAGAAACCCTTTTTCATCAAAACCAATGTTTTCTAAAAATATTTAAAAAAAATTAAACTTTTCAAAATGATTCATTAAATAAATTTTTACCCATTATCAGTTTTTCAAAATGTTTGAAAGTAAAATTCATGTCATTTTCAAAACAATGCTCATTTGTCTTTTACCAAAAATGTAAAAGGAACCTTTGTTTTAACATGTACAACGTGAACAAAATTTTCCACCATCATAACCAATTAATGTTTTAATTATTATTTTAAAATTTTAAAAAGGTAATTTTCAATGAAATTTATTTACAAAATATTTTGTGATATTTTTTTAAGGTGATTTTAAAAATTTAAGGGTTATTTTTCTCAAAAATATTTTTAAAGATCTTTTCATGGTATTTATGTTCATTGTCAACATAAAACCTTTATTTTACTTATGATACACTAAGGATTTGTTGTATTGATACCATCCTTATTATTTATCAGGATGTTTTATGATCAGTTTGACCGGGGATGTATAATTTTTTTACCATTCACCATTTTACTCTGGATGGTTTATGATTATGTTTATTAACTGGGGTAAGTATTAACATTTTGTATGTTAGTTTTTCAATAAAATGATTATGTTTATTATGTTTCTCCCCTTTCATATGAGGAATAAACTATATTTGGTAAGTAATGGGAAGGGCCCACTATATCCCCTCAATGTGTCCGTAGGTATTATGAGACAAACTAGATTGGGTTTTAGATGAGGTCTTACCCATTTCTATAGATTTCTTGTAAAAATCCTCAACGGTATAATATGTCTTAGAACAAGGAATTAATGGTATGTTTTAGATGTACAATATTATGAATTCCGTCATTATGAATTTATGTATTGATATCCCATGTGATTAGTTAATTAGTTATAATATCCATGGTTAAGTTTCATGCTTATGTGATTATTTATATGGAATTGCTTAATCATCATTTATTCCTTCCATATTATGCTCAAGTTTTGATTAAATGGAATGTGTTTTAGTTATTTAACTTTTTATATTGATTATTCCTTATTTATTTATAGATTTTTTTTGTATTTTGACCCTTATAGAGCATTTGATCTCACCCCTTTCTTATGTTTTATTTTCTCTAGGATACGAGGAAGTGTTTTGTGATTGATATATTGGGATACACTAAGGGGAATAATGGAATTCTCAAAGAAAAATCTTTGTGTATTTTATGTTTTCAATTATAATAATTTAATATATGTATCTAGTTTACTAAGAATACTAAACTATTTGGTCCTTTTGGATATCATTCATTTTATCTTATTCCAATGTAACAAAGTAAACATCAGCTCCAGGCTAGTGGGGTTAGGGTCGCTACATTGGAAATATCCGAAGATGGACTACCTTTTTCCACAAGGGTGTATCAAGAGAAAGTAATTCAGAATATAATTTAATAGGTAAGTCTAACCCAATAATTACTTGAGCAGATATAAAATAATGAGAAGCTCTTATGTCAAAAAAATCATATAGGTAATCATAATTATACCTCCAACTATCGAACGTCCCTATGTACCACCAGCTAGAACCTAGTTGATGACATAGACTCTGCATGTGTTGGTCCCACAACTCTATCCCTGAGACCCCTGATTCAATTAACTCAATGACCCCTATAGAATCAGGGCCTACAAATAAGATCTCTTGTTAGTCTTTTGACTTGTACCTTATGTCTTCCTAATGCCTCTATTGAAACCTAACTACAGAACCCTCAAACTGAAACACTAAATATTCCCAATATTACTACATCAATGACACTTGTTCTAAAATTCACAAAAAAGCTTGTGATGGTTTCCCCTCTATCAACAATCGAAGCATAGGGTAACACCTAATTCCCTATAGGATGTTGAATAATAATCACTTCACTCTAAATCCCTACTTCCACCATGTCTTACATCCTCATCCTTCCTCTTCCTACTATTGGAAAATTTGATCACTACATTGATATAATCATCTCTCATTATAACACCAAATAATGAAATATGGCCTAATACTATTCCCTCTTATATTCCCTTATTGATTATCAATTCCTTTCATGGAATATTAGAATGCATCATTAGGTCAAAGCTCTTAACCTGGTGACACAACTCTAGCCAAAGGGTGATCATGAACTTCCATACATTTTATAACTCATACCCAGCTAAAATAGGATCAAATAAAATCATTTTTTTAAATGAAAAAAATTTGAAGATATCAACATTGTCCCCTAATAAAGTTTCATAAACACTAGATCTCTATTTAGCTTAAACATATCTGAAGAAAATTCTTCAAAGAAGAAGTACTTGAAGGTCTACCAAATGAGACCCTCAAGTTTCCCTACATAGTTTAAGACACCACACCATCTTCTAGAGGGTCCCTAAATCATGAAAGAAGTAATATTGACCCACATATCCTTTAGATTCTACAATAGATCATAGATTAACCTAATGATTTCAATTGAATCCTTAACATCTTGGGGTCCTCCAGTGACCTATAAAGATGTGGGATTCTGAAAATAGATTTCCTAAGCATAATTGACCATAATCTTGTAGGATCCTTTACCTTTAATATATACTATCTAAAATACTCTAGGCTAAAGAGGTTCCACTACTTGAACCACTGAAACTGATGTGGGTGCATGCTCAGCTGCATCCTCTTGCATGTCTAGTAGTAGGACAAGAACATCATCCCTTATGGGGGTGTTCTGAATTGTTTCACCAATTGTTCCCATGAGATATATCCAAGTTTTAATTATCTAAAATGATATATAAACACTTATAAATTCCTATAAAATCTCACGTAAGGTATTAACTCAAATAGATTATAGGCATATGCAAGGGATTCCTACTAGAAGACCTATCCTAAGAGGATACCCTCATTCACTAGGAATAACCCCCTTAGCACTACCAAGGGCCTAACCCAATTCTCCAATACCATCATGTTAATCACATTCATATGAATATAGAAAACATATCATGCTTAACAATTAATTAAAATTCCAATATAGATATATCATAGAAGAACGAATCACAAATTACCAATGACATTTAATTAATTGAATTACTATGTATAAAAAGATATCATATGCAAGATGTGTGAAACTACATGCCTAATAATGATTCATGAACACACCCAAGTACCATAAACTGTAACATCATGATAGAACTTAGGATCAGCATGGAACTATAATAGCAAAACCAATCAAATAAATATCATTACCAGAAACTCAAAGTTATGTTACATAATAGTTTTTCAGGAACTTATGTAACTTCTCTACCAGAGTTACACATAGCCTATCCTTTTTATATATTATCACAAACATAGTATAGAAGAAAATAAAGGCCTCTTATGATACCACTATGTTACACCTTTACCCGAATCACCCAGTCCGGGCCTGAGTGTAATAAGACCTCATGCACATCTCCCCATATTAAAGAGATTTCCAACTAGTAGAGATGGTCTAAATTGTGTCATTGGGATACTATAACCAAAATAACAATATCCATACACCATAATCACAACAAATTATAAATAAACATCTCAAATCAACACAAAAAAACTAAAAGAAAGTTACCATGCTATAACAAATGGCATCCAGGACATATAATATAAACCAAAAGACCCATAATATTGTAGTTCAACCAATATATGATAACCAATGTAAATAAACTAAACACTATATAAATAGTATAGGGTTTCTCCTAGTATTACTTTCATCCTCTAAGCTCCACCTGCTCAACTCCCCAACATAGGGCCCTTATCCTTAGCTGGATCCCTAGCCATGAAATCTGTATGGACATAAAGATACCCATATAGGGTATAAGTATAAACCCAATAGGACACCACCAATATTTCCTTATCATAAATTACACATGTATATAAAGTTATATGTTATGGTAGTAAGTAAATGCACAAAAAATCTACCAAACATATTTCAGACGATCATGTGCTAATCAAGATTCCATGAGTCCTGGACATACCTACTTTGGCTCCATGCCAAAAGGTATGACTCTTATGTCATCACATATTGGGTGAGGCCACAAGTACAATGCATGTCTTGTATTAAGGCCCATAATTAATCAATCCTCAGGTTATGACAGAGGGTTGTCACACCCCTAGCTCAACCTTAGGTTAGGACACAAGGCTATCATTCCCAAGCCACTACTAGGTCTATTAATAATCTTGTCACACCCCAAACTATATTTTAGGTTAGGACACAAGGCTATCATACACTATTCTCTATATAAGGTCAAGCCATAAGGCCATCATACCACATATTCTATATTGATTCAGGCTATAAGATCTCTATATCCCTACCCTATATCTAGATCCTATTGTCATTATCATCGCATGTTACATTATCAGATACTCCCCCTCTAGGGGCTAACCAAGCCATGAGGATCTCACCTGTCACTTTGATACTAAATAAAAACCTTTATAGTCTAGGAATTCATACATAACAGGGTATATCACAAATGGAAAGTAGCATAGAACATAATGCAATGGTCTCGCATTCCACACATGCACACTATATGAAAATCACAATAATACCATATCACACAATGATACTCATGGATATGAACACATTATCACATTCAAAACATTACAATAAACTTTATACAAAGGACCTATGTGGTAATTTCTTCCTATATCAAGTATGCCCATGTTAATTTCCAAGAGATTTTACCAAATCATGCCTATGCTCCAATGATCCCTATAACCTATCAAGATTCATAAAAAATATAATTCTAGAATCATGACTCAATAAGGGAAATGTAAAATAGTCATAGAGGTAGATCAATTCACCCAACGAGATTCACTGCTAATGGTAGATCTAGATTCTTTCGGGGAAAGGATGATAATTCTCAAGATCTGGACTCTTATCCATTGATAAATCATATTCCTTAATATATCACCATAGGATTCCATGATCTATCCATAATGGTCTAGATTTTGATTCCTTCCTAGAATATGAGAGGATATCTAGAAGGAATGTGAAAAATAGAGGAAGAATAAATTTTTACAATGAATTATTATGAACTCCCTCAAAAGCTTCTAAAACACTTAAAAACTAAGAATAAGTTACCTGAGACTCTAACTAAGAAAATAATAACTCAAAAAACATAAATAAGGGATAAAATCAAGGCATAATGTACATGAAAATTTTGTGATGTTACACCCATGTGCGCCCATGTAACCCTCCGGGTGTCAGGTTGGGGGACTAGACCCCACTCCATCACCCACCTGGCCTAAGTTATTGGGCCACCCAAGACATTATGTGATATGCCAAGAATAACCGGGTACAACTCTAGGTCTTCCCATATCAGTCAAACTACAAGGGATCCATTCCCAATACATCCATTCCCGCTACATGGTCAACAGAGTGGCCTCCAATCCTGAAGGATATGACAACTAAGAGGAAAACCTTGTCCCCCCAACCCTAACTTCTTGTTTTCATCACAAAAATTTCATGGGTTTCCACCTCATTCCATGATCATTCATAATTTAGTTTTCCCATTAACGTTTCCACCGGCTCTGATGTGTGGTTGGCCCCTCTCCATCTCTGTCATCCCCCTACATCATCGTCGTCAACTACCATACGTCCAAGCCTCCAGGAATTGTAACTCCTATAATTTTATAATCCACCACACCACCACCTCACTAACATCACTAATCATCCACCTTGAATCTTCTATAAGACATCTCATGCACTCTGCCCATGTTTTTTATTCCTTCCACACTATGGTCTCCTCTTGCCACACCACCGCCATGACCATGCACCTCCAGTTGCACCTCTTCATGCTTCACACTTTCATCCATACCTTTCCATGTCACTAATTCCATGAGATAACATGGATATAAATAATTTACCCATCTTACACATCGATCATACAACCAATCAATAAAGAACACATAGAATGCATGGATCACAAATAAGGCGATGACAACATGAAGAAACACTAAAAACCCCAATGATGATCATACAACCGAGTTAACCAAAAATAAAATTCAATAATAATAAACAAGGGATTGAAATCAAAAATATATTCCATAAAAAATGAATAATAAGGAAAGAATACAAATATTGAGTCCAGCCTCAATGGTGAATTTTTATCACTTCATTCTACATTGAAGTCAGGGTTTGATTTATTGATGTTTTCCTCGTAGAACTAAATTCATCCAATGATCACATCCTATTCATGTCCATCTACATTGATTTTTTATTTAAGGAGAACCCTAGTGAGAGGGGGTTAGAGATGAAATAATAGAGTGGATTAGGGTTAGGGTTAATTAATTATTAAATATATTAATCTAATTAATCTAATCGTTAAATTCTCTACCCGTGATAGATCGAACCCAGAACCCTGATGAAAACTCAAATTATAGAATTCCTAATAAAACCTATATTTCATAATCAAATACAAACTGGACTTTCCCATCAGAAAATATATTCATAAGGAAAATTGTTATTTTCTCAAGAATGTATGCACATGATAAAAAAATATTTTATACTTAATATAATTTTATCGATGCCTTTCCATACCCATAATTTCATACCAACATAGACCGAGGGTAAAAACCACACTTTGAAATTGATGAATCCATCAGAAATTTTTTATGAGGTTGTCTCTTCAGGTAAATTTACCATTTTAACACTATAGAGGTCTCGAGGTTAAAATTTTAAAAATTGAGCTAAGTCCTGATTAAGAAAATTCCATGTTAATATATAAGCACAGAGATCTAATTTAATTCAAAAATAATAGAAAAATTGAAACCTAAAACTCAATATTGATGTTTATATCTACCATTTTATGGGTCTTAAGTAAAATTATAGTCAAGATCTGGTTGGGAGGGTGATCTACACACTACTTGGGCATCACTCAGTGGCACAAGAAGCACTTTGGGCTATGCTCTAGGACCAGGGTAGAACCCAAAAATACATAGGGGACTGAGTAAAACCTTAGGATATGATGATTATCTAATGCAACCCCTTTTTATTTTATTTTTATTTTATTTTATTTTTATAAATAATTTAATATTTATATATATGTGTGTGTGTGTGTTTATATTTAATAAAAAAAATTTATAATCAAATCTATTTAATTAAAATCAAATAATTGATATTCTAATTTATTTTATAATGTTTTAAAATAAAAAAATGGGAATTATATTTTATTTTAAAATTTTAATGGTTCGTTTAATGAACTATAACTAGGTGATTTAAAATTATTTATTATTATTAACTATAAAACGAGGTGAGTAAGATATATTTTACAATATATTTTAGTCATTTAATGTGGTGGGTGATTATGAGCTTGAGACTGAACTGGGTGTGCTTGGATTTATTTATTTATTTTATTTTAATTATTGCATGGTTTAATTTTTAAAATAATTATTAAATTAAATAATGATCAACTATAAATGAACCATCATTCCTTTATGATGTATAGGTTTTTTTATCCATGTTTAATTTTATATAACCACTTTCCCATGACCCCACTCACTTAAATTTGATTATCATTGTAATAGTAGAAGTTCTCACGAGGTGACAGTTCAAGTTGTGAGATGAAGGAAGAATAAACAAA
Source organism: Viscum album (assembly GCA_963277665.1). Taxonomy (NCBI): domain Eukaryota; kingdom Viridiplantae; phylum Streptophyta; class Magnoliopsida; order Santalales; family Viscaceae; genus Viscum; species Viscum album. The sequence continues at coordinate 378,200,847 of OY728140.1, read as the reverse complement.
GGAGGATCATAAAATAACGTAGGATGTTGTAACTTGGGTCAAGATATACTCAAGTAGTTACTCCCTCTATATTATAGGTTGGTTTATCATTGCTCGATAAACCAACTCGTAGTTTAAAATCTTATGATCATTTCATAGTTTTATTTTTATATATGCATGGTTATTTTTATTTATGCGGCCATATAGATTAAAAAATAATAAGAATTCATATAAGAAATGGATTACATGTATGATTATTTTATTGTGTATGGATAATATTTTATAAGTTAATATAGAATAGTTAGCAATCATGCTTGAATAAAACTAGATTTTTTACATCAAAAATAAAAAATCCCTCAAATACAATATTAAGTCACCACTCCCCTTACATTATTTAATTTATAATGAAACCATAGATCAATGAATTTTTATGGACATAGTCATGGAATCTTTCATTTATTGGGGAGTTCTAAATACAATCGTAGGGTTGACGTAACCAAATTGGAATCAAAAGTAAAAATCACAACCTACTTAGTGCAATTTGGAGGCAAGTGTTGAATAAATCTAAGATTATTATTTATTGACTGGGAATCTACTCAATATATTAAGGGGATATAAGTAAATATAGTTATAAATACTAAATCTTACCAAAATACCTTGACTAGTATGAAATGTCCATATTATGTGCTATGATATGGGTAATATGGATCCTTTTCTACTAAAATATCCAATCAATAGGATATTCAAAATCTAGTAGTGAGGGTTATTGGGATTTAACAAAAAATTGGGAGACATAAATGATTAATAATAAAGAAATATCTATAAAATGGAAATCAATAAAAAACTAATATACTTTTTTGGATTTTATTATAGAAAATTTCAAGTTAAATTATAAGTTCATTATCACCATGATCAATTCTTAATAAATAAAATTTCTTTACTGGAATAAATTTATATGAGTGGTATATGTTCTTGTACATAGTACTACACCAATAGAAGATTTTTTATGTACTAGAGTACCCTCTACCAGATGAGACACTTCTAGAGGCTAGTAATGTTGATAAGTAAGACTATAGGCGGCACATGGATTATGCATATTATTTATATTACATCATGTATTCATTGATGTATGTTGTTGTGTAATCATAGTATGTAGACACGGATGGATACACAATTTTGTCACATCACTAGGAACTTTTCCAAGAGAAAGTGAAGTAAGGGAGAAATGAAATTTTCATTACACTATTCAAATATAATTTATAAGATATAGCCATGGTTGTTCCTCATGTACTCTAGATAAATGAGTATATATAATGACTATCATATTTGGTATTCATGTTCGATAAAGATTTATCAACACATATAATTATATTTTTCATTCCACCTAGTTTATCTAATTTAAATCCCAACTATAAATGAATAATATAGATAAGACATGTCCATATATATTATTTATGGTTCTACATACTAGTAAGTTCATGAATAAATACATATTTTCAATTATTATGGTAAAAAATAACGAATACTTGGTAAATTGGTCAATGGTAGGATCAAAACCAAATAAACCTATAAAATATTCTCTAAAGAAGTTAAACATTAATACTGGATCAATGAGCTAGAGTATTTCTTATTTTTATGTAATGAAAAAGTCCATTAGAAAATTAATTTCAATAAAGTATGGTAGAAGCAAGGGGAAACTTATTTTTTTGATATATTCATCATTGCATCTTTCTATATCAGTTTCTTTTGTATTAGATACAACTTGGGTCTTACAAATTTTTATTTAAATATATAAGCCAAAGAGATTCCAGAATATTTCTTGGGATATAGTGGATCTTTTAGTTTCTAATAAATCAAGACATGTTGTATTAACTATAGAATATTGTCATCTCATATTGTTCAGTGGACTGAGTCTTTTATTGAATAACTATTATTATGTGCATAACATTAAAAAAATTATTGTATTACGTTTAGACAAAAATGGGTTTATTTTAGGGAATGAAACTTCTAAATAATGTGTTATATAAATACTTGAATCAATAACTCTTATATTGATAATAAGTGATGAATACCAAACCACATAACACATATTACAGCCTATGGTGGATTTTTTGGCCAGGTCATTAAACCAAAAACATTTTATATAGGTTATATCATGAAGGGTATTTATAATCTTTTTAATTAAAACCATTGGATATATGTACTAGTTGTTTAAAAATTTAAAATACTAAGGAACCATTTAATAATAAAGGTGAATAAGCTATAAAGATTCTATAATTAGTTAAAAAAGGTATATGTAGACCATTTCAAGTAGAATAAAAAGGGTATATTCTCATAATTCATTACTTTTAATGATAGCATCGATGGATATGTAAATGTCTACTTGAAGGAAAAATAAAATTCCTTTAATAAATTTTAGTAATATAAAAGTGAGGAAAGTAATTAACTTGGTAAGAAGTTAAAAATACTTTGATATGTTCAAAGAAGTGAATGTATTAAACAAAGAAATTAATTATTATCTTAAAGAGTGTGGGGTGATATCTCAAATATTATAGTTAGATAGATGATGAGTCTTGAAAATTCTTATATAATCCTTTTATGAATATGTATCACAAACAGTGGCACGCAAACTTAACCAAGTGTATAAATCAAGGAGGAAAATATTAAATGAGTTATAGTATGGGAATAATCTTTTCCTTTCAAATAATCATGTATAAAAATGTTAAGTATTTTTTAAGTCTAATCCTAGTAACAAACGTGCATCAAGCATCATTAAGTGAATCCTTATAAATTGCTCTAAAGTAAAAAAAGGCTATTTCATAAAAAATCCCTTATATATAAAGGTAATAATATAGTTAGAAATTATATTTTTAGAAAAAAATAGCATCCTTAAAGGAGATACTAGTAGTGAGATAAACTTCAAAAAAAATCAAGGCTCTAGATGCAAGAACATGATTCATAATGCCCCATAAAAGGAAATGTTCTAGAGACACAAATACTGAGTTAGTCAATTAAGGATGTTATATAACTAGAGAGATGTCATTTTCTTATCATTAAGAAATATAACATGTTATTTTTTGAGAATGATCAACTCTTATTCCATAAGAAATAAATAGATTTTAACATGTAATGATTATAAGTTTTGGCATATAGATATCAGAACCGTGTTATGGAATATAAACTTCAGAAATATATCTATATGACGTAACTAGAAGATCTTATAACATAAAAAAATTAAATAATGTATGAAATCTACTAAGTTCCATTTATGGATTGAAATAGGTATCGATATCATGGAATATTCATTTTGATGAGGATAGAAGAGAATTTGGTTTTATATAAAATGAAATTGATTCATGTGTCTATAATAGGTTAGTGGGATTTCATAATTTTCTAAGTGTTATATGTTTATGGAATATAGAAAAAATGGTATATGTTTTGTAGTTTGTTAAGAATTGTATAAATGGATGCTTATCCATAAGGGACTTAATAAAGAAGCCTATGTTCTAGGGATCATAATCTATAGATATAGATCCAAAAGGTTCCGTAAAATTAGTAAATGTATATACATTGAAAATGTATTAAAAAATAAAAGATATAACAATCCAGGAGAGGGTTATTTCCTATGATACATGGAATAAACATTTCAAGAAGATATTTTTTTGAATTCAGAGAGATAAATATAGAATGAAATAATACCTTACACTTTGGTCATATTATCTATCATGCATTCCATGTTAAATATTAAGCAAGATCATACTAATTTAATTATTGGATAACTATAATGGGTGGTGGTTAAAATCATCCTTAAGATTAAAAATGATATTTTCCTAAAAAATAGAGAGGGTATAGAACTAGTAATAAAGGTATATATATATATATATTCTAAACTCTAAATATATAAAGTTGATCTAATATCACAATTATTAATAGTGAGAAATAGATTCTTGTAGTAGTATGTGGTTTTCAATTATTTAAAGTTCCAAGTATTTTCTAGCTTTTAATAAAGTTATATAAGAGGTTTGAATACACAAATTTTTCTTAAACCTCAATGTGGTACCTAATAGTATAAATCATATCAAAGATTTGTGTGATAATGCTCTAGGAGTGGTTCCTATCAAAGTGACAAAATCATGCCAAATAAAAAAGTATATGATTTTGAAGGATTACCTCTTAATGGGATTTACTAAAATAGATAAAGTCATGGTTAGTAGAGTGTCGATAGAGGGAATTATGTTAGACCCATTAAAAAGTCATAACTTAATAAAAACATGAATATCTTGTGAGAGATAATCAGAAAGATTTTTTGCCATGTTATGGGTGTCATTTCCACTGAGCATATGGGTCATGTACTAAATAAATAAGGATTGATGGGTGGGTTATCCCCTTGGGGGGATATGGCCTGCCTTTCTGGCCTAGGTGTACAGTGTGTGTGTGTGTGTGCGTGTTTGAATGAAATTTTACCCTCAATCACCTAGTATATATATTTATTCTTCTATGTTCCTTATATAATAATTTACTTAGAATATTTTTCACATTGATAGGTTATAGAAATTTATTTCTATAATGAGAATCTATAAATACCATGAAAATATTCTTAAAGTGATTCTCTATGGTCTAGATTTATCGATCTAATATTCCTCAAACGATGTATAATTATTAGTTATTTGAGGTTCATAAGAATTTGTATTTTTTCTCATGAAGTTCACACTTGGTGAACTCCAAGAGGAGGAGATCATGAGGATAGGCCTTCCAAAAGGAATTACATTCACTATATTTCATTTTGAATTCCTATCTATGATCATCAAAAATGCTCCTTACACTTGAGAAAATTATCAATATATTTCATGAATCATGTTGAGATGCAAGATAAAAATCATGATGTATATGGTCATAGTGAAGTATCTCACACCAAGTTCTTCATAAGTGGTATGATGTTAATTGAATGATCAAAAATTATTTTCAATTTCAATTTATAGAATAAGGTATTGATAAACCTTTGATTAAAATCCATGACCATAGTGATCATAATAAAATTCATCTTGGTAAGGAAAATAAGGATAGATCAAGAACTAATGGATGATGATGCATGTATATATCATGATAGATGAGATATTATATGGAAAATTGATTATATTACACATTTAATAATCAAGGAGAGGTTTTAATTGCTAATAATTTTCATTTTATCTATGGGGGGGATGACGTGTTTCTAGATACCACCCTTTTATATGAATTGGACTTTTTCCATTGATAAAGAGACCTTGAGGGTCAAACATTAAGTGTATTCATAATCTTTTCAAATTCAATAAACATTGATTTGTAATAATAAAATTTATCTTAGTTTGAAGATCAATTTTTATTCAAGTTATATTGATCATAATTAAATCTCAATTTATTCTTGATTAGGAATTAAGGGAGTAAAATTTATATTTCTCATAAAAATATTCACAATTTGTTTTAGTTAATAAATAAGTGAATATTTATTTATTATATTGAGATATTGGAAAGAATTAATGGTCCAAGTCTATGTAATTATTTAATTGGATTAATTATTACATGGGATTTATTTAATTATATCACTTAAAAAATAATTTATTTAAATTAAATAAATAGTAACTAAACTTATAGTTATTTATTTATCAATAAAATTATATTTATTATTATTTAATGATAGAATAAATAATCATCGATAATATGTGGTTTAGTTTAGGAATATGAAAAAGGGAAGAGACCTTTTAATGGTTTTGTAATTATAAGCCCTAGATATATTATTTCATTTATAGAGGATAAATGGGTTTCATCAACCATAATCCTCATTCTATTTTTGACATAGGATTTTGGGATTTCTCTCCCTAAACATCTCAATCTATAGAGATAATTGGGGAAATTATTCTATGATCGACACATGGATGTTAAAGTGATCTTAGTTCTTTATGTTAGCACCCAACTGACTAAGATAGAAATCTCAATATTCATATAAAATGTATCAATATTGAAAAAGTGATTCAATTTTAGATCCTTGACCAATGATGATAATGGTGTAAAGAGGGAACTAAATCACATATAATTACCATAAATAATTTTTTAATTTTAATATTTGAGAAAAAATCATTCACAGATCTTATTCTTCAAATCTTGTGATTCTGATTTAAATTAATCTTTAAACTTGGAATCCACCACACATGCTTCTATTCTGCCTTAATCTTGTAGTATGTGACATTATCCAATAGATAGTAGTTCTTTATATCATGATACATTTCAAATTATTTGTAATGGGTTATAGACAAGGACTAGGATTCAAGTATGGATTACTTGTGATAATGATTGTGCTTAACTTGAAATTTTTATTAATGATATACATTGATTAACCAGATAGTTGGATTGAGGTTTTGATTGTTATTTAGGTGATCACCAGAGGATATAAGATAATGATATCACTATAATTAAGTGGATTTGTATAGATGGTGTGAGGATATTCCTGAGCATAAGGGGATTAGTATATCCGTGAACTAGTGGAAGGTTAAAAAGGTGTAACATCCTAGGTTTTAAAACCCATATTCTTTCCTTAAATTATTTTTCTATAATTCTAAAGAATGTTTTTCAACTCTTTCATAAGAATTAAACTTGAGTAGAAAATAAGACATAAAAGATATGATTCAAAGTAACAATGTTTTATTCAATCATAATGGAACATTTCAATAAGATTTCATGAAGATAAGTATAACATTCCAAGTATAGTTCATACCATGGATGATTACTTCCTTTAAAATTCCATAAATTAAAATGTGAAAAATAAATAGAAAAGAATAATATATTTACAACTAGAAATTCCCCAGGATTATCTTCACCCTTAAGGATCGCCATTGGTAGAACAAAACCTATAATGAGAAAGAACAACATCAAATAAAAAAGTAAGTTATTGAATTTAAAATTAATATTATGGGAGTAATAAGTCTGATTTAATAGGTTAGAATGGAATTAATTTAGAGGGAGTAATTCTGGTAATATAGTCATTATAATTTGAAATGTGGTCATCAAAAATATGATCATTATAGATATAGACATTAGAAATATGGTCTTTGGATATACATGTATCTAATAGGTATAATAAAGTTTTGTATTATTAGTAAAAAAAATTAAAATAATATAATTCAAAAATAATAAATAATGAAACAAAAATATAATATTTAATTAAAATATTTATGTATAAAAATATTTTTACGTTTTGCGTATTATTATTCTTAAAGTATGATATGATGTATCTATATGAATAAAATAAATCTTTTAATATCAATAGATTGATAAAATAAAAATTTTAGAATATAAAAAATTAATTTTAATTATATTTGTAGAATACTATTTAATATAAAAGTGATACTTTCCAAAGAACTATTTTTTTAAAGTGATATGTATTTTTAATAAATCTTTACTAAATAATGATTATAATGAAATTTATTGAAAATATTTATAATAAAATAAATTAATATGTAACTATTAGTTATTATTATTCAAGTAATAAGAATAAATTCATTTTATTCTTAAAAGATATATTTTTTCTAAAATTGTTTTTATGCGATATGCGTGATTATATTAAAATTAATTTTTATCAACTCTAAAAATAAAGTTTAATAAAAATATTTTTAATACTTCAAATTAGAATAAAAAAATTTGGTAATAAATTCATTTTCATTTATAAAATAAAAACAAGTTACTAAAGTAAATATTAGTCACCATGATAAAATAGTTACTTTTTAAAGAATTATTTTTATATATGTTGTCTAAATTTTAACTAAATAAATTAAATTGATCTCTTTTTGATGACTCTGGTATGTTGTTTAAATATATAAAAAATATTAAAACTCATTTAATTAGTAATTAATATGAAATAATAATAAAAGTGATTAATGTATAAAAAACACTTTTTCAACAAAAATAGTATTTTCTATATCTTATGTCTTAATTTAGAATTTAATTTTATCATATTTAGAAATTAAATTAGATTAAATATAGTGTAAATTTTTATTTATAATTTTAATATTTTTTAATATGGATCATCTTATAATTTTCGTAAAAAATATAATTATCACGGTAAATATTTGATCAAGGTTTAAGAGTAAAAGGATGTAATCCAATATTGCTCAAATTTTATTAAGTTTAATTAAACATAGACCTAATATAAGACCCTTTTTAGAGTTAAATTCAATCCCACATGTCTCACCAAAATTTATTCACCGAAACCACATAACTACCATGTGATTTCATTTTTACCCCTTGCCTAACTTTAGTTTCCATGGAAATGTCCATCCTTTTCACCTATAAATGGAACTTGATTTCACCCATTTTATACCACTATTATCCTTAGAATTTCCCATAAAACCAAGAATATTTTACAACACCTAGGGTCCTATTCCATATTTGGAATCCATTGGTAACCAGAAATTTTCCCAAGTCCTCCTTTTCAAGAGGCCCTCTTAGGGAAGAATATAGTTCTCAATGTGAATATTATCCACTCCCCGACCCTTTCTTCTCTATATTTATCCTCTAAAACTATTATAAATATACTAATATGATTAAATCAGTATCATTTTTATACTTAAATTTTGTTATTTTGATAGAACAACCACCATCTATCTCCCTTCCATCCATTGGAAAATAAAAAACATCGCCTATGTTATGTGTGTATCACCACCTCCACGAACTGTGTATTCCATTCATCACTAAATTACATAGATGGTTATAAGAATTAATTTAATTAATAAAAATGATATTTATGACATTATAAAGATTATATAAAGATAAATTTTCCATTATATTAATAATTAACTCATTATTAATGTATTTCCTTTTGTCATTTAAATTTACAGAAACAAGCTCTTCGCTGATTTCATCTTCATGAATTGTAACCAAAACTCTCATCGAATGAGATTAGAATTTTATAAATCATTATGGAAAATAAATTATAATACCTTAAATAATATTTTAAATATTTAATGTTTATAAAATTATGGATTTCGACAATGATATTATAAAGCAAGTATGAAACAATCAAATTTACCAACATCCAATGATGAAAGTAAACAATAACTAACTAACAAATTTATAATAAATGATTATAATTTAAGAGTATAAAAGGAAATATATTTTAATAATATTTTGAAATTACTTATCAAAATGGTTATGTTTGTTATACCATAGGTTAAATCACTTTCACTGAATTCAGTAATGAAGGTAAGGGTTCTATCTCAATTTCCCTTCATTGAGACATGCTTTCATATTATACATTAATTCTTCTTTTATATGATGTAATTATTGCTCCATTTTGATTATATTATTATTATTAGATTTTATTTAATTATATTTACAATTAATTTCATTAATCCCTTCTTCATATTATTTTTATTCAATTATTTCCAATTCGTAAGGGTTTTTTTGACTCAACCTACTTTTCATTAAGTCACAGTTTTTCTCTGAAGAACTTGTTATTTAAAATTTCTTATATTTTTTCATTTATTTATTTAAAATGGTACTCCATGTTTATCTCTGGTTAATTTAAGATTTCTCATCAAAACCTATTCATTTTTTCATTTCTCTCTTCAATAAAAAAAAAATTTGTTGACATTAATTCTCATCCTCTTTAATAGACTATTTCTCTTCCATGTCCATATTATTTCTTCCAAAAAATGATTTATTTAATTATTTTAAAATCCAAAAATATATTATATAATTTGAACTTATTATTTATCTTTAACACTTTTCAAAATGAATTTTTATTATCCTTTTTATGATGTGGGTTTTAATAAATGTATTCTAAAATAATAAAATGGTATTTCCTTTCACATTCATATATTTTATCTTTCACTCCAAATTTGTTGAATTAAAAATTATTTAATTTAAAGGTACCATTATTGGTGTTTTTTTTTAAAAAAAATTTTGAAACTGTTTATCAAAAATAACCTTTTAAAGTGACTTGTAACTTCACCTTTTTACGATAATGCTAAAATGTATTATAAAATATATTTTTTATAATTTAATTTCTATTTTCCTCCATAACTATAAAATATATATCTCCATTGGATTTATGTTTCATTTATTACCCTATAAATACTATTATGAATTCAAATTTTATACTACACATTATTCAAAAGGGTTGTGTTCTCTACCACTCTTCATCATGTCCATATTCTTTAATCTCATGGGAACATACTAGATCATTTCCATTATTGACTTAATCATATATAAAATATCTACATGATGTGAATACCTTAAAATTTGAATAGTTTTTACCAATAAAGTTATTATATTTATTGACTAGGTAATAATTTCTAGTCCTTATACTATTTTTTTCAATATAGATAATTATTGATTCTTAAGGATATAACAACTCATACCTCGGACAACTTATAATTACATGATCTATAAAAATGGTTTCAATTTCTTAAATTTAAATGATTTTTCATTTTATAGTTTTATATAATTGGTTAAAATATTACATAAAAAGTGTGCATTTCCACATAGTATCCATTTTTTCCACAACACAAGTTCTTTAAAAAGACACACTTGCTTCATTCATGGTAACTCCCATATCTGGAACTCTAAATTTATAAAATTTTATACCCATCCTTAATACCTGGGAAAAATAATTTTAAAACACGAGATGAGAAAGAAATTCTCATCTAGGGAAATAAAATAAAATAAACCTATTATTTCATTTTTAAACCTAAAAAAAATCTATAAGAAACTTTTTCTTTTTCACAATAAACATTTGATCTCAAATATCTATTTACTTTTCAATGGAAACAACTTAATTGAATAATATATTTCATGAAACATTTAATATGAAATTATAAATGAAAAATATTGATTATAAGGGTTTATTATAAAGCAATAAAAGTCATTAATACCTTTCCTTGAAAAACAATCCATTTACTATTATAAAAAAGGTCATAAACTTTCCTTAAAAACAAAATATCATTTGATTACCTTTTAAAATAAAAAGATTTACTTTATATACCATTGAAATAATATAAAGTTAGTACCTTGAGATATTATACTTAAATTAAACCTTACAAAAACCTTTAAAATGGAATCACCTAACAGGATAATTCTTATCTTTCCTAGGGGTAACCTATAACCATTAAACTCCATCACCTTACCCAATGCATTGGAGATCCATACTAGGCTCACCTATCATTATACCTATATCAGGCTCTCCCATCATTCATATAAAACTTACAAGAACCATAGAACTAATAAAAAACATATATATTACACTTTAATCATAAAACCCATTTGAATTTGAATTTAATCCCATAGGAAATAACACCTATATATATTTCATAAAGATGAGAAAACATTTTTCCATCCTTAGAAAAAAAAATTAAAACTAAAAATTAAAAAAAATATTGAGAGAAATATTTCTTTTAAAATAACCATGAAAACATATAAATTAATATTTATAATGAATAATGACTATAAAAGTGGTAAAAATTATTCAATTGGTATACCTTAAAAATATTCTTTTTTCACTTTGGTAAAAAAAATAAAAAAATAATCGTACAATAACTATTTAAAATATTTCTTTTAGAACCTTTATAAAGAGAGTAAAAAGTATTTAAAATAAACTTTAACATCCTTTAAATTATAAATAATAACATTCCTGAATCATTTTTTAATAACATGGTCATGGAAGAAAAATATTTCAAAGAAATGCGTTAAAACAAGGTTTTAAAGAAAAGTCTCTTACCATATGTCCCATATTACTTCGTAGGTTCTATAAATCCTGAAAAATAAAATTATATTAGTTTTATACTTGATTGATAACCTTTTTCATGTTAATTTAATTACTATTATTACTTTTATTTCATTTATTACCATGTTTTATTTAGTTACTAAAATGGTTAAGTTCACGTTGGACGTTTTGGGGTCATTCGGATTAAAACCTCAAACCCACATCGGTGCATTGAACATAGTCTAAGTGGATATGGATAATTTATCATATTTAAATTTTATATATACTTTCAAAACCAACCATGTAAGGAAGTTATGGAAATTTAATTCTTTGTTTCATTGAGACGGCAGTATGTACGTACTCATAAACGTCATTTCCATTTTTTCCTAACAGGTGGAAAAAAATAAAGTAGATAATATATTACTTTTATATAATTATAAATATGTTATAAATTTCATATTTATTCATTAGTAACATATATATGGCAATCCTTATAAGATGGAAATGAAAAATGAATCGCATCGCTTTGTGGGGATGGTATTCCCAACCTATGCATGAGTGACATTATCTGTTTCAAATGGATGGAAATATTAAGAAGGTATGTAGTATATTATATTTAAATAATCATAATTATTTCATAGATAACTTATATTTTAATTTTCTTCAATCATTATAACCATTAATAAGATATGGTGATGAAAAATGAAACACATCATTTCGTGGAGGTTGTATTCCACACGTACAATGATCGAAATTTTTAGTTCTCATAAGATATAAATTAGATTAAAATGAGTTTTTCCATAATAATAATAAAATTTAAGTATATATAATATTCCTATGTTATTATTTCATCATGTTTTAAGAATATATTATTGACGTAGAATAAGATATAAACTTAAAATAGTTCGTTTAGGACTTATACCTTCTCATTGGATATCTCCATTTATCATACACCTTAATAATTATAGGATTTGTATTTTGATAATAAGAATACCTATAGGACATGATTAGGGATTTTTTATAGATTTTTCGGTAGTTCATGTCCAAACTAGTGTGCTAAATATTTATGATGATGGGAGGAGAGTATATGCGTTTTTATAAGTGAGAGGAGTGACCCACTTGTGATTTTTATAAACATGTAAATATTATAAAGTATTAATATTTGTAAAGTGTCTCTAAAACAAAAAAAAATTATAATATAAAATGATAATATTTTAAATACCATCATTAAATAAGAATTAATATGATATTTTTTATCCTTATCTGTTAGTTATTATCTTAATTAACGTGATCTACCCTTTATCATGGTGACACAATTTACCATGGTTACTATTCATAATAAAAAATGAAATTTACCTCATTAAAAAAATTTAAACTCATGATTTAAAAAAATTAATTAATTTTTTAATATTCAATTTGTATCTTTTGAATAAATTACTTTTAATATAAATATGTATAACGTAATGAAAAATAGTTTTTAGAAAAATCCTTTTTTAGCCCAAAAATGAACTTATACAAAAATCAAGTATAATGTTGATTACTATGGAATTATTTATATTATTTTTTGTTAAATTAATATTATGTCACTTTAAAATTAAATCCAAAAAATAATGAGACTTTTAAATTACTTGATTTATTGAAAAGAAATGGTGGTTTTTCAAAAATTGGTATTTTCCCTATTCACTCAAAAATCAATATTTTCATAAACATAATAAAATACATCCAAAGTTATATTTTATATGTTTATTCAAAAAATTAATTCATTTTGGTCAAATCAATAGATTTATCTTTTAAATAAAACCATTTAATTCATGGAAAATAATTTAGTTAAATAAAACTACTTCTTTTTCAACTGAAAACTTTTATAAAGTTATTTATAAAACTATGATGAATATAAATCTATAAAATTAATACTTATAAATCATAAGATAGATTTATTAATAGGATTACCAATGTTTTCACATTCTTCCGCTATAAGTAAATTGTGTCCTCATAATTTTTATTCTTTACTTGTTAAGGTGAGGGTATTTTTTCCTCATCGCATTTTCTAATTCCCATATTGCTTCCTCAATCATGTAATTATTATGTAAATAATTTTCTTAGTGAATCAACTTATTTCATATTAAATTATTTATATTATATAAAATCTAAAGTATATTTTCTTCATAATACAGACTCTCCTCTAACTATACCATTTCGGAGCTCCAAACAGGAGATATTTCTGGTACAAACTTTCTTAAAACTAAACATGAAACACATCATGTACCTGAGATAAACTCAACGGTAAAGATACTATATAAGAAAATAATCCTATATTTTATAAAATTTCCTAAAGAATAATAAAACATGGGCTTAAATTAATTTTTATTAAAAAATTCATAACACTTTTCCATATAGATGCTTTAAGAAAAACATGATCGCTTACCTCAAATAAGAGATCTTTCCTTCTATAATATGCATAACTATTCTATCTACTTTGAGCTATAATCATTTGTTATTGATTCATATTTACCTTCTAAACCATCTATTATACCAATTATAGTCCTAGTAATTTCATATCACTGACTTCATCCAAACATGCTAGAGCCTGACACCATTTTCAACATAATCCCTCAAAATGTTTTGTTTGTATACTTGAATAAAAATTGTTATTATAATAAAATTAAACTAAATATGTATGTTTACCCAAACTTACCCAATAATATAGTGATTATGATCAAATAATATCTGCTAAATTATTAATTTGACACTCTGATTGTCCATGAGATTAAGGGTGAAAAGTTGTACTAAAATTTAATTCAGTACTCATCGATTTATAAAGCCTATTCTAAAAATTTTATATAAACCTAGGAATGTTATTATATATAATGTATAGGGGAACTACAAATAACCTAATAACTTACTTAATATGAATTCTTAAAATCTAATCCAAATATATAGTATCTCTTATAGTTATAAAATGTACAGACTTAGTAAAATGATCAACAATAACCCAAATCACATTATTACCTCAATATGTATTTGTTAATCCAACCAAAAAATCCATAGATATATTATTATATTTCCATTAAAGAATTATAAAAGGATAAAACATTTACTTTGATAGTTTTCAGTCGCTTTAACCTCTTGAAAAGTCAAACATTTTATAGTAAAATTAGTTATATATTTCTTCATAATTCCTACCAAAAATATTCCCAAAGGTATCTATACATCTTAGTGATTCTAGGGTGAATAAAAAACAAAGATTCATGATCTTCACATAACAATTATTTCTTTAAATAGAAATCACTTGGCACACACAACCTCTTTAAACATATGATAACACCTTATTTATCAACATTATACTCTGGTAACTTACCCTTCTAGACCAATTCTACTCTTTCTTGTAAACCAATATTTTTTTTGAGCATCCTTAATTATTTTTGATAAAGATGACTACACTGATACCTAATCCAAAATAGAAGAGGTTTCTACATACATAATTTTTAGGCTAATATTCATTAAATCATTAACTGAAGGATCATGTTCTAATTATAACATAGTTAATGATGCATTATATTTTTAACTCAATGAATTAAAAACTTTGATTACATTATTTGGATGATATTGAATAGTGGAATCATAATCCTTAATCAGTTCTATCCATATTATCTACCTCGTGTTAAGCTCTTTTTGAGTGAATAAATACTTTAAAATTTTAGGTTCAATATAAATTTCACATTTATCCCCATATAAATAATGCCTCTATATTTTTAAATAAAAAAACTACAGTCGGCCTAAGGACATGTGTATGATAATTGTTCTCATGGGGTTTCAATTAAAAAGATGCATAAGTTATAACCTGATCAATATGTATCATGACACAACAAAGACCCATCAAATAAACATCACTATAAATAAAATATTTACCATTTATTGTTGGTTATTATAACATTGTATCATTATAGAATCTTCATTTAAATTCTTGAAATAAATATTCACATTCCATTATCAAGATGAATTTAACTCCTTTTCAAGTCAACTTATTTAGTGGGATAGATAATCAATAAAATGTTTCAAAAATTCATCAATAGTAACCCACTAATCCAAGAAAACCACAAATATCAGTGACATTTATTTGCCTTGGCCACTCTTCCCCCATTTTGGTTTTAGTGGTATTAATAGTTATTCCATATTTAGAAAAAATATTCCCAATAAAAAAATCTATTGCAATAAAATTTACCATTTACTGAATTTTTCATACAACTTAATTTATTTTAAAATGTGAAAAAATGATCCTTATGTGTTTCTCAGGGTATTCATATCCTTGAGAGTGTACCTGAACATCACTGATAAAAATAACTAAAACTTTATCCAAATAGTCATTAAATGTTATATTAATTATATCTATAAATATAACTAGTGTGTTTGTGAACCCGAAAGGAATAAACAAAAACTCATTATGAACACACATAGTATAGAACATTATCCTTATAATGTATTCCTACTTCACCTTCATCTGGCGATACTCGTACCTGAGAACAATATTTGAAAAATTTTATGCACTCTAAATCTGATAAAAAGAGTAATCTATATGAGTAAATAGATATTTCTTTCTTAATAGTGATGTTATTGAGTGCTCTATAATCAATGTAAAACCTCATAGAACTATTTTTCATTTTGAAAAACAAAATAGGATCACCCCACAGTGAAGTGAAATGGAATATGAAACCCTTATTAGGAAACTCCTATAATTTTTTTTCATTTCTAACAACTGAAGTAAATCCATTCTGTAGGGAGGTTTTGAAATTTTCATAGCAACATGCACTAAGTTAGTAGTAAACTTAAAATCCCTATTAGGAATAACACTAGGAAAATCATCAAAAAATAAATCAAGATATTCATTTACTACTAGAACAACACCAATTTGAACAATTCTTTTCTTCTCAATTATATGTGTTAGATGACATTCACTTCCATATTTTATCATTTTCTCAGCTTCTTGATATGTTATCAACTTTATGAATTCATTCTTATATATAAATGGAAATTCACTATAAGCAATAACTTATTTAGCTATAAAACCTATCTTAACATGATAAACTAAAAGAGAATACATACCCAGAATTACATCAAACTCTACAATGGGAAATTCAACAAGGTTTAAAAAAAATCTATTTCATAAATAATAATGAGAAGATTTATATAAATTTCTGTGTCTTTTATACTACCCCTAGTATTCTTTACCAATAGTTACAACTTCATTTCATAAGATATAATTTCTATTTTACTTGAAAATTTCCCATATATTAAAGAATGTGTGAATTTAGAATCAAAAAAGATATTGGAATAGTCTGAATAAACAAGTAATGTATCTATCACCACTTCATTTGATGTTACTGTATTTATTATAGTAGTAGAAAAAGGATTGGTTGCACCTTTATATTTCTGATCATGATGATTACCACCTTGAGTAACTAACTTTGGATATGCATTATCACAATGTCCCAACTCATTGCAATTAAAACATTTCACTACCTATTTTTTATTACCAGTCTAACCATTTACATTACTCTTTACTTTACACTCATGAGCCTTGTGTCCAAGATTCCCACATCAGTAACACTTATCATATCTCATCAAACATTATCTATAATTCTTCTTTCTACACTTATCATAAGAGGGTAATTTAATTTTATTACCTTTAGGTTTCTTTGATATGTGATTCCCCATTTCATGTTGTTTATATTTCTTATTATCCTTTTTATGATAAAATTTCACAAACTTCATCTCTACTTTCTCATAACACTATACAATTTCCTCATAACTTCAAAACTCATGAGCAACTAGAGCCCTTCATAAACATGGATTTAATCTTGATTAATATTTATCAATTTTAATATCATGGTCCGGAATGAAATTAGGTTCATACCTAACCAATATAATAAAATCATATTCATAGGTCTAAATAAAGTCCTCCGCCTTTTTATTTAATTCTCAGAATTAACTTTATATTCAAATTATAATAACTTTATGAAAATACTTTTCAAGGAATATACCATTAAATATCATCCATTTCATAGCATCAGTTTTTTCCTTTTTCTTAGTATTCTTAATCAAATACCACCATTGATTAAATTCACTTTCAGAATAATAAATATCAAATGTTACCTTATAATTTTTTAAATATCCTAAAGCTTAAAATATAGTCTCTAATTTATTTATTCATCCTTCATCTTCCACCAGGTCTAAATATCCACTGAATGTTATAGGGTATTGTTTCATGGAATGCCCCACTATAGATATGTTTCTCTGTAGAGGATTCGGTCATTATCTTTCATGGATTCCACCATTAAAATCCTATTTCAACTAAGTTAACACATCCATAAACTCCTCTATTCTAGCCATTAAAGGTTGCTGATTCAGAAGTTTATTACCCCCTTCATGTCTTTCTATATCAACTATCATGTTTCCTATATGGAAAACCATTATGAATAAACATGTATTGGATGATGCAACATGGAAATCTTCAAAATATATATCAAGATAATATATCCACAAATTATAGTGTCTATTAACATTATATTAACCTTTAATGTTATCTAAAATTGGCTCTGATACCAACTCTAAAATCTCATACCTTAAACATCAGATAATTACATGATTTACAATAAGGGTTTAACTTTATTAAAATTCTATAATCTTTTGGGTTTATAGTTTTAGATAATTCTATAAAAAATTACATAAAAATTAGTTATTTCCAATGGTATCCATTTTTTCCACAAAACAAGTCCTTTATAAAGACATACTTGCTTTTTCAAAGGTAACTTTAATATCTAGAACTATAACTTTATTAACTTTTCTAACCATACTTAATACCTATGAAAAATCATTTGAAAACATGGGATGATAAAAAAATCTCGGTAAGGGACATAAAATAAAATAAACCCATTATTCCATTTGTAAACCTGAAAATCCATAAGAAAGTTATCCTTTTTCACAATAAATGTTTGATCTAAAATATTTTTTTACTTTCCATGAAAACAACTTAATTGATTAATATGATTCATGAAAGATTTCATATGAAATCATAAAGTCAAAATAATAATCAAAAGTTTTTTTTAGAAAAATTAAAACTCATTAATACCTTTCCTTGAAAAAAATACTTCCAACTTTATAAAAAAGGTCATAAACTTTCTTTAAAAACATAAGCTCATTTACGTATATTTTAAAATAAAATTATTTTCTTAATAAAACATTGAAATAATATCATATAGGTAACTTGGGAAAATATCCTTACATTAAACCTTATAAGAACCCATAAAACTTAATCACCTAACTCTATAATTCTCATATCTCTTATGAGTAACCTATATCTAGTAAACTCTATCACTTTACCCATTGCATTAGAGAGCTACACCAAGCCCGCTCATCATCAAAGTTATATCAGGAACACCCATCATTCATATAAAATTTCAAAGAAACATATCATGAATAAACCACATATATATTTCAACTTAATCATAAAATCCATTTGATTTGGTATTCAAGCCCAGTAGAAATAAAAATTTTATTTATATCATAAAGATAAGAAAAAGTTTCTATATCCTTATAAAATCATTTTAAAACTAAAAAATCATAAAGTATTGAGGAAAATATTTTATTTTAAAATAATCATAGAAAATTTTAAAAGAATATTGATAAATAATAATTTCAATGATGGCGGGGACATCGGTCAAGTCATATATGTTAAAAAAATTATCTTTTTCACTTTGTTAAAACAACATCAAATGACCCATTCAGTAAATGTTTAAAAGATTAATTTTAAAAACTTTAAAAATAATGAAAAATTATTTCAAAATAAAATTTAACATAATATAAAGTATAAATAATAACATTCTTTAAAAAATTTACAATAAAATGTCCATGGAAGAAAAATATTTGAAATGAATACTTTAAAACATTGTTTTAAAGAAAAGTATCTTAACTTATGTATCGTTTTTCTTCATACGTTATATAACTCATGAATAATAAAATTATATTAGTATTATAATTGATTAATAACCATTTTAATGTTAATTTAACTACTATTATTACTTTTATTTCATTAATTACCATGTTTTATTTAGTTACAAAAATGGTTAAGTTCATGTTGGATGTTTTGGGGTCATTCAGTTTATAACCTCAAAACTAAGTCGGTGTGCTAAACATGGTCAAAAAAGATATGGTTAAATTATATACATAGTCTTATAGATTCTATATTTTTCATACTTATACATTAGGTACACTTTTAAAACTAAAAATTTTAGTTGGATAAGAAAAACGAACCATGTCGCTTCATGGAGATGGTAGTTTGTAAGAACGCATGAACACTGTTTTAATTTCATTATAATGGGTGGAAAAAATAAATTATATAATATTTTAAATTTATAGAATCATAAATATGTTATAAATTTCAAATTTATTCATTATTTCCATCAATATTACCACCCTTATAATGTTAAAATGAAAAATGATTCACATCACTTTGGGGTGGTAGTATTCCACATGTACTCACGAGCGACGTTATCAAATTCCAACGGATATAAAGAGTAAGAAGGAAAGTAATATATTATATTTATAGAATCATAATTATATAATAAATAATATATATATAAATTTTTTCAACAATTATAACCATTAATATGACCAGACGATGAAAAAAAAATGTATCGCTACATGGAGGTGGTATTCCAAACGTACACACGAGAAACATTTTCATTTGTCATAAGATAAAAAAAGAGATGATAAGGGGTCGTAAAATCATCATAATAAAATTTAATTATATATAATATACTTATTTTATTATTTAATACAGCTTTAACAATATTTGAAGGAGGTAGAAAATTAAATAAACATGAAATAGGACGGTTTGGACTTATACCTTCTCCTAAGATATCTCCCTTTGGATAACACCTTAATAATTCTAAGATTGGTATTTTGAAAATACCAAGATATATAATATGTGTCTAGGTATATTGGAGAGAGTTTTTGGTAGGTATTTCTAAAATATAGTTCTCAAAATATTAGTATGGAGGAGAGGAGGTTCCCTTTTATAAGTGAAGGGATTGGCAAACTTGTAATTTTTCTAAAAATTTAAATATTATAAAGCATTAATATTAGGAACGTGGCTCCAAAAATATCCAATTAGGAATATATGGTGATAAATGTTTAAATACCATCATCCAATTAGAATTAAGATAATATTTTTTTGCATTATCACTTAGTTATTACCTTAATCAACCTGATTTACCGATTATTATGGTGATACATTTTTACCATGATTACTATTCATAATGAACAAAGATGAAATTGAAATTATTAATAAATTTTAACCTCATGATTTAAAATATGTAATCTATTTTTAATAATTCAATTTGTATAATTGGGGAAAAAGAATTTTAAAATAAATGAGCAAATGGCATCAAACAAGTGTTTTTTGAAAAATGTGTTTATGCACAAAAATAAACTTATGAAAAAATAAAATATAATATTAATTATTATGGAATTATTTATATTATTTATAATAAAATTTATATTATATTAATTTAAAACTAAATCCAAAATATAATGAAACTTTTAAATTACTATGATAGATTTGAAAAAAATCGACATTTTTCACTATTCACTTAAAAATCAATTTTTTCAGAGAAATCATAAAAAAAATCATAAGTTATATTTCATATTTTGATTCCAAAAATGAATTCATTTTTATAAAATTAAATTTCTAAAATCAATAAATTAACTTTTAAATAAAACCATTTAATTCATGTAAAATCAATTAAGTTAAATCAAACTATTCCTTTTTTGACTAAAAACTTTTATAATTTTATTTATAAAACTATGATGAATATAAATCCATAAAATTAATACTTATAAATAATAATATTTACTTATTACTAAGATTATTTGGCTCGTCACAAATTCATGTTGATTATGTATTTTTTTCATTCCTTTCATATGATGAATACATTGGACTTATTTAGTGATTGGTGGAGTCCAAATTTATATAGCTCATCAATGCATCGGTAGGTCTCATGAGACAAACTAAATTGGGTACTTTTTCTAAAAATAACCTGTTAATTTATGATATCTTGGAACAAGGCATTGATGGTATATTTATGATGTCCAGTATTATTTATTCCATTACTGTGAAATCAGTTATTATTATCCATGTGATTGTTTACATTGTTATGTTATCCATGGATATATTACATGTTCATGTTATCAGTTATATAGTTTTTATTATTATTATTTATTCTTATGATATTATTCATGCTTTCTTTATTCCCTGATATATTATTTTATATACTACCCCTTACTAATCATTTGATTTCACCCTTATTATGCTTTCCTTTCCATAGGTTATGAAGAAGATTGTAAAGTATGATATATCACGATGGGTATCATGTGTGGATAAATTTGTGGGAGATGATGAAGACTTATTATAGATCTTTGGTTTAGTGGGAAAAATTCTCATTGGATAAGAAAGATATGGGTTTTTTTAGTTAAAGGTTTTTCATCATTCTTTAAAAATCTAAAAATAAAAGGTATTAGGTGTGTAAGTGTCTCAATATTTGTTATTGATATTTTAATTAAGGATGGTTAAGTTTGGGTTGTTTCAGTTGGTTTCAAACTCGATAAGAAAAGACTATGTTTATCAGCACCAAATCTGGGAGTATGGGTCTAGGGTGTCATGGTTGGTATCAAAGAAAGTTTTAGATAACATTAGAGGTTATAAATATTACATGATCTATGTATAGGTATCCCTTATGCTTGGTATGTGAATTTATGTTAATGAAATCCAATTTATTTTGATAAAATACTAACATTTTTTGAAATTATACATGATTAAAGCACATGTTGATTAGTATGTGATTTTATGTTTTTTGGGGATAAGATTTAAGTTGAATTCTAAGAGCATAGGTTTCCATGAATTTTGGATTTCGGATATAGTAATAAAGATATTTATTTAATTATTATTAAAAATTAGGACTATAATAATTTAGTAGAAAATCCAAGGAATAAATCTAAATGTAGGAAAACACCCTGAATTTTTTGTAAAGTATATTGTGTGTAGTTTCAAAACAATAAGATCCTTGTCTGAATACAAACAAGTGGATGCAGGTTCTACCTAAAATACACCCTGGGTTAATAACCTTGAAAATTTTTGGTTGATTATTGACTTGATCTTCACTCAATGCACAATAAATGGGCCTAGCTACACACCTGGTTTGACACTCCTGAGGTGATGTACCCCTTGGACAGATGTAGATACCTAAGAGGGGGTGAATCAAATTTTGGATAATTTTTACTAATTTAAAATTCTCTTGCCCGATTTGTAATTAAACCACTCTTTTTTATTAGTTCAACTTGATCTATGTAATATTTTACCAATAATAAATCTACCACATTCATTCCAGTAAAGTAGATAAAAGGCACACAGTATTTTTATAAGGTTTAATACTATAACCTACTCTTTTACTTGATTTTTTATTTTCCCCAACCAATGATTATCCCCTATAATATGATGATGATTAAAATTAGTGGTGTTTCCCACACTAACACTAAATCCAAAAACAAATGCCTAAGTCTCACATGAATTATCATTCTTGAATCACACTAGACTTATCTTAGTAGCTTCACACTATTTTTATCGAATCACATGGAGATATCCATGTATACCATGAGTCTCACAGGACCCATGGAGTATTGATAAATATATGAAGGTGTTTATTTATAGTTGTTCTTGGAATTAGATCTCTATTTTTGTACATGATTATTTTGTGACAATATAATAGATCTCATTCAAATCAATAGTATCTTCTTTGAATACCATAATATATTCAAGAAAACTCTGAAACTTGATCATTGATTAGAACTCAAATTCATATATATTTAGAACATAATCATCTATATTCCTATCTTCTTAGAAGCTAAAAGGCTAGAAATCTGGTGTAAAAAGCACAACATATTTTTTATTTCCACTATTCTTCTTCCCACTACTTAATCTCTCTCTCAAAATGATCTCAAAATGTTGGTCGACTACTTGTTCTTCATTTTATTTGATACCCATTTGATCTAACTCCTTAACATAAGATCAGGTCCTTTTTCTTTTTCCTCTTCATCATCTTCAAGAGTACCCATTTATATTTCACATAGCATATCATAGTACAATAACTCTGGAATTCCCAATGATCTCACACGCCACACAAGCGATGCCTTATTTCTCTTATTTTATTTCTTTCTCAATTTCCTAAATTTCCCACTTATAAAAGAATATTTATCTAATAAAATTAAATAGATATCATCATAATAAATTTCATTATGTAGAGAATTAGGAATAATTTTCATCCTTCTAGTAAAGATAAGCTCTCACAAAATAGCCACTTCGAGAAGAACCACTTTTATGCACCATTATCTCAAAATAATCTCCATCTTAGAGAGAGTTTATAAATTTATTTACTCAAGTACACTTTTACACTTCATATTTTCAAACTCTGAAAATACTAAAATGAAATAAGTTTCTTGAATAATTTTCTCTAGATATAGATAAATCATACAGTAAATGAGATATGAATTAGCCTTATCTTTATTGCAAGTAACATAAAGAAATTCCTCTTAGGAACTCATTATTTTAATTCTCACTGAGAACTCATATAGAAACACTATTTAATCATATGAAAGTGTTTATTTTAAATTTATATCATCATATCATCATCAAATTTTATTTATAGATTTAATATCTTTAGATTCTTCATTAACATCCTCAACTTTGAGCAACATTATAGCTTTCTAGATAAAATAGCTCAGAAATTAAAATAGATATGAACAATGATCACCATTTTTAAAAAATCTCATGAATCATCATTAATCACATTTCAAATGTGATGTTTTGAACCATGAAGAATAGATTCAGAATCATTGGATTTGATTTCTCTAAAAAATAATAATTCTATAAATTCTGTAATTTTCAACCAATAAGTAGCCAAAATTCAGTTATGTAGATTTCTAATACAAAGCAGGTATGTAAATTTCAGATACACCACAGAACACTATATGCTCATATTAATGTATCTAAATATAGATATGTGGTTATCAATGATCTATTCACCTATGTGGTCCTCACTTGGGTTTGTAGATATGAATTTGGGTATGTAACAGTTGTTGGGTATATGGTAAGATTTGGTTGTGCAAATTTTTACATATGTAAATATTTGAATATGTGGTGAATTATCTTATATTTTTCCTTTAGATATGTGAATTTTTTACTTATGTGAATCCAACCTCTGGATTTTCATATTTTTTTTAGCTTCAATTCATGAACATAGACATCTATGTATGTGGAACCTAGGCTTAGGAAAATTTTCTAGATTTCACATAGTTCAAACCAGGTCATCTTCGATCCAACTCCATAAATTTTCATGCACTCATAAACACTTAAAATAAATATTTGAGAATTTATTAATACTTAAAAAACATTAATAATGATTTATTAGGACTTTGCAACAAATATACTCATGTTAAAGTATCTTCAATATCATGCACTGAATTTATGATTTTAGTAAACCTGAAACTCTATCTATATGAAACCCCATATTTTTATACACCTCAATTCATGATTTATTAGATAAAGGTACACATAATACAATCCCATAAGATCATGAGGCATAGTGTCTTTGTGAAATTAGGTACATAACATAACAACTTGAACAGGGATAAAATGAAATTATTTAAAACTCCTTTAACATGATCTTAAAATCCATTAACATTATAATACTGCATGGGAGAACCTGGGGATATACAAAAGAAAGGCATTAGATATAAATCCTAGTAATGGAATAATAAAAGAATATAATATGTTAAAAATTGCATTTGAGTTAATATGTATATCAATGTAACATAATATTGGTGAGAATCATAAACTTGAACATTGAATTGTGATATTAGATGTTAACATAAAGGAGGCATGGGAATGTGGAAACAATATAGAACATGAAATCATAAATAAAAGTCAAGGCTAACCATTGAGACGTCATAACATAATGTGCTTAGGATAACCTTTCATACACTATACATGGTATCTCATGAGATAAAAATATTATCCAATTCATTTTCGGGCTATATAATTTTGGGCCCACCCATCACATTCATATCACGTACATGCATAAGTGTGACACATAGATCATACAACATAAGGATTTATTTCATTAATTTTAATCCCAATATTAAGGAGTTTGGGTTAAATACATGTAATTCCCCAATTAATTAAGGATAAGTGCATCTAGGTAAATACCCTTGAGTGGAAATGGGGATGGGTACTCACTACATGAATGTTTGGTATTAAAATCATAGGATAAGTTTAGAAACATAATGGGGTATATAAAGAATCATGTAAGGGTTTAATGAAAGTGAAAGGGTTATATCATCACTTTGAAATAATAATTAAATTAAGAGGGATGTGAAAAACCATACCCCAACATGAAAAATTCGAAATCAAAAAGGCATAATATAAAGATGGTGCTTTAATAAAGAGGACAAGGACATAATCTCTTACCTTGAGGGGGAACTTATAAAAGATTGATAGGAGCTTATTAAATATTGGGAACACCTTGGGAAGGATATATAGAGATAATGGTAGATTAAATTCATGATCAAATTGTCACGACCCGCCTTCATCAAGATGAGGGAAGGGACAGAAGATTTCCAGAACCTTCCTTCTTTAAGTTGAAGGATAGATAATGACTCCCGAGACCCGCCTTCAATAGGCCCCGGAGTGGTGACTAGCACCAAGGGTATAGAATCACACACAAGATGTAAGGCATTACACTTTTTCTTTATTAGGATCAGGAGATAAGATAGTAAATCCCAACAACACCAAAACTGGGGGTAAAAGTAAAGCCAAAATAAAACCATTCTCATATGCATGTTAAAAAAGTAAATACTACAAAGTACTTGAAGACTACAAAGGTAAAGTACCAAAGAAAAGAAAACATCAACTGCAAATGTCCCAACGTCCGAGCTAGTACGGCCCTGCATGATCCCTGAAGTCCCCCTGGAAACCTGAAAGCAGTTTTATATACGTAGGGTGAGCATACAAGTATACTCAGTAGGGAAAACCAAGACTCTCATGCACAAGTGGGGAGGCATTCTAATTACTTGTGAGAAAAGAAATAACCAAAGCGCCTAGCAAGGAAAACTAACCACCCAAGCCTCACCAAGGCACACTCCCTAAATAACGCAAGTCAAATAA
This sequence comes from Viscum album, assembly GCA_963277665.1. Lineage (NCBI taxonomy): Eukaryota > Viridiplantae > Streptophyta > Magnoliopsida > Santalales > Viscaceae > Viscum > Viscum album. The sequence continues at coordinate 378,173,866 of OY728140.1, read as the reverse complement.
TGTATAGTAATAGCACATCGATATGTGGGTACCCCTCACCACTTTCCCACTGGTTATTGAAGACATATAATGCATCAAACCAATATCGCCATTCTCACCGCAGTCCCACTGCCACACCCCACCCGCACACACCTTGGCCACAACCACACACCCCACCCACAAACACCTGGGCCACAACCACTATCCTACCCGCAAACAACTGGGCCACAACCACTATTCCGCCTGCAAACACCTGGGCCACAACCACCATGTTTAACCACACTTGCAAACACCTGGGCCAGAACAACTACTGCCACACCCAAAGACACCTGGGCCTCATCCCGAAGACTCTTGGGAAACAACCAGCCCGCACACACCTGGGCTAACCACCACAACTATACTGCCCGAAGAATCTTGGGCTATTATGGACCCCAGGCCATCACAGCCTAACTGAAGAGTCTTGGGATATTTGGTAAAGGGATCCAAAAAGAATCTAATAACCAGCCACTCATAGGAGTTTAGGGGAAAACACCCTCACCCATGAAATGGGGGTGTTCGGCACTAAGTGCTCAACTTGGGTGGGGCACGAATAAGAAATATAAGAACTAAAATTATATGTATAGGTAATAGGCACTCATCCCAACCTAGGGTCTCCAAATCCAACCTAAGAATAAACACACTTGTTACTATTCAGTCATAAAAGAAAGGCACAACACTCACGGCCAAGTCACAACTTATCCCCAAACTCAATTCCACATTTAAACCATTCTTGTTTTCATGTTCAAGTGATCCCATTTAAGTGAATTCTACACTACTAGGAAACGAATAGGCACTACCACGAGCCAGAGAAGAGAAACAGCCAAACAACAATATAAGCATTCACACCCAGTTCACTTGTAAAGTCACAACAACAAAGGGGTCTGTGAGATCCCTCAAAGTACTGGAACCAAACCAAGCCTCAAGATACAGCCCCACACAGCTTTAAATTCACAACCAACAATCATTCCACAATAGAGGATCCCATCCCCATCCACGTCACCCCATAAGTATCAAACAGAACAACACGCCTACTACCAAAACAGAGTAGGGAAACTTCCAGGTTCAAGCACATCATTCATTAGGTTCATCTTTCTATTGGTTAACCGGGGTGATCACACAAGGATTGTTGTCCACTGAACATTAATTTAACCGGACGAGTTTACGTGATTAACCAAATTCCCATGTTGGATTCATTCAAACATCACATAAGACAAGGGTTCATTAGTGCCCAAAAAAACACCAACAACCATGATTTTTAGGGGGGGCATAATCCCATACAGTTCACAACATATAGCAATTATAATATTACAACAGAAATGTCAGACGCACCCCATCATTCTTTAATAGTTTGTTTATTATATTTGTTAATATTTGGTTTCATCCATTCCCATAGAAACAGTAGTGTACCCACCCCGCATAATACACAGTAAGGAGAGATGAGGTAAAAAATCCCTACCTCAATGGTTTTTGACGAAAACCCCAACAAATGAAGAACGCACAAGAAAGCCGGGATGATCCTCCAATAATCCTCCTTACATCTCTTCTATTAACACAACCAAGACAAAATCTTATCATATTTGGAATCCAAACACTTAGATCTACCCTTAACAGGTGTATTTCTAAGAAACTGAGAGAAGAGGAGAAGTAGATCTAATTAGATCTAAGAAACCAACCAAGAACAATCACATACCTCAAGAAACCGGATTCGATTCACCAAGGGAAGCCTTCGGATCACCTCCAAAACACTTGGGAGAGGTTCTCCTATCTTCAAGGGAGGGTAATCACAAGTTATGGCTGCTTAGGGTCTTAAACGAACCATTTAGAGGCAAAAAGAGTTAGATCCACAATTTTAGGATCTAGATTTAAGTGCTCGCATGGTTAGTTCACACGGTTTGGAAAATGGTGTGCTAGCTGTGTGTTAGCTTCTGCCTCATCAAACACTCCTCACACGGTTTGTCCACACGGTTAGACAAACCATGCGCTAACCATGCATTAGTCACTGCCTCCAACACCAACCTCGCACGGTTTGGCCGCACAGTTTAGAAAAACCGTGCACCTCCCGTACAAAAGCTACCACCCTTTAGTTCCCCTTAAAAGTCCATCCAAACGCACCCCCAAGTCACCCTGACCTCCCAAAACACCTCTAAACCACATTTTCAAAAAGTAATGGACAGGAGAGGTCTAGTATATTCCATCAGATACCTCTCAAACTATCCTCACCCTCAATAATTAAAACCAGATCTGAAGAAAGGAGAGGGGTCCGAACAACTCCCCCTCGAAAGATAACTCTCAGGAGAAAACCTCCTTGTTACCAAGGAGCGCCCCCTTCCTCTCCTATATCCTGAACAATCACCAATATACCGATCCTCTCCCTAGTGCAACCATTCAAATAAAAATAATGAACTATCTGATCATGTGGGTTAGGGGTTTTCCTTCCTCTATGTTAAGATATTATCCACTTTGGGCGGCACTGACTCGCCCACATGGGTTTAGGTGCATCCACTTTAATGTGTCTTAACTAGGGATAAGGTCCTCCCCTCCCCACATTTCAGGACACTTCTTACGTACTTGAAACACATTTCATAGCTAACCAAGTCAAGCATTACATCATAAACAGGTACGAAACAAAACAGAATACAACTCAAAACAACTCTGGGTACTGGGTACGCATCTGTGCTTCCAGTTACCAGGTACTCTCCTCAAGCCCACCATGCCTCCATAGCACACGAACCAAAGGAATGGTTCATCCACAAATCACTTTCTCTTCATGACCTTTGATCATCATGGGTCGCTCCATGAACGTTGCATCATCCCTGATATCTAGCTCTCCCCAGTCGAGGACATGTGAATCATCGTGCAGGTACCGACGGAGTTGTGACACATGGAATACATCATGTATTCTCAGTAGCAGCGGTGGTAATGCTAGCTGATAATCCACTTCTCCGATCTTCCGCAGCACTTATAATGGTCCGATGAATCTTGGAGAAAGCTTACTCCCCCTGCTGAACCTCTGTTTTCCACGCCGAGGGGAGACCTTCAAGAATACGTGGTCCCCGACCTCAAAATCCAAGGGTATCATCCTATTATCGGCATATGACTTCTGCCGATCCTAATCCACCTTCATCCTCTCCCGTATAAGCTAAACCTTCTCCGTTGTGCTCTGCACCACCTTCGGGCCAAGAACACTTGTTTCCCCAACCTCGGTCCAGCACCCGGGTGAGCGACACAGCCTTCCGTACAAAGATTCGAAAGGATCCATGCCAATGGTAGAGTGATATCTGTTGTTGTAAGAGTACTCTACGAGAGTCAAGTGTTGTACCCATGATCCTCCAAGGCCCAAAACACTTGCTCGTAGAATGTCCTCCATTTTCTGGATGGTGCGCTCTATCTGTCCATCTTTCTGGGGGTGGAAAGCAGTTCTAAGACGTAGCTGGGTTCCAAAAGCATGCTGCAATCCTCTCTAGACTAGTGAGGTAAACCATGCATCCCTATCTGAGACTATGGACCTCGGAACTCCATGAAACTGCACCACCTCATCCACGTATCTCTGCGCTAAGGCATCCACTGCACCAGACTCCTTGATCGCCAGAAAGTGAGCCGATTTCGTCAACAGGTCCACCACCACCCAGATAGCATCATAGCCTCCCTAAGCCTTGGGTAGTCTTATGATGAAATCCATCGAGATGTCATCCCACTTCCATTTGGGAATATTTAAAGGTTGCAACAGACCGCCTGAAACACGGTGTTCAGCCTTCAGCTGCTGAGACACTAGGCATTTGGCCACGAACTCCACCACCAACCGCTTTACCTCGGGCCACCAAAACTGATTTCTCACGCCCTGGTGCATCTTGGACACTCTTGGGTGCACCACTAGGGTTGAGTTGTGGAACTCACCAAGAACCCTCTCACACATCGCCTCTGGGACAAACATTTTCCCTTAGAAAATCATCTAATTTTGACCATCCTCTATCCATCCTTCTGAAGCATTTCCTTGGTTAGTCCGATCGCACATCACTTCACTCTCTAAGTCTCTCCAATGAGACTCCTACACCTGCCGTAGGAGAGATTATTGCACTGCCATCTGAAACAGACAACCTCTACCACCATCCTCCTCTACCTCCAGGTGCAGGGCAGCCAACTCCTCCATCTCCTTCCAAGCATCTGCTGACTCTCGAACCGCATCCTTATGTGATTTCCTGCTCAAGGCATCAGCCACCGCATTCCTCTTTCCTGAGGTGTAGGAAATCTCGAAGTCGTAATCCTGAAGGAACTCCATCCACCTTTGCTGTCATAAGTTTAGGTCCCGCAGGGAGAAGATATACTTCAATCTTTTTTTATCCGTGAAAACCACGAAGCGCTCCCCGATGAGGTAATGTCGCCCCAACTTTAGTGCGAAAACGACTACCGCAAGCTCCAATTTGTTGGTGGAATAATTTTGCTCATGGGGACGTAACTGTCTAGACCCATAAGAGATCAGCCCTTGTCGTTGCATCAGCACACATCTGAGGCCTTGTCCTGAAGCATCACAGAACACCTCATACGCTACCCCTTCTTCTCTCAACCCCAACATTGGGGCACTTACCAACTTCTCCTTCAGATAGCTGAAGGCTACCTCGCACTGCCCGTTCCACATGAAAGATTGCTCCTTCTTGGTCAAAGTTTTCAAAGGTGATGCAACTTAGGAGAAGTTGGGCCCAAATCTCCGATAGTAGCCCGTAAGTCTAAGGAAACTACGAACTCCTACCATGTTCTTTGGCGCTACCCAAGAAACAACCGCCTCGACCTTCAATGGTTCCACCGTTATTCCCTGCTCGGACACCACGTGTCCAAGGAAGCGTACTTCTCAAGTCCAAAACATGCATTTTGAAAAATTCCCATAAATTTGGTGTTGTCAGAGGACCTCTAAAACTGTTCTCAGGTTCCTAGCATGATCCTCCTCTGATCTTGAGTAGATCATCATGTCATCGATGAAGACAACCATGAACTGGTCTAGGTATTCCCGAAAGACGGAGTTCATGAGTCCCATGAACATGGCTGGTGCATTTGTAACACCGAACGACATGACCAAAAACTCAAAGTGCCCATATCTGCACCTGAAGGTAGTCTTCGAGATGCCAACCTCCTTCACCCTCAACTGATGATATACAGACCGTAGATCGATCTTAGAGAACCAACATGCTCCCCTCATCTGGTCAAAGATATCATTTATCCTCGGGAGAGGGTAGCGATTCTTGACCATCACCTGATTCAGTATCATGTAGTCTATGCATAGCCTGAGACCACTATCTGGTTTCTTTGAGAACAAGACTGGAGCACCCCATGGTGACGCACTTGGTCAAACAAAACCCTTCTTCATCAGATCATTAATCGGAATCTGAAACTCTCGTAACTCAGAAGGTGCCATCCAATAGGGATCCATCGAAATCAGACGGGCACCAGGTTACAAGTCTATCCCGAACTCAACATCACATTGAGGGGGTAGAGTTGCCACCTCCTCAGGGAAGATATCCATAAACTCACTGACAACCCCTGGAACTTCCACCATTTCTACATATTTCGACTCCACTGATAGCTCAGCTAACAAGGAAAGAAGGGGCTCCTCTCACCTGCTGCTTTTCTGGCAACCCCGCTCACTGATGAAAGTTACACGTCGGCCGCCCAAATCTGAAAACACGACCCTTCCTCAGAATCAGTCAATGATGGCACATATAGACAATAGCTATTCAATGCCTAGTATGACATCATAAGGTTGTATATATAACAGTAAAAGATCCCTGATAGACATATGTGGTTCTATCATCATTCTATACCCTCGGAAAACATAAAACAAGTCGGTCTGATCCCCGACTAGTGTGCTCATCACCAGGGGCACCAGAAGTCTCTCAGCATCTAAACCCAGAGCACGGGCCAGAATGGGTTCAACAAAAGAGTGAGAAGCTCATGTATCGAACAAGGCATAGGAAAGAGTACTAAACAAGCTAATCGTACCTCGAATGACTTCTGTCCCTGCTGGAACTGCTGCCTCTGTGGAATGCAACTACCCGGACCTAGTTCCTCTGCCTCTCGGCTATCAGCCACCTCCCCGACCATGCCCTGGTTGAGGCCCCTGAGGAGCACCCTGAGGTAGGCCTCCTCTTGAAATGCCTGCCCTTGGGGGAGCGGGAGCCTATTGCCCCTACTGATACTGCAGAAAGGGTCTGGCTGGAAACTGTTGCAGCTGAGGTGGGTGTTAATCCTGCCCAGCACCTCCGTACAACACTCTATCTGGGCCCTAATTCCAAAGGTTCCCATGGCTTCTATAGATGAATCATCTTGGCCCTGAGCCTGAAATAAAAGGGCGAGGGCCAGGAGATCGGAACTGGAAATGTTGAGGCCCGCTTCCTAGTGGTCGAAACCATGAGGGACCTAACACTGGAGGCCTGCTGATGATGACTTTCCCCTTTGTCAAGCTCAACTATATTCCCTCTCGTGATACACCTCCCAGCTTGTGCATCTTTTCCACCACTTCAGCCTTCTTCTAGACCTCCAAGTACGTCGGTAGGGTGAAAGGAGTAACAGCATACTGGAGAGAAGGCTGAAGTGCCTCCTCCAAACGTCTCTCCCAAGACTCCTCATCCAGGAAGAGGTCGAGAGAAAAGCAAAGGAGATCCTTGAACTTGATTCCCAACTCTCTCACTGACATACTCCCCTACTGGATGGAGATTAGTTCCTGCCTCCTTTCAGCCTTCATCATGGAAGAGAGGAATTCTGCCCAGAACTCCTTCTCGAAGTCAGCCCACGTGACCTCAGCCTCCCTCTTCTCCCCAAGATAAAGTGTCCACCACTGACGCATTGCTCCACGCATCTGGCTCACAACCAGAGGAACCCATTACTCTTTTGGATCCCAGATTAAGCTGAAAGCTATCACCAGTTCCTCTATCCAGCTCTCTGTCTCCATATCTGAGATGCTACCCTTGTACTTCCCAAGGGTCTGCTGCTGAAAGGCTCAAAGCGTCTTCTGCCACTGATCGTCCTCGTCCTCTTGGTCAGCCCTCTGTCGATCAGCCAAGTCAACCTCATGGGCCTCGATCTCCCGTACTACTCATGGTCATCTCTCAGGTGCCATAACTGCAAGGTAAACAAGGAATGCCTAAGCCCGAGTAGTGTAGAATATTGTTCTTAAATTTTTCTTAGACTCCTTTTTCACTTTAAATCCCCAAAATTCCCCAGAAAAAAAAAAGAACACAAGTCATTATGATTCATGTACCTTTCCTAGGGTCTCTACCATGCAATCAATGTAGCCTCACTTGGTCATTCGGTAGGTCCAGAGTCCTTGCATCGGATCAGGGGGGGCCCTAAAATCCTGTGTCCTAGCCGGTTTTCTTTGGCCTATTTCATGTTCCAAGATCACAAGACAATGCTTCCCTACCATCCCATTCTTTCCTCATTGTTCCTAACTCCAGACTCTATCCTATCTCTCAAACTTTAACCTCCTCTGATACCATTCTGTCATGACCCGCCTTCACCAAGATGAGGGAAGGGACAGCAGATTTCCAGACCCTTCCTTCTTCAAGTTGAAGGATAGATAATGACCCCTGAGACCCGCCTTCAATAGGCCCCGGAGTGGAGACTAGAACCAAGGGTATAGAATCACACACAAGATGGAAGGCATTACCCTTTTTCTTTATTAGGATCGGGAGATAAGATAGAAAATCCCAACAACACCAAAACTGGGGGTAAAAGTAAATCCAAAAGAAAACCATTCCCATATGCATGTTAAAAAAGTAAATATCACAAAGTACTAATAGACTACAAAGGTAAAGTACCAATGAAAATAAAACAGCAACTGCAATTGTCCCAACGTCTGAGCTAGTACGGCCCTGCATGATTCCTGAAGTCCTCCTGGAAACCTGAAAGCAGTTTTATATACGTAGGGTGAGCATACAAGTATACTCAGTAGGGAAAACCAAGACTCTTGTGCACAAGTGGGGAGGAATTATAATGCCTTATGAGAAAATAGATAAACAAAGCACCAAGAAAGGAAAACTAGCCACCCAAGCCTCACTAAGGCACACTCCCCAAATAACGCAAGTCAAGTAATGTATAGTAATAGAACATCGATATTTGGGTACCCCGTGCCACTTTCCCACTGGTTATTGAAGACATCCTATGCATCGAACCAATCCCTCCATTCTCACCGTAGTCCCACTACCACACCCCGCCCACACACACATGGGCCACAACCACACATCCTGCCCGCAAACACCTGGGCCCAACCACTATCCCGCCCGCAAACACCTGGGCCACAACCACTATCCCGCCTGCAAACACCTGGGCCACAACCACCATGCGTAACCACACCAGCAAACACATGGGATAGAAAAACTACTGCCACGCCCGAAGACATTTGAGCCTCATCCCAAAGACTCTTAGGAAACAACCTTCCCGCACACACCTAGGCTAACCACCACAACTACCCTGCCCGAAGAATCTTGGGTTATAATGGACCTCAGGTCATCACAGCCTGCTCGAAGAGTATTGGGATATTCGGGAAAGGGAGCAGAAAAGGAGATAATAACCAGACACTCATAGGAGTGTTGGGAAAAACACCCTCCCCTATGGAATGGGGGTGTTCGGCACTAAGTGCTCAACGTGGGTGGGACGCGAATAAGAAACATAAGAACTAAAATTATATGTATAGGTAACAAAAACTCATCCCAACCTAGGGTATCCAAATCCAACCTAAGCACAAACACCCTTGTTACTATTCAGTCATAAAAGAAAGGCACGACACTCATGGCCAAGTCACAACTCATTCCCAAAATCAATTCCACATTTAAACCATTCTTGTTTTCATGTTCAAGTGATCCCATTTAGGTGAATTATACACTACTGGGAAACTAACAGGAACTACCAAGAGCCAGATAAGAGAAACAGCCAAACATAAATATAAGCATTCACACCTGGTTCTCTTGTAAAGTCACAACAACAAAGGGGTCCATGAGATCCCTCAAAGTAGTGGAACCAAACCAAGCCTTGAGATACAGCCCCACACAACTTCAAATTAACAACCGAAAACCATGCCACAATAGAAGATCTTATCCCCATCCACGTCACCCCATAAGTATTAAACAGAACAGCACACCTACTACCAAAACAGAGTAGGGAAACTTCCAGGTTCAAGCACATCATTCATTAGGTTCTTCTTTCCATTGGTTAACCGGGGTGATCACACAAGGATTATTGTTCACTGGACATTCATTTAATTGGCCGAGTTTACGTGATTAACCAAATTCCCATGTTGGAGTGATTAAAACATCCCAAAAGACAAGGTTTCATTAGTGAGCAAGGAAAAACCACCAATAACCATGATTTTTAGGGGGCATAATCCCATACTATTCACAACATATAGCAATTATAAGAGTATAGCAGAAATGTCAGACGCACCCCCTCATTCTTTAATAGTTTGTTTATTATATTTGTTAAGGTTTGGTTTCATCCATTCCCAGAGAAATAGTAGCGTACCCACCCCGCATGATACACGGTAAGGAGAGATGAAGGAAAAATCCCCACCTCAAAGGTTTTTGACGAAAACCCCAACAAACGAAGAACGCACAAGAAAGTCGGGCTGATCCTCCATGAATCCTCCTTAGATATCTTCTCCTACCACAACCAAGACCAAATCACATCATATTTTGTATCCACAAACTTATATCTTCCCATAACGGGCATAGATCTAAGAAACCGATAGAAGAGGAGAAGTAGATCTAAGTAGATCTAAGAAACCAACCAAGAACAATCACATACCTCGAGAAACTGGATTCGATTCGCTGAGAGAAGCCTTCAGATCACCTCCAAAAAACTTGGGAGAGGTTCTCATATATTCAAGGGAGGGTAATCTCGATTTATGGCCTCTTAAGGGCTTAAACGAACCATTTAGAGACAAAACGAGTTAGATACACAATTTTTAGATCTAGATTAAAGTACCTGCACTGTTAGTTCGCACGGTTTGGCAAACCATGTGTTAGCTTCTTCCTCATCAAACACTCCTCACACGATTAGTCCACATGGTTAGAAAAACCGTGTGCTAACCATGCATTATCCACTACCTCCAACACCAACCTCGCAGGGTTTGGCCGCACTATTTAGACAAACCGTGCGCCTCCTATGCGAAAGCTATCACCCTTTAGTTCCCCTTAAAAGTCCACCCAAACGCACCCCCAAGTCACCCAGACCTCTTGGAACACCTCTAGCACCGTATTTTCACAAAGTAATGAACCGGAGAGGTCCGGGACATTACACAAATGGTTTTTAGTGAATAGGAAGGAGATTTTGGGTGGGTTTTATAGAAAAAGAGGAGAATTGTTTGTTAATTTTTAAACTTAGGTTTTGGACTCTCTATGATAAAATAATCAAAACAATAAAACTTACCATGGTTTTTCCCATGGTTTCTACCAAATATGAGAGTTATTGAATATTTTATAAGTATAAGAACCTAAATCATTAAAATAATAACTTTAGGGATGTGTAAGTGAGTCATGTTTATAAATAGTTGATTTTAAAACCTTAAAATATAATATAGGTTTTGAAGGATTCATTAAGGGTTTATAAAATTAAAAAAATAACTTCAAAAACAAATTATTTTAAAGTTAAAACATAATTTTCTTTTTGGATACTCTTTTTAGTATTTGTTACATATTTTTATGGGATTTTATGATATCATAATACATATCATATTTAATTTTTACCCAAAAATTCAACCATCTCAAAAAATTATGAAAAATTCATTGTTGGATAATTTCAAAATGAAGATTTCAAAAATAAAATTTATTTTTTCAAAATAATTCTCTAAATATATCAATTTACAATTTTTAATTAAAATACCCATTTATTAAAAAATACTGGTTTTTGTAGCGATAACAGTTTTTGGACCCATATAAAAATTATATTTAACTTCATAAAATGATATCATAATTTATATTTAAATAAATATTTTTTAATAAGAATATTTATTAAAATAACATTTATTTAAAAAATTATATAATTCTTAAAAAATAGTGTCTTTATTGAAACTATATATTTCTCAAAAATACAATTTAAATTTCATCATATAAAAAATCTAATTTTTATCAAAAAAAATCTTTTTAATCATTTATAATGTAATAATAAAAAGGATAAATATAATCATTATTTTATTAAAAATAAAAATTTATAAATTTATATTGTAATGGTCTAGATAAATAACCCTTTATTACACCAGTGTATTCTCTAAGGGTAGAAATTGTGACATTTTCTAAGGGTGGTTTGGTGAGTATGGTTTGGGACATGATCTTGATAAGATTGAAATTCTCCCGTAAATCATTTCTCTCATGATTTAGTTATTGAATATCATCTTGGTCTTAGTCAAGGGAAAATTATAGTTATTCTATCTTCTTCATAAGCTCTAATAAATGGGCTTAATAGGATATGATCCTACTCATCGAGGTCATGACTTATTTTGTATGTGTCAATTGGATTTATCATAACCCTTAATATATAGTAATCAAAATAGTCATTGTATAATCACTATATTATCAATGGTAATGATCCTTAATGTTATTTTAAATCCAATAGGATATAACTTATAATGGTCTAAAATAACCAAGCAGTGCAAGTGTTTTTTATAATTATATTACTTAATAAGGCATTTATTCAATCATAAGGGAATTTCATTTATAAATGTTCTGGTAATTACAATCAAAGTGTGTGTTTAAACATTGATTTCAATAAACATATACAGAAGAAAACTAGGATGTTATTATTTCAATTCCTTGGGTATTCAAACTCCAATCATCTATCCTTTTTAACACTATTTATAATATATCTTAAAGTTATTCATTGTAGCTAGCACTCTAGCTAGTCCAAACTATTGTAGACAAGTATGGAATCATTCCTTAAATAATTTTCTTCATTTATCTATTAATATAATATTTTAAATAATATTATTTCATGGGTATCGCACTTGAAGTTTTCTAGCTAGTTATTAAAAGATTTACGATATCACTTTTCTCTTTACAAAAAATATTGGCAACTTTTTCTTCAATCACATTTCCATGTACACATAATGGGTGCACCTCATAAAACCTATACCAAAACTCATGGGTAGGATCACTTATTCATTGGTGGGTGGATACTCAATCCATAAACTAGTTTATCAGCCTTGAGTAATGAAATTTATAATGAAAACAATGATAGGTGACAGAAAATACAATCATCGACCCAAGGGAACTTCAATCTCCCCCTTTAGATTTTTTATCAATTCCACATATACTCCAATAGTAAATTTCAATTTTTATCCCCTTATTGAAAATGAATTTAAAGGTGGTAAAATCCCCCCCCCCCAATAATTTAATGGTTCTCTCATCCACCTAAAATACCCTTTATTCTCCTAATTATCTTTCAATTTTCTTAGAAAAGATAGGCACCACAAACTTCTTGGCAGTGAGCCATCCGTTAATCACTCTGAGTCTACTTGGGAAAGCTCAAGGTAGAAAAAAAATTCATGAACTGGATATAAAATTTGTACATTACATTTATCAATGTAATACCAGCTCATTTTTTCAATTATATGGTGTTGTACAAATCATATTTTAAAAAAAATTTGTAAACCAGCACTTATCTTCAAGAAATGCATCAGAAAGTTCAAGTACAAGTAAAGAAATTTCCCATTTTGTTAGAAAAACACTCCCCCATGATAAGTAAAACATGTATACACAATAATAATAAAATTATATTAAACATAATACCTCACACTTCAATAATGATAGGGATTTACATATTTCAATTTTTTTGGAGTTTAAAAAATATTTGGCAGTTCTCACTTCTCCAATCGTTCCCCCTCAAGTGGTGCACTCCATATGTCATCACCGTGGGAGTTTTCTTCCATAAATAATCACCCTATAATTATAATACTGGTTGAAGCTAATACTTATTGGAAATTAAAACCAATTGAAATTTCTTATATGGTGTTTGGACTTTATTGTAGTATCTCCATCAATTTACTCTCTAAAGTACAATCATTAGAATATGGGAATGATGTGGAATTCATCACTTCCTCAGTTGTTGGAATGTGGATAATACTTCTATATTTACCCAATTTCAATTTTTTTTGAATCTCTAAGGTGACTTATCTTCTTCATGCTTCTATACACTTTTTGTTCCCAAAAATTCTTCCCACTGGGAAGTATAGTTTTTTTCTTCTTGTCATCTTTCATCTTAGTTGGAATGGACTTATTTACTTGAGATGGAATGGTTATTTCAATATTTTATGCTTGATATATATTCATTGTTTCTTTTAACTATTATAGCAACATATAATTAGTTAAATTCACTTCATTCATCGTAGGTTTGTAATTCTTATGTATATCATCCTTGACACTAGGTACCAATATTGCTTTCCCATTTTTCTTCAACTGCTCCATATGTTATTGTAGGGTAGTCATACACTTTTTTGGAGTGTTTATAGTAATATTTAAGCTACCACAAACAATTCCTTTCATCTTTGAGTCACCATCCTTGGGAAACTTCTCTTCTATATTCTATTTCTTTTTGGGAGTTTTATTCTCAACTACATTCTTCATAGATTTCTTCCCTAAGGTGAACTTATGCACCTAATCCTCAATATATGGTGATCCTTTATTGTCTTCATCATATTATTAATAGCTATAATAATTGTACTATAGTTTATTATAGGAATAACAAAAAATATTGCACATCTCATAGAAATTTTCAAGATACAAAAATCTATTCTTCAGAGATAGATTCTCCATTTTTTATGGTTTTAAATTTTGACCAGAAAGTTTCCTTTCAACTTTAAACCTAAAATACATAGATTATATCTTTTTAACAATTTTATGTACTATAATTTTATGATATCAATCAATTTACCTATTCCCAAACTTTCTGAAACACCAAAACCATCAAATTAATCTTGATCCTTTTTTTTTTGTAACGCCCCGACCCCAGCTACCCGGAGTCGGTGCATTACTTCGTAACATTGTCATGATCACAAATGATCAAGTCTCGAAAGACCGATTAGTTTAGTAGCCTTGGAATCACTAGATACATTAATAAGTCCTTAATTACATCTTAAAGTAAAAAAACTACAATAACATGGTCTTCATAGTCCACACTCATATCCCTTTCTGACTATCCCTGCAGGTCATTCATAAAATACTTCTTTACATCCTGGAAAATATTAAAACATTGAAAGGGGTGAGATCAGATGCTCAGTAAGGATAACAATATAGTGGAAGCTTTCATCAATAAACATAAACATTTAAGGCAATTTATAACTAAAACAAAAGCCTTCTAAACTTGAACTTCAACATAATATGGCAAAAGTAAAATGAGATAATGCCATTTACTTCTTCACATGGATATTCTACTGGTCGAATGATCACATGCAATATCAATAACCACTTTCATAATGATGGAATGCATAATTCCAGACTATCATAACCACGTAGCCAAGGCCTCGTGCCAAGACCACAAATAAGATTTTGTCAAGGCCTCGTGCCAAGACACTAGTTTGTCTCATGAGACCTACCGATGCAATTTTTTTTAGAAGATACTTACATTTAAAATTGATAAAATATACTCCAGTGTTTTTCTGAAAACATTATGCAAGCTTCTGAAAACAAAATTACTAATTCTGAGACTGCTCAACTAATTACAGGCCATGATGGGTCCACGCCCAATCCCTTCCTATCTACCACACTCGAGAGTCATGTTTTCTGAAAACATTTTTAAGCTTGTGTTAAATACGTATACATTTGCACTAGATTTTCATATATTTGGGAGAAATATCTCTTTTTTTAAATCATTTAAAAATCACATAATTATAAACTAAAATCTTTTGAATAAACGTAAAAGTCAAAGGGGTTTATACACCGTATAAAAGAAAATTGTGTATAAAACCAAATATGCCTCAATGAAAGGAGATTGAGCCGAAGTCCTTAAAAATATAATTTTTAAAATAAAATAGATCTATTATGTGTATTCACTATAGGTACACATAAAGAACATAAAAATACAAAATAGGACATAATAATATCATGACATAATTTGAAAGTAGGAGATTAACCCAAAGAATGGAAGTTGGGTTAAGAAGTTCCCTTACCTTGTGTCCGACTTGATTCGACCATTCTTTAACCTCCTGAATAATAAACTAGAGTTAATATCTACCATTTTAAATTTCATTATCCTTTTTATATCATTTATTACAATGTTATGAACATTATGTAATTATTTAAGTTAATAACGGTCGTTTTGTCGATTTTTGGTACTTGAGTCAACAATAAACTTCTTATAATTACAAGTTGTTTATGTGGTAGAATATCCATTATCTCCAGAATTATATTCATGATTTAGATTTCATATATATCATATATATCCATTATATACATTCATTCATAATATTACGTAACATTTAGAGGTAAGAAATGAAATGCACCGTTCATGGAGACGGTAAGCCGTACGTACGCATGAACGCTACTTTCATTTCTATTTCGTATTTAATGGAATGAAATAATAATTATATAAAGGTATAATATAGTTCCAGTATAATATCATATATAATATCATTTACTCCATCCTTAATACATCCCACATATGGCATTAACGATTCACATCACTTTGAGAGGGCGGTAGTCCGCACTTCCTAAAATGAAATTATCGCGTTTACCCATAATGGAAATCATAAAGTATGCCATAAATGAGAAATACAGAAGCATAAGGAAAACATAAACATATTATATATCATATATAAATATAGTGACATCTTAATGGCCACCTTTGAAGGTGTTATATGAGTGTTGAACAATCATCGTTTCGTGAGGCAGAAATTCGCCATCCACAGAAACAGTATGTTCTTTAACCATTAGATGTAGGTGTGTGTAAGTGTAGCTCAAATAATTCTTATAAAAACATCCTATTATATTTATAATACTTGTGTTGTTACAAAAGAAATGAATAAAAAGTGTTTAGGGGGTTGGAGAAGAAAAATAAAACAAAAAAACTTTAGAGAAGACATTACCTCAAAATCGGGTAACTCTTTTTGATTTGAGCCAAAGGCTTCCTTGGGAAGAGTTCTGCCCAAAGTGATGCTTCTAGGAGTAAGAGGGGGAAGTTGGGAGAGTATTTGGGCAGAGTTTGGCCGAGCCAAATGGCTTGAAAGTGTGAATGAGGTGGTAGAGGTGAGGGCCTTTTATAAGAGGAGAGGAGGGTCACTCTTGGAAAGTAAAGAAAAGTCACTTTATTATAAAATGAGTTTCAGATTTTAGAGGTCCCACACTTATATAATTAGAGGCTAAGGTGATAAGGGTTATAAATTCACCCATACAATAGGTTTTGTACATGTTTAGGTCTTAGATATTGCATTATCTTTCCATTTTATTTAAATCGTTAAATAATGAGGTCATCGCTGCATCATCATGAAGTCATAAATAATTTAATTTATTTAATGTCTAAAAATTATAAAAAAAATACTATGATGTAGGAAATCTTTTTATCTTTCCAATGACTATTTATAGTCAAAAATATGACTTGTATAACCTTATGTTAAAATTGTTTTAGTAAAACATTTCATGTTTGTGTCATTTTTTACTTTAACATTAAATAAAAGGTATTTATGTCATTTTCCAACTAAAGTGGCTCCATGGGGTCCCCAAGTTGACCCATGGATTGTCTTGGTCGGCCATGGCACATCCAATGAGGGTAGGACATGTTTCAAGCTCATATCATATTATTAAAACATTATTTTTGCCTTAAACTACACTAATTACCTCTAATCGCGATTAAGAACTTAAAAGTTACTATTCACCAAAAAATTATTTTAATCTCATTGAACCACATTTTACTTCTTAATGAAAACCATGTATGTCGGATTTTTGAAAATCAAACCACAGAAGTGGTAATATTTCATTTAAACGAAAAATCAGTTTTTTTACTACCACTTAGTGGTTTCACTATTCATCAAAAATTGAAGTTTTTCAGAACAATGCCAAAATTTCACCCTAAGCTATAATTGATATTCCGAATTCAAAAATGATGTCTATTTTATTAAATTCCAAACATATAAGTTGAATTAATTAATTTTATAATTAATTCCTGTTGTCACAACAAATAGCGTGTTTTTAAGAAACAATATATATCAAAAGATTGACAATTGTTTATGTCCAATTTCAAAGTGAAATTAATTCTAATGAACACCATTGGATAAAATGGTAAAAATATATTCTAATTATACTTTAAAACCACTCAATAGTATAACTTATCACTATAAATTATTTTTATTAAAAAATTTGTTTTAAGTATTTTTCACTATTCATAAAAATTTGGAAGTTCTCAGAAAATTACAAAAAATTCAATATAGGCTAATTTCAATATTAGGAATATAAAAATGAAGTCCATTTTGAAATATAAAATTTCTATAAATTTAAAAAGTGGTTATTACTATTCATAACAGCTACTTTGATTAGTTGCGGTGTGTTAGAACTCGAAGTTGCGTACAATGCAAGCTATTGCATTATTGAATGAGAAGTGTATCATGGAAGCTCGGGGTGTTACATTTTTAGTGTATAGAATCTACCCAGATTTTCATGTTTGTTGATTTTTGATTGGATACCTAGTTTTTTTAGCTCCAATTGGGGGGGTATACTTTTCTAATACATACTCACATTCTTACTTTAATTTTTTTTGATTATCCTGGATATTTTACTCTTCTATAATTTATATAGAATTTTAGTTTTTTCCTACAAATTTAGAACATCCGAATTTATCACTCATTAAATGAATTGGGTTATGGGATACCTTTTTCAATGTTTCTAAGGTGGATAATTATCTAGATGATCTCAATATATTAATCCATTTTGAGGTAAAAACCATATTTAAAACATGAGTGGCAGAATTTTTATTGTCAGTTCTTTAGAAAGATCCATCTTGATTAATTCCAGATTTTTCTGTTTGATTTATAGATCCAAAAATTTCTTATTGAGAGAATATTTTTCATTCTAAACTAAATTTAATCTATCTTCCTAGACACTCTTCATATTATTAATAATATCCTTATGCAACTTTCTTGATTCCACCAATAAACTCTCCAGATATTTTACTCTCTTAGCTTTCACATCTAGTGGGGATTCTTTGATATCCTTAAAAGTTCTAATGAGTCTATCAAGTGAATGTAATGACTATTTAATAAAAAAATTCTCACAATAATATATTATTAATTCTTTATCTGTTAAGAAAATTCATTAATTGAAAAATGTAACTAATTCTTCATTCATTTTAACCAATATTGAGAGAGTGTTGGATTTTCCAACCTGTTTGGACAATGCATCTTCCATTTCATCAGCCACTTGTTACAAATATGACTTCTCATTATATAGTCCCCTTATATACATCAGTATATGTACAGAAGATTTATAGGGTATTTTTTCAAGATACTCCTTAATTTAAGAATAAAAAATCATGTGATTTATCATTTTAAATCTTAAAATAACTTCATTTGATGAATATATATCACCAGGTTTTATGGAATTAAAACCACTCTAATTACTTATATATATTGTGTGTCCATATGACTCTTTTAATTATTTATCAATTTCTTAGCCTTCTTATTTATCCTGTTTTTCATAGTCTTGTAAGATACTTTAGTATGAACAACAAAATTACATGAATATGTATTTTACATGAAAGTTTTTTCTTAAATCATCTCAAATATTCAATTTATTAATATGAATTAAATTAAATGGGTCTTTAAAAATATATCCAATCAAAGGGTACCTAGATCTGATATTAATTTATTTACCCCTTAGACTAGTGAAGATACCTGAGAGGGGGTGAATTAGGTGTTGGTTAATTTTTAACAATTCAAAATTATTTTAAACCCTTTGTAATTAAACCTATATTGTTGGTTAGTAAAACTAGATCTATGTAATATTTTACCAAGAAACAATCTACCACATACATGCAAGTAAATTAGATAAAAGGCAGACTATATTTTTACAATGTTCGATATAAATACTAACCCCTTTCCTTGATTGGCTGTTTTTCCAATCAAGGATTCTCCACTATAATATGATGATGATTATAATGGGTGGTGTTTACCAGAAAAAAAATTGAATCACATGGTGTTTACAATGTATGATTCTCATAGGAATTCTCTTTCTATAATCACACTGAACTTATCTCAACATATTCACACTATTGTCACTTAGTCACATGGTGATCTCCCTACATACCCTAAGTCACATGGGTTCTATGGAGTACTAAAATATATATGAAATTGTCAGTTTGTATTTATTATTATAAATAGATCTATGGTTCTTTATAGGATTATTATGCACTAATATAATAGATCTAATTCAACTAAATATCACTTTCTTTGAATTCTAGAAGATCTTCAAGAAAACTCTATAGCTCAGTCATTGGTTGGAACTCAGATTCAAAAATCTTCATAACCATCTCATCTAATTGCCTCTCTACTCAGGTTTGGAAAGGATCAAAACCTGATGTAAATAGAATATCATAGTCATTTTTTACTCTATTATTCCTTACGCTATTTTGGATCTCTCTCAAACAGATCTTAGAATGATGATTGGATTCTTATTATTCTTTTTCTTTGATACCCAAATGATATAACTCCTTGAAATACACCCATATCCTTGTTCTTATTCTTATTTGAAATCTCTCTTTGATATTTAAATAATATAGCAGATCTTATTTTTTTAGTGCTCTCACACACTACAGCTGTAGTGCCTTATTCTTCTTCTATAATTTATTTCATGATTTTCTCAATTTATCATGCACATGAGAGAATTTATTAAAGAACATTAAATGTATCTCACCATAATCATTTTCCTCATTCAGATAATGAGTAATACATTTTATTCTTCCAGTAAAAAGAATCTACCATAAAATAGCCACTTTAGGAAGCGCCACTTTTATATACCTTTATCTCAAAAATATCTCCATCATGGAAAGAGTTTCCACAATGATTTAATCAAGTAACATTCTATACTTCAACTTTTCAAACTCTAAAAATACTCAAATTAAATATATACCTTGAATAATTTTTCATAGATTTAAAGAAATCATACATTTAAAAAGATATGTGTCTTAGCCAAATCTTCACTGCTCCTAACACACAGTAGTGCTTCTCAACAACTCATTGTTTTCATTCTCACTAAAAACTTATGTAGAAAAAATGTATAATTAAATGAAATTGTTTATTTTAACTTTATATTAGTATAGAATTTTCATATCTAATTTCCAAAATTTACATTTGTATCTTCTTCATTAATATCCACAACTTCGAGCAACAATAAAAATTTTCAAATAAAATACCTCAAAACTTAAATAGATATGAATAGTGATCACCATTTTATAAAAATCTCATGAATTATATTGAATCACATTTTAGATTTGATGTTTTAAACCATGAATAATAGCTTCAACATCATCGGATTTTATTTCTCCTCAAAATAATAATTTTTTAAATTCTATAATTTTTCACCTAGCTTATAGCCAAAAAATTAGTTATGTAGATATTTAGTATAAAATGAATATATAAATTTCATATATGAAATAGAATACCATACATAGTGCTTCACATATCCAAATTTGGATACATGGTACTCCTCAATCAATTATTCTACATGGTTCTCATTTGGTTATATGGATCTAAATTCAGGTACATAGCAGATTTCAACTATGTGGCCAGATTTGGTTATGTCGATCCTCACATATGAAGATATTTGAATACATGGTGAATTACCTCATGTATTTACCTAACATATGAAAACTTTTTGGCTATGATAATCTATCCCATGTATTTTTATACATGAATCTACATGAATTAACATACATAGACATTTATATATGTGAAACCTAGACTTAGGAAAATTTTATAGATTTCACGCAATTAAAATTAGGGTTCCTCCAGTCCAACTCCATTCATTCCCATGCACTCATAAACACTTAAAAATATCTTTGAGGATTTAAAAATATTTCTTAGGCATTCAAAATGATTCCTAATGAATTTTTAGAAAATATACTCATGTGAAAGTATCTTCAATATCACACACTAAATTTCTGATTTCATACAACCTGAAACTTCATCTAAGTGTGTTTTTTATCACTAGTTTTAGCACTCATATAAAGTATCACACTATTATGGACTTATTTTAATTCATTGTATATTCAAACTCCAATAATATATCCTTTTTAACCATGATTATAAGATCTCTTAAAGTTATCCAATGTACCAAGCACTCTTGCTAGTCCAAGCTATAATAAACAAGTTTTGAATTATTCCTTTAGCAATTTTCTTGATTTATTCATGAAGATAAGATCTTTAAATCATATTATTTAGTGGGATTCCCACTTAATGTTTTCCATCCAAGTATTCAAGAGCAACCAATTCTACTTTTCTATTTTCCCAATATGTGGGTTTCAGCTTCTTCAATCACCTTTCCCATAAACCCATCATGGGAGAACCTCATAAAACCTATACCCAAACTCATGGGAATGATAAATTATTATTATATGGGGGTATACTCAATCCATAACCTATTTCATAACCCTTTCATAATGACATTGATAATAAAAACAAGAACAAGCGACAACAAATGCAATCATCAACCCAGGGGAACTTCCTGCAGGATATGCCTTGGATGATTCACAGTCTATTTATAAACCATTATGAAGGATTTAAATATAATGTTATGTAATTTTATGATGTGATATATATCCAGTTAGGTTAAATAACCTAATAGAAAAATGACCACGGAAAACCAAGGTTTAACTGAAGGAGTTATTGGTTGATCTAATTATATCATAGTTGAACCAAACCTATTGATTAGACACTAGAAGAGGATAATATTTATTGTTAATATTATAATTTTCATGTGATTAATTATTAATAAATATCATTTTTAGTGAATTTTACAAATTGAACATTATTTCACATTATGATTGTAATTCCTTTTTAAAATTCACTATTGCATAGTCATTTTTGAACACCTCATAAAACACATAATGGTCTTGATTTTATTTTCATATTTAATTTTCATGTCCCTAAATATATAAAAAACAATTCATTATTTTATAGTACTTGAATATTCTCATTGGAAAACCACCAAAATGGGTCTTGAACCAAGAACATTTTGGGTGAACTGAACTGGACAGTAGCCCAATAAAAGTATTGTAGAAGCCAATATTCAGGCCCAATTATTCTAAAAATTTAAATGTAGATATAATAAATCATGGGGAAAATTTAATTAAATGGTGGAATAATCTAATTTTGATGTTTAATGGAGTTCCAGGCGGCCCAATGTGAAGATACAATTCTGGACCAGATTCTGAGGCCCAGAAAATTTGGCCACCATTTCACTCATATCTCAAAACCCAAAAATATGTTAGGGAAGTAATTTTACATACTATCATTAGACATAAGAATATACATTTTTTTCTTCTATGGTCCACCCAAATTCATCCATTTAGAACCTAATTTATGCGTCTATGTTTGGTGGATGCAATATAGCTTCCATTTCGGATCAAGGGTGGGAAAGTCAAAATTTCACAAACTTTCCACCCCCCTTGGCCTACCACTATTAATTGAAGAGACTTGAACTATGTGATTATAGATCCAAGCCTATTGAAATTCATATTTATGGTAGTGGTGGTGAAGGAGTTGATCTTTTTTTTGTCTTGGTTTCATTGTAATTTTATGATGCCATTTTGTGTTTGTAATCACATTTCTTTCTGATATAAGTTGTTAATTTCACCTTAGTTTCTTAATAAAAGTTCTTCATTTACTATTATTTTATTATTTTTCATATCATGTAGATACCTTTTCCTCAAGGTGTGAATTTATCCACACTAAACCTTGTGAAATTTATCACACAATGATGGAGTGATTGTTATTTTGTCATTTTTACTTCTTCAATTCCACCCTCATAAGTGTACTTCCCACTTCTATTGAGAACATGTCATAAATGGAGGAATAACTCTTTTATGGTTTGATCCAAGGGAGTAGAAAGGGTCTATATTAGATGCTATTTATCACTCTCTAAATTTTTATTAGTTTCTTTTATTTGAGTTTATTTATTCAATGATTTTTTCTCTTCCTCTTCCTTATTAAATTTAATCGCCCCACTTTTATGTGCTAATAAGATCCTTTACCTTGGAGTGATCCTGAAAATGATCCTAAATTTTTTTAAGAGATTATCATGTGTTTATGAAGGTGTTTAACCAGTAAGTGAATATGTTAGTTTGAATTCATTGAATGAATCCTTATCAATTTAATGAAATTAAAATTGTTAAAAAAAGAATTTTATCCAATACATTCCTTGTAATAACCTAGGATCAACCCTTTCTCATAAATTGAAATCACATAGATATGTTTGTTCTCTTTTAAACCAACCTAAATTCAACCCAAATTTGGCCACTTCATGTCCAAAAACATCCCATATAATGTACTTGTCTATAGGTTTCTTCTTAGGTCGCTGAGGTTTTGATAACCCAAGCTACACTACAAGTAACCGCTTAACACTAAAAACTTGGGTAAATTTGGGCGAGACCAACTATCACAAGTTGAAATGAATCTATTATAAGATAATACATATTATGATTGATTTTTCATATTCATATGATCATTTACTCTGATTTTATTGGATACTATCATAAGAATTTTGGTTTTAATATTTGGTTGAAAACATGATCATGAAAATGAATTTATGAAAGGTAAGTCTCTAGAAACTAAAATTACTTATAACCAATTAAGAAAGAATATACAGGAAAAAATGGTTGAGACTAATGAAAATTTCAATATATATCAATTGTGAATGAAAATACAAGTTTCTTAGTTTTACCTAAGATAGTGAGGTTGATGCCTCATTAGAAATTATATATCCATTCATGCCAATCTTATGGAAACCCTTAATTATTTTCACCTTTGAGTGATAATTAAAAATTGTGAGGATGAAATTTATTTAAAGGGGGAGATGAAACACCCCATATGTCAGTATCCATTGTTTTTCCTTAAATTATATGTCTATAATTATAAATAACGTGTTTCTATTATTTCATAAGAATTAAACTTGAGTAAAAAATAAGAAATATAAGGTATGATTCAAACTAAAAAATATTTATTAAATCGTAATGAAAAATTAAAATAAGTGTACATAAAAATATATATAAAGTTCTATATATGGTTACATAATATAGATAATTACATCCATTAAAATTAAATTAATTAAAATTGGATAATAAATAGAAAATAATGACATCATTTTAACTTAGCAAATCCCCTAGACCATCTTCTCCCTTGAGGATCACCATTAGTCGAACTAAAATAAGACTAAGAAAGAAAAAAAATAAAGGATAAGTCATATTATATAATACAAAATGAAAATTAATGGAATGATAAGTATGATTTACGATGTAAGAATATAATAAATTTATAAGGAGTAATAACAACAATATGATTATTATAAAAGGAAATATGATAATTAGAAATATGCTCATTGGATATATGGTCATTGAAAATATATTCATTGAATATACATATATCCAATATTTATACTGATGTGTTTTAAATTATTTCATTGGGGCACAAAAATCTATCCATGGAGGACGTGTTGGATGTTTTTTTCCCAAATTCCTGCTTTCCAAAGGTGGGTGGCATCTGTCGCTTCTTCAAGAAAGTTTTCTCCTTGATCGAAACAGGATGATGGGATTTCAGTCTCTCTTTCCATGTATTCCTCCTTGTAATTCATCACCTATATTGGGTCTCCCTTAAATATTAAGACGTTGTTCATGAAACTCTTACTGGTCCCATGTCTTTAAAGAAGCCGGTTAATTACACTGCTTCTGTCAGGACATTCCATGGGGTCAAGTCAAGAAAGCAACCTTCGGTCAGGAGAGTGGTCACATTGGGCATCGTTGGTGTGTGTCAGTGCTGAAACACTAGTACACATGAATATATTCCCCTTATGATAGGTCTTCTTGAGGGAATGGAAGTTTGAGGCATCCCACATCAAGTGCGGGGAATTTTATTTCATAGGAATGTCCCTAAGGTTTTCCTCAGCTTTCCATGTTTAACTTGGGGTATGTCGTAAGTTTAACATCTAGTGTAGATAGATCAAACTGATTGGAACAATGATGTAAGTGGATCATATGGGTATTCCCCTAGGATGGAGAACCTGAGAGGTTTACTAGATAAAGGGATCAAGATTCCCAATAAGGACGGATCTGAGAATGATTAGGTCCCAACAAATGGGACACCAAGGTTTACCATTAGCTGGGATTGAACCTTTGGGAGTCTTCCTATGTACCTTGTCTAGGAGATAGAGATCAAAATCCACATTTTTTTAGAGATTAAATCATGGGATCAGGGTGTACACCACAGAAAATAACCCAAAGACATGTTGGGGCTTACGTGTGGTTAGTGGCCCGAATGGATGGCATAATTTCACTGGGATGTCGCAGCCCAAGTGGAATCTGGACAGATATGGATGGAGTGTTGAATGATGGGTTAATAGGGGATGAAACTGATATAAAGATGATGGTGATGTTGGTCTTGAACCTTAGAGGGGATTCTTACATATCCCTATGGCAGGGAATCAAAGTTCACGTAGTTCAATCACAGGGGGATGGGACACCTGAGGAGGTGACCTGTGAGAATGGAATGCATGGATGGGGACCCGAAGGGACTAGAACCATCAGGTTAAGGCATGATATTCCCGAAACACAAAGGCTCAAGGGAGAGACTAGGATGGAACATGGATGATGGGCTTGAACTTATGGGAGTCTTCCTACATATCCTTGCTGTAGGAAATCAAAGTCCATGTAGTTCATGAATGGGGCATAGAATTGGGGTGTACACAAAGAACAACAACCTAGAGACATGATGGGACTTATGCATGGTTAGCACCCCATCACAAGAGGGACACTCTTGGTTGAAGGAGTGTGAATTGAGTGTAGGGATTATGCATGGTTAGTAGCCTGAGAATTGGTCTTACAACACTAAATGGTGGACCAAGAATGTGGTCCCCAACAAAGGGGACCTTGAAGTTTACCAGTGTTTGGGGTTGAACCTCAAGGAGTTTTCCTACGTACCCTATCTAGGAGACAGGGATCAAAACCCACGTAGCTTGAAAACATACAGTTTAACATCATGCACGATAAAAGGGGCATATATTTTAACATCATGCGGGATGAGGGTAAGCCGACGTGAAATGGTCGGGACTGATGGGTGATAAGATTAAACCTTGAGGAGGATTCCTATGTACCTTTCTTGGAAAGGGAAAAGATCAAAGTCCATGTAGTTCAGAAAAAAAGGGTTATGGGGATTACACACTAAGGTGTACCATAGAGGATGTCATGGTCGATGCTTACTCTAAGCTCACATGAGTCATGCTCGGTGTGAGAAATAAGAGGTAATGAAGAACTAAAGATTGCATCGTGAAAGTTTCATATGTGAGGAATGGAATGGGGCATATGCATAGATAGTGGACTAGGGAGATGAATATTGGGACTTACTCTAGGAGGGAGGCCCGATGAGAAAGGAGGGTGTCCACACGTACGAGGAGGATATGGTCATTGTGCATGAATCGTCTCATTAAAGGGTGTCGAGGATTATGTGGAGACTACCCGAGGTGTGGATGGAGATAAATCTTGGAGGGAGAGGGGAGTGATAATGCATTGGTGCCCACCCCCTTTATAGTCATCTCTGGACTTATCGCTTATGTGGTGATCACATTTTAACATCTTGTGTCAGAGATGCGGGTGATTGGCAGTTTAACATCCTGGAACTTTGATGGTGAGGATTCATTCCTCTCCCCTAGGACTTACATAACTAGCACACATTAACCCTTGGTGAAGTAAAGTCACCAGAAATTCAATATGGAGATAGGGTTGTGGAGTGATCTATTGAGGGGATCATGTTAGCATGGCTATACGAAGAAGCAATAGCCATTAGCATGCCTATGTGAAGAATCATGAAGTAAAGAAACACAACATGAAATACCATCTAGGGGAATTTAAAATCACTTCGTAAAAGCTTGAAGATCCACATGGGAGAAGTCTTTGCAAAGCAAGAGGCCTCTCATAGAGGGGCTTTGCAAAGCTCAGAGGTTTGCAGAGCACAGGGGCTTGTGGATCATATGGCTTCGTAGAGCTCATGGGCTCGTAGAGCACAAGGGATCGCAGAGAACAAGGATTTTTAGAGCTCATGGGATCATAGAGCACAAGGAATTGAAGAGCACAAATCTTCGTAGAGCTCATGGTCCTGCAGAGCACAAGAGATCGTAGAGCACAAGGCTTCATAGAGCTCATGGGCTCACAGAGCATAGGGGATCACAGAGGATATGACTTTGCAAAGAGGATAACTTCATAAAGAATAGTGTCCTAGACTAATCATGGAGTACACATGTGTTTGGAGGGTGATTCGCGAAGCTTGGGTGCTTGGTGAAGTCCTAAGCACCCAAGGGGGTTCTTCTTCCTTTACGATGGCTCGTAGGATCTGTAAAGGGCATCACTCTATGAAGAGGGGGTAAATTTGAGTAATGGGAAAGGGATTTCACAATTCTCAAGTTACTTGGATAATACATTTTTTCGATGGTTTTTAGAGAAATGGGTGCTTCAAAATTTCGGAATTCAGAAGATGAAAGTTTGGGGTCCTGATCCTTTGGAATGGGGGAGTCGGGTATTTATAGGTTCCAGGGGGAAATTCTCTGAGGGCACACCGAGAAGTAACTTGAGCTTCACCATTGGATGAATATTTCATCATGTTTATCAGAGCTTTGAAGTTGACTTTCATCCCCTCCATGGTGTATAGGATTCCATTGTTCCCTATGTGGTGGTCGCGGAGGATTTAGTCAGGTTCGAAGGTCTTGTGGATCCAATCGGACTTCCCTCTGCGGCATAGAGGCTCCCTTTAAGTGCATTGTAACCATGGAGTCAGATGTCACTTTACTCTATTGTTGGCATAGAGGAGGCCTCAAATTTTCACTGGTCTCCATACTGAAAGGATTTGAGAAGTTGATCCCTTCACAAGGGTGCTTCCTTTGTGAGGTTTCTTCGTGAAGCAACCCCTTTCAACTCCATTTAGTGTCATTTTCTTATTTTTCCCAACACACTAATTTTAGCATCAACAAATGCCCCCCCCCCACCCCAAGAATGGGAAATGAGGAGAAATTATGTTCGGATTCTGAGGGGAGATCACCAAAATTTAGGTAGATCCCAAATCATGATTGTGGAGCCAGGTTGCAATGCGGATAGGCAGTGTGCAGGTTGAGAGCGTCTTGTCATGGCCAGGCGTGCTGTGAAGCTCAGGGTTTGTCGCTTATAAATAGGGGAGTATGACCCCTCTTTTTTCATCACTTGTCTTCACATATCCATGCTTGATCTTTCGATTTTAGAAACTCCATGCGCTCCATGATCGCTCTTAGAAAATAGGGTTCTCCTTTTCTCTACACCACACAGTGAGTCCCTAGACTTTGCGATCACGCGCTCCACAAGTTGTGTCTGTGAGCTCTGTGATAGAACTCTATTGTCGGTCTCTATGATTGAGCTCTGTGATCGATCTCTATGAACCAGAACATAAAAAATTCCAAAGTATTGGGATATAATGGCCAACCAAGAATCTTCTTGGGATGCATCACGAATGTTGCTTGAAGGGAAGAGATGGTGGATAATTTGGGCATTGGGGAATGTGTGTGAAGCCATTAAAACCATTAATCTCAGGTGGAGCTCTTGTTAGAAAGACAAAAGAAATATCCTCTATGAAATAGATTAAATCTACACGTATTTGGTCTGAGGGATAATGTTCTCATCCCGGAAGCAAGTAGTCACAAACCAGCTTATTGGTTCAGGAGTACACCGTGCCAGCACCAGTGGTTCAGGGCTGCCAATGGTCATACATGGGAATACCACACACCTATCAATGATGACTGCCTATATAATCATGTAAAAAATGTTTATGGGAAGGTATAGGATCTAGAGTTATCTCCCCCATAGTACCACGACATTTTCAAGGTGGCTTTGAGAAACTTGGAGAATGGGTGGACTAATTATTGGGACCTGCGCCATATCAGAAATTTTACGGAGGATTGGGCCTGGGCTTACTGATTTTTTTCATACTATGAGTAATTTGAGGTAGAGATGAAGGGAGTAGGGATTTATAAAGCTGCATGGGCCTCCTAATTCTATATTTATTAGTATAAACACATGATGCTAGAATTTCTGAGTAGGTGGTCATTGAGGACCAGCACTTTTCATCTTCACCACGGGGAGGCCGTCATCATCCTTTGGGACCTTCACAAGATCTATGGAATTCTGATCTTAGGGGATATGTATGATGAGTTCCTCCCAATGAGAAAACATGTTAGGATATGAGAAGATTTCTAGATTGGAAAAGGCACTGATGGATCTGGTGTCGAGTGAGGAAAATAAGTTGTTAAGGGATCTCCACTTCAAGTTTTAGTTTAAGAATTTTAAAAAAAATTTGTCAAATCATACCACATAAGGGGAGTAGGTTTCCAGGAATCTACCGATTATGCCTCCCACCTATCCAAAGGGATCCTAGAATAGTAAAGATAATTCTTATTGGAAAACATTAGAGAATAGCCAATGGAAGATATGGGGCTATAGTGTCAATACTAAGCAGTAACTTGTGGTCAGGCTGGCTGGGTTTATCTCTATACTTATCTGTGGTTGGATGTTTCCTGTCAGGGACACAAAAATAGGTGTGAGAATGAGAACATTTATTATAGATTCCATTCTTGTGATGGGGGAATGCATCAACTTGGGGATTCTGATGCTGGAAAAATTGTATAAGGTGTTGTGCCACATTACTGAAGGAAAGAATCCACATAGGGTGTACAGACCACTCTATATTTTGTATGGATGGATAGTGGTGCACATAGGAATCTATGAATATATGAACCCTATTTCCCCTCCTAGATCAGACTTCCGACCAAATATTTTGAATTGTGTGGGGAACTTTTTGGCCAATCTGACTCCACTGTTGGTGTTGAATAGAGTCTGGAAGGTAGATTAATTCAACTTCCATCCATTTACTTTTCCAACAGGTGTATTCACTGATGATAGTAGGGGAACTTAGAAGCATCGATCCTAGCTTATGGACTTTTGGGGTGGATTTTTAGTGGCACAGATCGATCGTGAGCCTATCTGTAAGTCGTACACCCTTCACCGCTTTGTGAGGCAATTTTAGTGCATGAAAAGTTTGACCCTGTAAGTCTACTTTTGAGTACACCATGAGTACCATCCATGTGTGATGAGGTATATGTGGCTCTTGTTCATGTGGGAGGACAAGAAAATGTGGACTGAGTTGCCTCTGCCCATAGCTATCTATGAGATAGTATAGGAGTATACCAAGATTTGTAAGGTATCCTACCCAGGGGAAATGTTGAAGAAAAGAACCATTTGTTCTAGTGACGGGGTGCCTCCTTGACCTCTAGGTCTGGGCCAGAAAGTGGCAAGAACATGCGATGATGGCAGGGGGTGCAGTAGTGACAAGTCAAAAAATTCCAGGACCTGAACCGGGTAGGAGGCAAGCGGCAGTGACGGACCTGGTGGCCCCAAATGAGAAGAGCCAACAGGAAGGGAGGCCACCCAGGGGGTTCCACAGGATATCCAATTAGGCTCCAGGGAAGTGGCTATTCCATATAGACATGCATGAGTATGCTATTTTTTCTAAAGGCTTGGGACACCTTGGAGGTGAACAGAAAATTCCTCAGTCCTTCCATGATGTGGCACCATCTTAACCATATTGGGATGGATCTTTCAGATATCTTCCATGCCAAGGTCAGCTTCTTAGTGTCACAAGTATAAAGGGAGAAGTACATCGCTGAGCTAGAGGACTTTGTACACTCTTGGGGTACTCTACGTCCAATGACAGACCGGGTGAAGGTACTAATTAACTAAGCAGTCCCACCTCAGCTGCCCACTACTGAGTTTAGGGAGTACTTCCCCTTACCTGAAGAATCAGAAGATTCCTCTTGGGGGGTACATATATGGGGGCCACATCCTGGGATTTTGAAAATAGTAGCTCAAGGGAAAGACCAATTATTTGATCTATGTAAGTCCTCTCCTTCATAGAATCTGTAATAGATGGCCATTGAACCAGGCCAACTGACATCTGTGTATTTCTATATGCATAGTTCTTCAAATGGCGTGGTCCACCCTAGGGAGGATAGTTTGGCCTCCTGGAGCTCCTTTTATAAGGGGAATTCCAATTTTCATAGAAGCAGAAGCCCATGCTGACCAAACCCTAGTGATCATGATTACAAATAAGAATGCTGGTAGGACGGAACTTGAGATTATCGTGGTGGAATATGGTGATGATGATCAATATAATGACATGGAACCCATCTTATCTGATAGGACACCTGAAGAAGACCCTGCTGATGAATTTTTGGAGGTGTTCCCAGCATATGAACCTACCGACCCAGAGGATCAGGATGAGACTTCTTCTGATGAAGAGAATAGAAATTTCTTCTATCGCTGGTCATGTAAACTGATCAATCACTTCATCAAGAAGGCCCCACAAGCCGAGTGGATAAGCTATATGGACAAACTTTGTTCCTAGTTGCATGAACTATGTGCTATAGTAGTGGATGTCAGATGTCCTCATATTCTCATTCGAGATTACGTGGTAGAGAAAATATGGGAACATGACCATAGCCTCGGTGTGGGTTGGCAATGGAGGAAGTTTGTCAACATTAAGAAAATTCAAGAGGATGATCAAGATATCCAATGCTTGAGGGAATGGGAAAATGAAAATTCATATTTCCTCAATGCACAATCGGAACTCATATCATGATTGAGAGAACAATTAATAGAGGATGAGAAACAGATGAGGCAAGAATCCCAAGAGATGGATAATATCCGAGCTGATGAGGATCGAGCTTGGATCAGGGTCAATGAATTATACACCATTACTATCAAATAGGATCGAGAGATTAACATGAAATAGAAAATCCTAGATGTCACAAACCAAAGGTTGGTGGAGTTGGTACGCTCTATTGAAGAGGTCAACCCATATATTGGAGGGGACAATCCATGGGCATTGTAATTTGAATGAATTTACAAAAATACTTTCATGATTGCTTATTTATTTTGCTTGCATGCATTAGTCCCATTATCTACTTTTATTACTGCATCTCAATCACATCTATGAAATATCCAGTGATCAATCCCTAAACTCATGTGGGTCATACCTGATGTGAGAAACAAGGGATGACTACATAATTATTCCCCTTGAAAACGAGAGTGACAACCAATCACCGGACATCCAGGGTCTGAATGACCACCCAGAGTTTCCGAGGTAAAATATGGGTCTTGACCAGAGAATATGGTTCTCAAAACATTCAAAACTTTATTCCTAACATACTCTAGTGTAATGGAGGGATGACTCTAGGGGCTTTGGAATCAATCTGAACAAAGGGGGATGAAGAATGTGAATTACGATACCTGAAATTTGGAACACAATGGGGATGGCATGATTATGGAGCATAATTGTTGAAATTTTTTGAAACACAATATTCATATCATGATAGATTGAAATGGGAACAAACAAACAAGGGACAACCGCTAACCGCATTCAAAAACCTAGGGTCAAACTTTATGTTTTGTCTGACGTCCTATGGAATGTTGGGCCAGGATGGTAGGTGACCCATAAGGATGAGAATCCTAACCATTAGGGGGTTTATTCAGACATGAGAGGTAATGAGGATCCTAAATAGAGGTTATGTGAAGCGTGGTGATGGAATGATGGGATATTTAGATAAATTCCAACACTCTTGAAATTATTCCACTATGATGAAAGTACAATGGGTGAGTGTATCAATATGCATTGAAATCAGGCCTACTTCTGGTAGGGACCTCTCTGGAAAAGAACTAAGATAGTCTATAGTTTTATGTTGTGAAAATGGTGGTGATAAGAACGTAGTTTAGCATCATGCGGTGAGGATGATGCATGAATCATTTAACATCGCATGATCAAGACATTTCACATAGTTTAAGTTCATACTAACAGGACCTTGATCAACAGTTTAAAGTCAGGTTACATGGACTAGGAACCCCAAGTTTAAGGTAATTGATTTTGGACCATGATTAGGGGAAAAGAACTAGGAAAGTTAACAGTCTTGTGGATAGTCCCATGGTGAAATTCCTGGGCATTGCTACATATCCCATGAGGATGAGAACCAAGCCAAACATAGTTCTTGAAGGTGGTATGAAAAGCGGCCAATACACAAAATGGGTAGATATCCTCCTTTAAAGAGGAATCATAATTGTTATGTAGTTTAAATTCGTGTGAACATAGATGGTAATAATCTTAGTTTAAGGTTATAGAGATAAGACTGTAAGGTTCCCAGTTTAATTTCATGTGCATGGGACATACCCATGCAGTTTATCATCATGTGGTAAGGAAATAAAAAATGGATAACTCTCTAGAGAGGTATGTGGCGTGGCTACTGCAAACCCGATGTGAATGAGAACATCAGTACACACCACATCACATACTTCTGAAGAAACTCAGGATAAAATGGAATAAGAGGGTTCATGGTGATGTGGTTGGACCACAAAAAAGTCTGGGCATCAATACATATCCCATAAGAATGCGAATCAAGCCACACGTAGTTCTTGAAGGTGGTACGTGAAGATGCCAATGCCAAAAAGGGTTGACATCTTCTCGAGTGAAGACACTATCTAGATGGATAATTTATCATTACACAACCTGGGTGCAGAAGGCATAGTTTAGCATCATACAATAAGGATGTAAGGGATCTTAGTTTATGGTCATAGAGCTTAGAGCATAAGGTGATACTTCTAAGATGGAAATATGTAATTTGGTGCTATAAAGAAATACCAATGTGAATGAGGACATAGAATTCCACAATGCGTCACAAATTTCCAAGATAAAACACACACATTTTAGAGTCATGATGCTTGGACTTGGGTTTCTAGTTTAATACGTGAACTCCTAGTTTAAGGTTGTTCGGTTTGGACCAAAAGAAATTTTGTTCTTCCAAGTAGTCACAAACCTTACCCATATCCCTAAGCCCATGTGATCCATGATTAGTGTGGAAAATAAGGGTGGATAATATCTTTACAATGCATGGAAGCACAAGGTAGGGGATAAAGGTGCAGAGCCAAGGGTGACCCCATGACACTGGTTTTTCCTCCCAATGCGCAAAGGTGCACGGAGTTATAACACCAAAGGTGTTGAAATTCCACTTAAACATGAAAAAGTGTAAAGGGATATGAATCATGTGACCAATATTTACAACATAATGGGGTGGAATAACAATGGAGGATAACTATTGACCATGTTCAAAACACAATATCCATATCGTGTGACCTAAAATGGGAACAAAAAAAGAGGGTCCACCACTGACCAAATTCACTACATAGAACCTATCTCATAATGTCATTCAAAATCCTTTGGGATACTGGACCAAAGTGGTATTTGAGCCCTAAGGTGGGACATCCATACCGTTTAGGGGTCCTTTCAGATGGAAAAGATCATGGAAACCCAAATAAATGGAGATGTGAAGCATGGAAATGGATGAAATCATGTCCATGTAGAATCCAAAACTC
Organism: Viscum album; assembly: GCA_963277665.1. Classification (NCBI taxonomy): domain Eukaryota; kingdom Viridiplantae; phylum Streptophyta; class Magnoliopsida; order Santalales; family Viscaceae; genus Viscum; species Viscum album. The sequence continues at coordinate 378,139,198 of OY728140.1, read as the reverse complement.
TAAGTCCTAAACCAAAGTGCATCTGATCACATTGGTGAGGCATAATAGAGGTTGATAAGTCTAGAAAAAAGGGGGGAAATAGGTTGATGAACCCAGGGCTGGACCCGAATATGGAATGTCTGGTCGTTCCTACGTATCCTATAAGGATAGGAATCAAGCTAGACATAATTCTTGAAACGAAATACAGTTTAACGTCATGTGGTAAGAACACAAGGGGTGTAGATTTCTTAAGAGGGGAACATATATGGAATGGTATAATAACCTCACAAGAATGAGTACCAAAAAATTATACATACCACACCATCCATAATCTCAGGAGAGAACCCAGGCCAAGGGGCTAGGATAAGGAGTAGAATAACCTGAGGCTGGACCCAAGGACAACATGTCCGGGTATTCCTACATATCCCATAAGGATGGGGATCAAGCCTGACATAGTTCATAAAGGTATCCTAGTAGGATACTAATGACAGGGGCAATACTGTCGTGAAGTTATGTCCCATGCACCGAAAGAAGCACCATTTGATGGGTATTGTTTGTTCTTTAGTGTGGGTGTGTTTTCTTTGGAGCAACAAACCCAGGATAGAGAATCTAGGAATCGCCACAGGAATCAATCCATAAGTATGCCTTTAAAAATTCCATGGTGGATGACCAATTCCAAACATGATGTCCCCTCAAGCAAGGACACTAGAATTTGGTGCCATTTTTTGTCGTGTGCCTGAGATGATAATGTCGCAGTTTGAGGTTGCATGATAGGACCACCCCATGCACTTTAACATTGTGAAGAAAATACACAAAATTTTAAATTCATGTGGGATGAGGTAACATAGTTTAACGTCATATGGTTTAAATACATATGAAAGAATGAGGTTTTAAAGGAAATTCGCATGGTGTGATAAAATATACCCTACATTAATGAGGAAATAAGTCTGCACCACACCACGCACAATCCTAGGGGGATCAACCTCAGGCCAAGGGGCCAGAAAAGATCGAGGGACCTGGGGATAGACTTGAAGATGGAATGCCTGGGAATTCCTACGTATCTCATAAGTATGAGAATCAAGACACACATAGTTCTTGAAATATCATGCAGTTTAACATCATGTGGTAAGGACAAAAGGAAAAGAGGGAGTATCTCAAGGGTATGTGGATGGAGTGGCAAAAATGGCCTGACGTGAATAACTAAAAAGAGTCTGTACCACACCGCACAATCCTAATAGAGAACTTGGTCCAAGAGGTCGAAAAGGTACAGGGACCTAAGGCTAGTCCATGGACACAGAATGTCTGGGTGTTCTTATGTATCTCATAAGGATGAGAATCAAGCCACACATAGTTCTTGAAATACTATGTAGATTAATTTCATGCGGTAAGGATGAAAGGAAAAGGGGATTTTCTCAAGGGTATGTGTGTGGCATAGAAAAAATGGCCTAACATTAATGAGGATAAAGAGTTTGTACCACATTGCCAAATCCTAAGAGAGAACTTGGGCCAAGAGGCCATAAAGGTCAAGGGACCTGAGGCTGGTCCATGGGGATGGAATGTCTGGGTGCTCTAACATATCTCATAAGGATGAAAATCAAGCCACATGTAGTTCTTGAAATTTTGTGTAGTTTAACATCATGTTGTAAGGACAAAAGGATAATGGGATAGAGATTTCTTCAGATAGATAGGTACGTGGTGTGGTTATTACAAACCTGGTGTGAATGAGGACATAAGTCCACACCATACCACATACCCCTAGGAGAACTTAGGTCAAGGAGCCATAAATAAGAGAAGGTTTCTAAAAACCAGGGCTGGACCTAAGGCCAAAATGTTCGGGCATTCCTACGTATCCCATAAGGATGAGAATCAAGCCACATGTAGTTTTGAAGATTTCGTGTAGTATAATGTCCTGAGGTAAGGATGAAAGGAAATATCTTAGTTTAAAGTTGTATAGATCGGACCATAAATTCCCAGTTTAATATCGTGTATGTGGGACAGAAGGGAAGAAAAAGGTGAATCATTACACCCATCATTTGTGAGACCATGGGAATAGAAATAATGATTGAGGATAACTACTGACCATGTTCACAACACAGTACCCATCATGTGTGACATAAAATGGGAACATTCAATTGAATATCAATCATTGATCATATTCTCAATGTGGGACTTGTGTCAAATTTTCGCTCAAGATCCTCCAGGATGTTGGCCCCAATACAGTAGGTGATCCAAAGTGATGGTATACTAGACCTCTAGGGGGTCCCTTCGGATGTGAAAGGTGATGAAGACCCAAATGAAGAGATATGTGATGAGTGGTGGTATCTGTGAAGTTTAACGTCTTGTGGTAAGGATGAGGGAGATCTTATTTTATGGTCATAGAGTCTCAGACCGTGAGTTGTATCTGCCGTTTCTAGTTTATCTTCATGCAGGATGAAAGGGATCTTAGTTTAGGGTCGTAGATCTCAAACCATTTACAGTTTAATATCTTGCAGGATGAGGATGAATAGTTTAACGTCCTCCAGGATGGTAATATAGTTTAACATCATGCAGGATGATAATGTCCTCACGTGAAGTACTGATAGAGGAATTTTTCATTGGTGGGAGTATTGATATGCTCACCATCCATAGTGATCAGAGAGTATGCACCATTGGGGTAGACCTTTTGAATGAAATATGGTCCCTCCCATTTGCGCTCCAGCTTTGGTGGCTTCCTACTGGGTATCATTGGCGTTCTCAGGGACAATACCGCATCACCTTGTAAGAAATAGTGGAGGAGAACTTTATTATTGAAGGACATAGCTATCTTTTTCTGATGCCTTTCTAGATTGTGCAAGGCACAAATCCTATTCTCTTCAAGCACTTTCAGTTCAAACAGATGGATTTTGGATGCTTTTTCTGGTGCCTTCTGATCGTAGATGGTTGTGCACAGTGAGGGTAACTAAACCTCGATGGGAAGGACTGCTTCGGTTCCATACACAGGGAATATGGAGTCACTTGGGTGGAATTACAATTTGTCATCTAGTAATCCTAGAGATAATTGGGGAGTTTTTCCATCCAACTCTTCTTGTTTTGACCAACCATCTTCTACAAGATGTTAGAGAGGGTTTTTTTGAACACCTTGATCTGTCCATTTTCTTGTGTATGATAGAAATAGGTATGATTAGAACATATATTGTACTTCACGTATAGTTTCTTCAGCTTGGCTTATCAGAAGTTAGTGTCATTGTCAGTGAGAATAGTGTGAAGGACTCCAAATTGGTGGATGATATTGTACCTCACAAACTTGATAACGGAACATGATTTAACTTCCTTGAGCAGAACTTCCTCTAACCACTTGAAAAATAAATCCATAGCAGTCAAGATGAATCTGCATTGGAAAACTGTTTATAGTGGGTATGGTCCTATGACATCGATTCCCTAGACCGCAAAGGGCCTAGAGTACTTGGTGGTATGGATAGGATCTAGTGTTCAATGCACAAAATTATCATGGATATAGAATGCATGGAACCTCTTGGAAAACTCGATACAGACACAGATCATAGTGGGATAAAAATATCCTAATCTCGGGACCTGATTAGAAAGTTTTGTCCCTGTCTGATGAGCCCCGCAGGAACCGGCATGAACTTCCTACATAACCGGAGAAATCTCATCTCCTTGAATTAAATGGATGATAATCCCATCAAACCCATTTCTATAGAGGATTATATCAAGACCGGGACCACTTTAGAGGGTAAACTTCACTATGCGCTGTCGAATTCATTCACATTTAGATTGGTATGTCAAGAGATCACCATGCTAGAGATACTCGATAAAGGGAGTCTTCTAGTTAGGAATCCCTTCCAATACTACAACAGTGGGACTTAGAGATCCCGATGTGGAGGCATCAGCGGTAAGGTGGCTTACTTGTAGGCTATCATCATCATTCGGAGTGATGAGAGCGATGAATATTCGATGAAAAACATGAAAAATCAAATCATCCTTTTCAGGATCTTTAAGAGATGTGGAAAAGCTGGCCAAGGCATCAGCTCAATCATTCTATGGTCGAGGGACATGGGTAACTTCTGGCCAAGAAGGGAACTGGGCCATTAGCTGGAGAGTATGCTCTAATAGAGGTATGAGCTCCATATTTCTAACCACATAGTCATCATTGATCTTCTTGATGACCAGTTCAGAGTCCCATTCCACATGAAAACAGGGAACATCAATCTTGAGGTCCAGATCGATACTAGTGATAAGAGCCTAATACTCTACCTTGTTGTTGGTGCAGCCTTCTGACAATAGGAATGAATAGGGTAGGATATCTTGTGTAGGTGTAATGAAAAAAACACCCAGGCCTACTCTGTTGATTCTAGGATCACTGATTCTCCTACTAGTAGGTATTTGGGAATATTTATCAATGTTAATTTTCTAATATGGAGTAGATTCATCCACTGAGAGTATTGCCTCATCTAGAAAGTCAAGATCCAAAGACTGTTCTGTGAGTGCTGGATGGTCTGCAAGAAAGTCTGCCAATGCTTGTCCCTTGATAGAATTCTAGGGAAAAACTAGATGTCGAACTGTTGAAGGATCTCTTCCCACCGAGCCAGATAGCCTACCAACATAGGGTGGTTTAGAATGTACTTCAGCAGATCCACTCAGGACACCAGCTATATCTCTTGGTGCTGCAAGTAATGTCTCATTTTCTGCATAGTGAACACCAGCGCAAAGGCATCTCTTCTCGATAGAGGAATATCTGGTCTCTGTAGAGACCCGAAGATTATCGTACATAGACATTACATTACTTTTGCGGAATACTTAGTACATAACAAAAACACACACACAAGGATCGTAATAGTTTAGTGTCTTTGGAAACTCGGAACGTAATCTTCTAATCGTGGTGAAAGATCTTCAATATCTCCCATAAAGATCTTCCCTTTAATTTTACCTAAAAACCCTTCTTTATATCCTGGGGAAAAGAAAATATAAAAGGGTGAGCTCAAATGCTCAGTAAGGGTAAACAAAAGAAATATCAATCACATCATATACATAAGAACATAGCCTTTGGAAATCTTAACCTGCAAAAGAGCTCATAATATCATAACATGGGATAAATCATAGAAGTGAAAATGAGATCCCCATAATCATAACATGAAACTTGAAACTTTGTGGCATGCACACATAATCATAGAAGATCATTTCTTGTTAGTCATGACTCATTTCTAAGACTATCTTAGTGGACAAAGTCCCTTTCTGAATCGAGTAACCCTCGTTTCAGTCCTGTTTCACTGAACCGGTATAACCTACCATTTCAGCCATGTCTATCTCATGAGATATAAAATCTTTACCCAATGCATTGGAGGGATATATAGGTCCCACCCATCTCATAATGATACCATTCTTATGTGTGCCACAAAATCATAAATCATACATCATAGCATAACCCATGAAATAAAATGGGATTCTTAAACATCATGCCATCATAACATAATCCATAAACAATTGATATCATTTCATCATAAGAAAATTGAATCCATTTAAATCATAGAGAAATTTTACTTGAAACATACACATATGAAATAATGTTATCTTAGATGTAAAATAGTTTTGACAAAACACTTGAAATGAATTCTTGAGGAAAATATCCTTTCTTCTTTAAAATCATTTTCTTTTCACAAAATTCAATGAAATTTTAAAAGATAAGGGTTTTTGTTGAAAATAATCATGAAATCTTGTAGAGGAAGCTTCTTGAAAATGAGGCGTTATGAAACCGTAAAAATCCGTTCACGCCGTATACGTTAAAAAAACATTCTTCGTACTTTTGTCGAAAAAGTCAAAAAGTACCTCGTACGAAAAACGACAAAAGATTCCTTTCATATCTATTACTAAAAACTCACCAAAGGGTAAAATTGGATTTAAACAATTGTAGGTGGATGGAAATAACATTACATATTGAGGAAACATAGATGTGGATGATAAAATACACCCCAGTAAATACCAACGTATAAACAATCTCGGATAAAAATGAGATTGTGATATTTCCCTTACCTTAGGTCCGACTTGATTTGTAAGTGTCCGAACCTCCTGTATAATGATTTAAATCATGTTATTGACTTATTACAGAATCATATTCATTGTTATGATATCATATATGGTTCACTTATGACATTATATTACCCGTTCTTTTGTAAATTCCATGTTAAAAAAGCGTTTTGGGTAAAATCGTTTCATTTATCGTAGGTGTTTTGACTTGTTGTTCTTGACATCATTATTACTTATATCATGATTTACTTACTTCCAGAATATAAAATATGATTTATATATCATATATATTCAGTATATATATATATATAAAATAGGTAGATAAATAAAATGAAAAACACCGTTCATGGAGACGGTAGTCCGTACGTACGCATGAACGCTGTTTTCCTTTCCTTATTGTCTTGAAATGGAAGTAAGTAGATGACATACATATGTATATATATACATAAATCCAGTAGCTTTATAATGTCATATATTTCATTATTATTTCTTATATATACATTATAATCATTCTTAAATGGTTAACATGGAGAATGAATCTCATCGCGTCGTGGAGACGGTAGTCCGTACGTACGCACGAGCGATGATATCATTTCTATAAATATTGAATTGAATTGGAGTGGATTATACAATATATCAGAATAAATATGATGTTGTAATAACTATGTATAGTTATTCTTTATACCATTATACCCATCCATGTAAGGTGGTGGTGGAAAATAGATTACACCACGGCGTGGAGACGGTATTCCGTACGTACGCACGCGCGGTGATTTCTTTTTCCGTAGGATGGATAGATGGTGAAATAGGGTTGTTTCATACTTATAATAACATATCAGTATATGAGTGATACTGATGTTATTACTTCATAATGAAACAACCTAAGAAGAAGAAGTGGAAGAAGAAATAAAGATGAAAGAATTGGTAACGGTAATTACCTCTTCTTTGAAGTGCCTCTTTGAGACCTCCTCTTAGGGCACTAAAATTGGTCTTTGAGGAAGACCAGAACCTCTAGGATGTTACTAGGGAAGTGGAGAAGAGATTTTGGCAGGGGTTGGACGAGCTTGAGTGCTCAAATTGGTGTGAGGAGGAGGGGGAGGAGGTGTCCTTTTATAAGGGAGGAGAGGGGCACCTTAGGAATACCTCAAAATATTATTTTATATTAATGTCAAAATCGGTTTATAATGGTTCAAAAGGGTCTTATTTCGAAGAAAAAGTGGGGTTGGGTCGAAATCCTATCAACCAATAAGATTTAGACAAGTTTAGGGTATTATTTTAACCTTATCAATTAGATTTAACTCTAAGTTAAATAATTTAACTTTTACCGTGTCTTTTTGTTTTCTTTCACTATATGGTTAATACACTTACTATAAAATGCCAAACGAACCCCAAATTGTTTATTATTAATATATATATCCTTATCTAAGTCATTTGGCCGAACCTTAGATTTTTAGGAATAAAATAACAATTAATAATATAATATTTGATTTAAAAACTATTTTGTGTCAATTTTGACACTATTTGATATATGATTTTTGTGAAAGTCATAACAGAATTATATGTTCGAATCAAGTTGATTAAATCAACACTAATATATCATAGTAACCTAGAGAATTAGTGGAATTCATAAAAAGTCTCAAATTATATTTCGTTTGGTGTTTATAACATCAATTATGTCAATATTTCATTAATAAGATAATTACTGCATCATCTTTGTGTCATAAATAAATTAACTTATTTGATGTCTAAAAATTACAAATAAAATACCATTATGTGGGAAATCTTTGTATCTTTCTAATGAATATTTACAATCGAATTTATCTTATGTATAACCCTATATTAAAAATGTTTTAGTAAATAAACTTTGATTTTAACTCTTTTAACTCTTCTTTGAATTAAATAATAATAAATGTCCTAATCTAATCCAAGTGGGCCTAAATGATAATATTTTACACTTAAGGTTGTTTTTGGTCGAGATACACTTGTCCAATAGAATTAGGACATGTGTTAGGGTAATATTAATATCATTCTTACCCTTAATTACCCTATTTACTTTTAACCGTGGTAAATAAAAGTAAAAAGTTACTATTCACCAAAATTTATTTTCATCTCATTGAACCACATTTTACTTACTGACATCAACCGTGTCTCTCGGATTTTTAAAATTCCATTCACAGAAGCGGTAAAATTAAGTTTTATGAAAAATTCAATTTTTTAACTACCACTTAGTAGTTTCACTATTCATCAAAAATTGATGTTTTTCAGAACAATGCCAAAATTTCATCCTAATCTATATTTCATATTCCGAATTCAAAAATGAAGTCTATTTTACCAAATTCATAACATAAAAGTTGCATTAATTAATTTTATAATTAAATCCCGCTGTTAAAACAAATAGCGTGTTTTTAAGAAACAAAATCTATCAAAATATTGACACTTGATTATGTCTGGTTTAAATGTGAAATTACATCCAATGACCAACAATGTATTAAATTGTAAAAATATATTCTAAATATACTTTAAAATCACTCAAATTAATGATTTATCACTATTAATTATTTTGATTAAAAAAGTTGTTTTTAATTATAATTTAGTAATTTTCACTATTCATCAGAATATGAAAGTTATCCGAAAAGTACCAAAATTTCTCCTTAGGCTAAATTCGATACTCCGAATCCAAAAATGAAGTCCATTTTGAGAGCTAAAATTTCTAAAATTTAAAAAAGTGGTTATTACTATTCATAACGGCTAGTTTTAATAATATTTTAATAGCATATCATTGTTTCGTGAAACTCAGTATTACGTACTACACACGCTATCGAGGAAGGTTGCGATTGCGTGTAATGCAAGGAAAGTCAAGGATGTGTGTTGTGCAAGCTTCTTTTGGTGTAGCGTACAACACAAGACATTAAAAATAATATTTTTTTCATAAAATCTCGGGCTGTTACAGTCTCTGTATTGAGGAGTATGTGGTTGAGATATTATAAACTATTCTCTGTTCACTCATTGTTTTTCTGGGTGAGAAGGGAACCTAGGGACCATTCAGAGTAGTCACATAGAGGACCAGTGGCATTTCAGAAATGGGCGGCATCAAAACAGAAGGTTGTAGCAGGTACTTCTTTATTTCTTAAAAATAAGTCTAAGAATCCTAATCTCATTGATAATCAACACCTTTCTTCATGATCTAGGAAAAGGGATTACACTTTCTAGCCAGATTTCTGATGAATCAGCGTATGTAGGATAAGTGGCCTTGAAAGCCTCAGAGCTCCCAAATATTTCTTAGAGGAGACATCTGAAAAATGGCCTTGATCTTTTCTGAATCAATATCAATGCATATTTATCTGATAACGAAGATAAGAAACTATCTAGAGGTGACCCTAAAGGAACACATCAAGGTGTTCATCTTCAAATGGTAGGAACAGAGGAATCCGAACACTTTCTCGAGATCATTGAGATGGTCCTAATGCTGGAGAGATTTAACCACCAGGTCATCCATGTAGAATTACACCAATGTCCCGACGATCATCTTGAATATGTGGTGCATGGAACACTGATAGGTGGCACATGAATTCTTTAGACTAAAAGGAAATACCTGGTAGTAGAAATTACCTTATGGTGCCTTGAAGGAAGTAGACTCTTCATCCTTAGGGGCCATTCGTATTTGATTATATCTGGAATACCCATCCATGAAGGAGAGATCCAGGAACCTAGTGGTGGAATCAATCAACAGTTATGTCATATGAAGTGGAAAATCATCTTTCAGACAGTGATGGTTGAGATCCTGTAAGTTGATACAGACTCTGATCTATCCATTTTTCTTCCTAACTAGAACAATTTTAGCTAACTATCTTGAGTATTGGACCTCCTTGATGAAGTTGGATTTTATGATCTTATCAACCTCGGCCTAGACCATGGCACCGTGAGAAGGGTTCATCTTTCTAGGAGGATATTTAAACTTGCGATGATTTAATGGAAGACAGAGATGGTGGATGGATACCTAAGGATATCGCCATGGAATTTCTTCATAACTACATGAAAATACATCAGGATAATGCCTTAGGAAATCTACATATCGTTGTTGCTCTTCTACAGGCATAGCTGCACTGATCAGTGTTGGTTTGGGATCTGTCTCGGTACTGAGGTTCACCTATACCAATTCATCGACCATAGTGGAGACACCCTCTTAGAATGTGGGAGGGGCATCTTCTAAATACTCTTCTTTATCCATAGTGAGAGGATCATAGATAGGATATAGATCTTCTAAGTAGACAGGTCCTGATGGGATACTAGTTGTATCCTGAGCGATAGTGGAAACCTCATCAAGGTACTTCTACACTGCTGAAACCGTAACAATGAAAGTTGTCGACCCGATCCCATATGGACTTCATCCCAAGGGGCCATGTTTGATAATATCAAAGAAATAATATCACATCAGCTTGATCTAGTTTATTCCATCCTGGAGAAAAAAGCAAGTATTCCATATTTTTGTTTCCATGGGGAGAACATCCTGATACCTTATAGGGGTAGGGAGCTCTAGGATCACTCGAGACTGATTTTTATAGGAATATGAGATGATCCTATGGCATTCCTTAGACTTGGTAACATGCTTCCCCCTTATTCCTGAGACAAAAAAAGCATTATACCAAGTCTGGGGTCATGGCCTCGAATCTGTGAATTGGAAAAACATAGGTGTCTTCCAGGTCTATCCACAAGTCGATCACAGCCATAACATGTCCAATCTCATTAGCCTGAATATGTTTGTCCTTACTCTACTAGTAGTCAGCATCCAGGTAGCGGGCTTCACAAGAGGCAAAGAGATAAATATCACCTTGGAGTACACCTAATCGACCATTAAGAGAGTACTTAAGGCATTGGTGATATGAGGAAAGTACTGTCACATGTAGGTGGAGCCATGGTCTACCCATCAACGTGTTGTAAGCGGTGTCTTTTGAGAAAACCATAAACTCGGTGCTGGAAACTCGGCCACTGAACTGGGTCTTCAGGTGAATTTTTCCAACTAGTGTATGCTTCATATTATCATAACCTTGAATTTTCTGGTTAGAGGGAATCAGATATATTTCAGACAGCCCCATATTGTGGAGTGTCTGTGTTGAGATAAGGTTGATCCCATAGCTTGTGTCAACAAGAAAGCAGTAGACCTCCACAATATTGAATTTTCCAGTGATTTATAGTGGTCTAATGTAACCCTGTATAGGAGAACCTTAATATTCTCTTATGAAAGAGATGTTGGCCTGACATTCTTCATGCTCAACTGTCTCATTGTGGAAGGCTTTTGTGGCTACTACCTCTGTCTCGAACAAGAGGGGGCTTATTAATGCCTCTGCAACGTATTTACACATATTTGTTGATAGAAGGAGAGCATCTAGGATAGATAGACTCACAGGAATGTTGGAAAGATGCTTCAGGACATCATATATTCATGCTAGGAATACACTTCTGCTAAAAGAAGGTCACTCTGTGGTAGGAGGTATGATGGGAACTACTGGTTGAACAAGATGATTATGGATGGTGTTGGGAATGTCCCGCTGATCACTAGTCAAACCACATAGAGTGACTACTGGAATACATCCAAATAATTAAGGTCCATCTATAATGGAATGTATCTGATCATATCATAGTCGTGGTGTCTCTTCCTAATCAAGTAGTACAAATAGCAGTAGAGGTGAATATGATGAAATGATAAGAGAAGGTTGTACATGTTGAGCTCTGCGTTGGGCCTGCTGTCTGGTCTTGGTGGTATGAATGGATTGGTTGGAAGCATTGACCAATGCATTCTAGAGATTCACATACCCATGGCTCCATCGACACTAGCGTCGATTGGGGACATTGGGAGGGTCTACCTGGCGCTCCTCATCATCGGGAACCATTTAAGGGTTTACCAGCTTGACGACATTGACCAAAGCATAACCCTGGTCATCACTTGAAGAATTATCTATTGTCAGGATGATTCTAGGGGAAATATCCATCTTTGGGGGCATGAAGTTGTTGAGATTTTAGGATAGGTTTGGGGTAGATAGAGGGTTATGACTTCCCTCGCATCGTCAGTGCTTTCTCCCTTGAGAGGAAGATGGCTGACATGTTGATGCATAGGTAGTAGCTGAAGGTAGGGTAGCAACTTTTGAAGGCTCAAGATGATTCAAACATTTACAAATATTACCATGGGCATAGGAAACTACCCTACAATCAATTCGGTAGTCATATTTTTGAGACCTATGGTTAGAAACTTGCTTCCATTCACCCTCACTATCGTTTCCAGGCTTTATAAACACACAAGCCACATGTGTTGGGGATGGACCCAACCTAACTATGTTGTTATCAACTTGTTCTTGAAGACATTCTTTAGACACATATCACTACTTAAGGGTATTCCCAAGGAACCTTTTATAAGGTCAGTAGTTGGGGTGATCAATGAGATTTTCCTCTTTGGCCTCTTTTATTCAGGAAACCCCAATATTCCCAGGTCCAAGGAACTTTATAAATAACCAAGAACCTGAGCCTTGTTGAATGAGTAGGTCCAGTTCCTCCAATACTAGAAAGGATCTCCGGGAGCCTGGACCTAACGAGGGGCTAGTGGATCTTGACAAAGAGGTGGAACCTGATTATCTTTCTTAGGTTGTGGTGGCGCATTACACGGGGGCACCTGCCAATTCTGAGGCAGGAACCGTTGAGCTGGAGGTTGTGCCTGAGGTGGTGGGCCTCAGAGAATCTATGGAGGTGGCTCTTATGATAATAATTCTAGCTAACTAGGGGCCTCTATCTGTGGTACTGCGGCAGCCTCATCCTTAGAGGCTCTTCTTGTGGTAACTGTAAGAGGCTGTGGATGTGCCTACTTGGCTTGCTACAAGTATTCCTCTAAACGTTGAGCTTTTTCAGATAAGTCTTGGAACCCACCTAGGAAGTTCTGAGTGATGAGATAAGGGACTAGTTTGGTCTTTACACTCCCCACGGACATCATCATCAGCTACTCTTGTGTTAGTGACATATCAAGTGAATAGGTGAGACCCTTCCACCTGGATGCAAAGTCTGTGATGCGCTCGTCAGGCCTCTGCTTGCATTTGAAGAGGTTAGTGATACGATTCATCTGAGTGGTGGAACTGAACTGGTAAAGAAACTATCTATGTAGACCATCCCAACCAGTTATGGATCTAATGGGTAACTATTTGTACCAAAAAAATGTGGTCCCTTCCAGTGTTTGAATAAAACAATAGAGTTTGTTGGACTCCTACTATGCTAGAGTTCCCAACATGGGTCCACATCATAAAATTAAGTGAGTCATATGTTTCAGCGGTTCACCTGTTGTAAAACCCCAGGTAAATAAAGAATATGACATTTTCATATTTATCAATATTTGTTAATAAAATATTAATATGACTTTAAAGGGGATTCTATTCTCAATGGCGTACCCAACACGCAACAACGAGTTTCTTGGGAATCTTACGTTGCACTCTAATAATCAAATAATATTATTTTAAATGGTAGTTAACATGTAGCTGTTGTTTTGGCGGGAATGGATATAAATAACTAAAATTTGATTATACATGTTTTTAAATGTTTTTACATTTATCCAATAAAAGATAAAGGCATAAAATATAGAAAGAATTCAATTTTAGGCGTATATGCCCTAGTTTTCACTAAAGGTTCACTTATCACCTTTTGATGGAGAACCGTCATTAAATATAGTTTTGTTCACTCTTATACATCCTTTTGGACCAAATAAAACTCTTCTTAAGAATTGGGACATCAAAATTTACTTTGTGTAAATTTTTGGTATCTTTCTGATAAAGTTCATTTTTTAATGAAGTGTAAAATGTTGTATTTTAATTCAAAACCTCTTTTTAATATAATTTATTTATATGATTAGATTATCTTTTGAATTGGTTTTAAAGTGAAATTAGAATATATTTTTACCATTAAATCCAATAGTGGTCATTGGAATTAATTTCACTTTGAAATCAGACTTAAACTAGTGTCAATCTTTTGATACTTATTGTTTCATAAAAACACGTTATTTGCTCTGACAGCGGGAATTAATTATTAAATTAATTAATGTGACTTATATGTTTTGAATTTTGTAAAATAGACTTCATTTTTGAATTCGGAATATCAAATATAGCTTAGGGTGAATTTTTGGGATTTTTCTGGAAAACTTCAATTTTTGATGAATAGTGAAACCACTAAGTGGTACTTATAAAAACTGATTTTTCCGTTTAAATGAAATTTTGCCATCTTTGTGTTTTGAATTTCAAAAATCCGACATACATGGTTGTCATTAAGAAGTAAAATGTGGTTCAATGGGATAAAAATAATTTTTTGGTGAATAGTAACTTATTAAGTTTTTAATCGCGATTAGAGGTAATTAGTGTAGTTTAAGGTAAAAATAATGTTTTAATAATATGAAATGAACTTGAAACATGTCATAACCTCATTGGATGTGTCATGGCCGACCAAGACAACCCATGGGTCAACTTGGGGACCCCATGAAGCCACTTTGGTTGGAAAATGACATTAATATCTTTTTATTTAAAGTTAAAGTAAAAATGAGACAAACATAAAATGTTTTACTAAAACAATTTTTAAATGGGGTTATACAAATCAGATTTTTTACTATAAATATTCATTGGAAATCTAAAAAGAGTTCCTACATCATAGTATTTTTTTATAATTTTTAGACATTAAATAAATTAAATTATTTATGACATCATGATGATGCAGCGATGACCTCATTATTTAACGATTTAAATAAAATAGAAATATAATGTAATATCTAAGACCTAAACATGTCCAAAACCTATTGGATGAGTGGATTTAGAACCCTTATCACCTTATCCTTGAAACACATCAATGTGGGACCTCTTAAATCCGAATACCATTTTAAAATAAAGTGACTTTTCTTTACCTTCCAAGAGTGCCCCTCCTCTCCTCTTATAAAAGGCCCCCACCTATACCTCCTTACCCATACTCCCAAAGCCTTTGGATCGGCCAAGCTCTACCCATTTTGTCTCTCCACTTCCCTCTCTTAATCCTTGAAGCCTAACTTTGGGCACAAGTCTTCCCAAGGAAGCCTTTGAGCTCAAACCAAAGGGAGTTACCCGATTTTAAGGTAATGTCTTCACTTGAGTCCTTTTGTTTTATTTTGCTTCTCCAACCCCCTAAACTCTTTTTATTAATTTATTTTCTAAAAAATACAGTATCATAAATATACTATGATTTTTTTATAAGAATTATTCGAGCTACACTTTCACACACCTACATCTAATGGTTAAATAACATACTGTTTCCGTGGATGGCGAATTTCGGCCTCCCGAAACGATGATTGTTCAACATTCTTTTAACACCTTCAAAGGTGGCCATTAAGATGACACTATATTTATATATGATATATAATATGTTTATTTTTTCCTTAATCTTCTGTATTTTTCATTTTGGTCATACCTTTAGGGTTTCCATTATGGGTAAACGCGATATCTTCATTTAAGGAAGTGCGGACTACCGCCCCCTCAAAGTGATGTGATTCGTTAATGCCATATGTGGGATGTATAAAGGATGGATTTAAAGTTATTATATATGATTTTATACTGGAATTATAATATACCTATATAACATTATTATTCCATTCCACAAAAATATGAAATAGAAATGAAAGTAGCGTTCATGCGTACGTACGGCTTACCGTCTCCATGAACGGTGCATTTCATTTCTTATCCCCAAATGTAATGTACTATTATAATTACATGTATATAATGGATATATATGATTAATGATACATCTAAATGATGAATATAATTCTGGAATTAAAATATAAATACCTATCATTTAGTTTTAATTCCATTAATATGACATAGAAATGAAAGTAGCGTTCATGCGTACGTACGGCTTACCGTCTCCATGAACGGTGCATTTCATTTCTTACCTCTAAATGATTATGTAATATTATAAATACATGTATATTCTGAATATATATGATATATATGATATCCAAATCATGAATATAATTCTGGATATAATGAACATTTGACCACACGAACAACATGTAATTGTAAGAAGTCCACTTTCGACTTAAGAACCAAATATCGACAAAACAAACATTATTAACTTAAATGATTACATAATGTTTATAACATGTCAATAAGTGATCTAAAAGTAATAATGAACAAGAAAAAGGTTCTTAATAAAGTGTAAATTAACTCAATCTTATTATTCAAGACGTTAAATAATGATCGAGTCAAGTCGGACCCGAGGTAAGGGATCCTACTCCTCTCTTTCTTTTTAAGTACACTCTTTTATGTCATTCATTCTAAGATCATATTTCTTGTTATTGGGATGTTATTTTATATTACCCTTACTTTAATTTTTATGTTCATATGATGAGAGACCCTATTCTCTCCCATCAATCCATTTTGGAAGTTTTGAGTGGCACCGTTAGGCTGCCGAATTTTCGTAAGAGATCTAACCTCTCTCTTTCTCTTTAAGTACTCTCCTTTATGTCACTCCTTTTAAGCTCCTCTTTTTTATGATGGGGGATGTTCTTTTATATTCCTCTTGATGTACATTTTATTGTAATGAGATACCCTATTTTATCTCATCAATCCATTTTTGGAAGTTTTAAGTGGCGCTGTTAGGCTGCCGAGTTTTCGTAAGGGATTTTTCATCTCACTTTTATTACCATGAGATTTATGCTACATTTGCCACAATTTCCTTTGAGTGGTGTATGTACTGACCATTATTTTACCCATTGTGTAATATTCTTTAATTTATGAGTATTTACATCAATGTTGTATTGTCCTTCTTTCACGGGGCGTATGTTTCGAAAGATACCCATGTCGGTAAGGGAACCTTTCCCCCTCTTCTTTTTAAAAGACTTATTTTGTTATGTATTTTAATTCACATAATATTATTTTGGTATATGTTCTTCTATATCCTTATTGATGTAAATTTTACGTCCAAGTGATGAGATACCCTTTTTATCTCTCATCAACTCTTTTTCTGAATTTTGAAGTGACACCGTTAGGCTGTCTAATTATTGCAAGGGAACTTCTTAACCCAATTTCGATTCTTTGAGATAAAATTGTATGCCTTGAATATGTCGTTCTATGATTATGTGTGAATTTCCTCTGATTGTTTTACACTTAATACCCACTTATATTTCATGTATTCGTTTGTCACACATAGTTATGTAACTGATTTATCCTTAATCCAAGGATATCGTCTTTGTATGGGACTTCGTCTCAATATCCT
Organism: Viscum album; assembly: GCA_963277665.1. Taxonomy (NCBI): domain Eukaryota; kingdom Viridiplantae; phylum Streptophyta; class Magnoliopsida; order Santalales; family Viscaceae; genus Viscum; species Viscum album. The sequence continues at coordinate 378,121,945 of OY728140.1, read as the reverse complement.
TTCATTGAGGAATATTTTTTTTTATACACAACTTTCTTTTATACGGTGTATAAACCCCTTTGACTTTTACGTTTATCCAAAAGGAATATTTTTATACAAATCGTTTTACTAAATGACAAAAGGAAATGTTTTTGTCGTACGTATGCGGCGACAACGACTTCTCCACCGTCGTGACCATTATTTGAGTTTTGGCTTCCTCTACAAGCCATACCTTCTTTTTAAAAGAAAAATAAATACCATGTTTTACTTTTCTTTTATTTTGGTATTGAAAATGGTTTTCATAATGTATTGATATCAATGTGTTGTATTGATATCTTGTTATTGAAAGGTGGAAATGTTATGTTTCCTTTATGCATGTTTTATGTGATAAGATTATGTTATGGTTCTTGGGCATTGTTATGAAGATGGGTGGTTCCGTGATAAACTAAGGGTGGGTGAGCCCGATATAGCTCTCCAATGCATTGGGTAACGCGAAGGAGTGAAACGTTAAGGTTTCTCTGAAGATATTTAGGGAATATACTGTGATGGGTATTCCAAATGTAACCAAGAGGGTTACTCCCTACGTAAGAATGTTATGAATGCCTCAAGTTACCTTTATGTCTTATGATTTATATGATTTATTCATGGTTTGATGAGGTATGTTAAAGTGCCTATGTTTTATGGGTAAAGTATGATTTCATTATTATGTATATATGAACTCATGTTTCCTTTCCATATTTTTATAACCCTTACTGAGCTTTTTATGCTCATCCCAAGTTTTTTAAATGTTTTTCACAGGTCAAGGGAAAGGTACATGATGTGATGATAGTGTCAAGGAAGTGTCAAGAAAGAAGCCATGTTTTATTTTAAATATGTTTCCGTTGATTGAAAAAAATGAATACTATGTTTTATGTAACCACTTTGTTTAAATGTGGAATGTAATGCAAGTTTTATGATCTAATTCTCTAAACTCTAAACCTAAAAAGATCCTCAATGTGTAATCTTGTAATAACTCAAGATTAAGTAAGGTTTAAGGCTGGGGCCTTATACCTGTCCCATTAAAATGGGAGAAGGTTGGATTTTCAAAACCCATGGGTGCTGTTATATCATCCACCCATGTCGGATGTGGCTTGCCGTCAGGTAGGATTGCCACTTGTCGAGTTTCCAAAGCCTCAAGGCAGGCAATGAGAGCGGTGATTGTATCATCTTGGCAGGTTTTCCTATCTTGATGAGGATATCTGACCACCAGTGTGTTGGAAGGCTCTTCAACATGGTAAGAAGACCCAACAGCTCGTGGAGCGGCTGGTGGGATGACTTTCAGGACTATCGGGGCAACGACCTATGGAGTGGTCAGGGGAACCTGAGGTGGGTCCCAAGGAGGGTTATCACACAACTCCGATGGATTTGGTGATACATATCATACTCACTTTCTATAAAATCTAGCCTCTACTCTATCTATATGGGAAGGATGGTTAAGGTCACTAGGACACAACTCGCCAGGGGGAGGTTGTACCTACCCCTGCTTCCCTGGTTGGGGATTACTCTAATCTGGTTGCCATTCCACAACATGTTCAATGATAAGTTCATTGACCATCTTTTTATGTTCTATGAGCTATTGATGCAATGCAGCCTTTTTAGGGTAATCTTCTATCTTTTTCACTAATCTAGGCAGGCCATAGGGTTTGACGGTCTTAGCCTTCTATTTACCCTTATTGGGGTCCTGACAAAATAATAATAACTCAGAAGGTGTATGAAGGCCCGGTAAATTTGTTTGTTGAAGAGTAACCCTACACAAAGGATCCAATAGTTGTGGAACCACCCTAGGGGTTAAGTTCTCTTCGATGAGTCCTAGCTTGGTTTCTTCCTTTAATAGGTCATCCATGTTAACTATGACTATTCCTGGAGGCATATCCTCAATATCACCTAACAAGTTAGGTTGGCGCCAAATAGGCCTGAAATGAAGGGAGGCATACTGCCCCCAACCATGGATCTGGATGTGGGGGGAATCATCCTTAATAATTCAACAGAGAACTTTAAATATTTTTATGCATCATTTCTGGAGGGTCTGATGATGATCAGGTGACTCGGGGTGCTGAGCCAGGGGAAACACGGCCAACTCGACCAGGTGGCGTTACTGGCCAGCATTTTTATAGTGTTCCCGACTCTTGGGGTAAGCTAACCGCTGACAACGGAGACAGAAATTCACCATCCCAAAGTTTTGGAGGAATAAATTAACCTCATTCTGTGTAAGGGAGTTTGGAATGTTGAATTTTGAAGTTTCAGTTGTCCAAAATATCTCTGGGAAATGTATCATCGTGAGAATTTCCCACAAATGTCTCGGCTCAAACTCAGGATCCAACCCCTGATTTCCCCACTCTTCGACTGGAGGAGGTTGTGGGAATGATATTGGAACTGAATTGGACTATTGTGATGGTAGATTGGTCGGTGGAGAGTGCAACTCATGTGCTAACAAGCTTCCATGTCTTGGGTTGTCTTCCGAAGAATGCATTGATTACGCCACCACATCCCTGTAAGATGGACTAATGACCAATGCTTCCCACGTACGGGTTGTGGTCATTGGTAGTGGTTCATGATGTTGATTGTCCTACATTGGTCCCCAGAACAACTCTACATGATCTCTTGTTGAGGTAGATAATGATCTTATTGATAATTAAGAGGATTGCATGGTCAGGCCCTATAAAGGGGCCAAATATTCCTCCTCCTGTATGTATCTTCAAAGGGACATAGGGATTTGGTCGACCTCATTTTCTGAAAGGATGAGGCCGATATACCTCCCCCCCCATCCCCTAACATAGAGGATCGGGGTGAAGGTTCCATCATCAAGTCGCACTCTGCTATTGAATCTGAAAAATAGACGAGCTTCATTGCGGTTTGAGGCTTCTTAGGATTCTTCCTCTGGCGGTGACGACCCTCCCTCATTCCCCAATATAGTTCTTCAGGGCAGGATAGATTTTGGGGATAGGGGGGACCTCCATCTGGGTTGGTTCTAGAGCAGGGAGGGCCTCCATCTAGATTGGTACTAGAGAAAAGAGGGCCTCCTTTGGATTGGTGCTAGAGCGGGGAGTTCCTCCACTTATATTGGTGCTAGAGAGGGGAGGGCCTCCACTTGGATTGGTGATATAGTGGGGAGGACCTCTGATTGGACAAAACAGGGTGTGAGGATCACCCAAGAAAATTTCAAATGGAACAAAGGGAGGACCTCTATGATTGAGGGTGTTGTAGTGGGGTGGGACTCTACTGGAGTTGGTAAACACATGAGGAGGGCCTCCATGGTGGTCGTCTATAGCACGGGGAGGACCTTCATGTTGACCATATCTTGTAGTTGTGGTATGAGGGCCTTTATTCTAACTATAATAGATATGGGAAATACCTTTTTGATGACCATCGGTGAACTGGGGAGGGCCTATACTGAAGTCAATGAGAACACAGGGAGGCCCCCCATGCTGGTGGGTGATAGGGAAAATAGGATCCTCACATTGATAACCTAGTAGGCAAGGAAAATTCTCATACCTGAGACCAGGAGAATAGGGAGGACCTTCGCTCTGAGTGTTGATGAAGCAGGGAGGGCCTTCGCTAGATTTGATTATGGTGGCATGGGTAGCACCACCATGCTGGATATGGGAGTAGGTAGGACCTCCACTATGTCTGATGATCATACGAGGAGGACCTCTGTACTGGATTTTATCATCACGGATCAGTCCACGATGACTGTCGCTTTCACTAGGGACCGGGGAGGTCAACTCGACCTACTTATGAGGTGGTTTGTGCCTTACTCCAGACCAGACATTGAAGCATCTCTACTCTGGGATAGGGAAGTTCCCCTACTCTAGTAAAACAATAGGGGCAGTAGTGCATTCTAGAAGTGGCTCGGGCCATAGGAGCTGTGGAAGATGATCCCCCATGGTGGGGGTCTTATTGATATTTCATCATATGTTGACGTCGGTTTAGAAAAACTAGGGATGGTTGTATAGGGGTATGTACCACTTGCTTCTTGATCTATGGGACCAATAGGCGATGCTGACACAGCCGGGTAGGATCCCTCCTCAGCAGCTCCCTGGCTGAAGTCCTAGTCGAGTAGACTCGGACATCCCTTACATAATCCATATAAGGGATGAAATCATAAGAGTTCTTCAGGGATAGGATCCTAAAGTTGTTTAAGGTCGGAGTGGGGAGAAACGGCTCCCTATTCATCCCTTGGGGGTGGTAGTGCTGGCAAGGTACGGAAGCCTCCAGGTCTTTCCAGGCCATGTCTTTTTTTGGGATAACCCCATTCTATTAATATTGAAGAACAATAGTGTTAATTACCCTCTTATGAATAAATTCAAAGGGATATAAGGTTTATGGGTTCCCGGTAGTCGTGGTTGCGGAAGTTTCCGCAGAAGAGATGGAGACTTGTTGGATTACCATGTTGACATTGCCCCTGCCTCTGTGTCTGTGGGCAGGAGCTGATCGGTTTCCTATAGCTTGAGCATGGGTTCTGAAAAGTAGGAAAATTCATCCATCAGTATAGAAAACAGGAAATTGATGCCAAGTGCCTCAGCATCATTCAGTATTCCATGATTGTATAGAAAGATCAACGCTGACAATGTCGCAGACTGAGATGCCCAATGATCAACTACCCCAAATCCTGGTGAGTTTCACACCAAGCCCACTATTTTCTTGGTAGGACCTGGTTCCAGATAGTTGGTGTAACGACCCAATATTTTTGAGTAGTATATTAACTTACTCTTAATGATTTAATAGAAATGTTAATGGTTAATGCTAATAGGAGTCGATGGCTTCATCCAGTAGACTCGAACCTAATGAAGCCCACTTATCAGAGCTTGGGAAGGAGGTGGCATCTTTGGGCTTCGCTTTGGACCAAGCCCAAGCAGAAATCCAGCATGTCAAGATTGAACGGAAATGCCTACGGGAGAAGTTCAAGTTAGTAGAGATTACTACTAGGGCAATGTTATCTGAGCCTCCCTCAGATTCTCTCACCATAGCACACCTTACACTTAGGTCATATGTCAGTGTTATAAGGGGCTATGTAACGAGACCCTAGCTTCCTTGTGTAATCCTTTGGGATGAATGAATTGAGATTTCTTCCTTTAGTGATGTTTGTGAAATTTCAAATGTCTGGATAATTTTAGGATGTATTTTATTGATGAATTTTGAAAAAAGGATATTTTAAAATATTTATGTAAACCCTAAATAATTAATGATGTGTACTGATTTTCAAAAAATGGTCTTCTGCAAAAGTGTTTAGTAAGGAATTTGGAGTCTAATAAGATCAAATTAATTTTTGATGAATAGTAAATTATGAATAGTGATTTTACACTTAAGATTAGTAATGTGACCAAATGGATTAGTAATTTCACTCAAAGAAAGTTTTAATATAATTTAGACACCTTGATTAAGTAGTGAGATTCAATAAAATAGGTAAATAACGGTTTCATAAATTATTAATCAAGTATTAGTTTTTTTGGGTGAATAGTGTTTTTTAATTAAAAATTTAATTAAAAATAATTATAAAATTATTTTTATAAAATGGACTTTATTTTTGAACTCAGCGCATCAATATTATGTTATGGTAATTTTTGGGGATTTTTCTGAAAAAATGAATTCTCGAGGAATAGTGCTTTTATTTAAAAATTAAATTAAAAATATTTAGAAAATTATTTTTTTAAAATGGATTCCAAATTTTTAATAATATCATCGATATTTGGTTAAGGTTAAATTTTGGGATTTTTCTGAGAAAGATGAATTTTTCAGTGAATAGTAAAAATGCAGTTTTAGGGTTTCGGTATGTTTAATGACATCATAATTGTGTCATGATGATGTCATGAGATGTTTTTAGGGTTGTCCAGCCAAATGTGATGAATTATTGTATTGGGGGCCCCATGTGTCCTAACTCCATGGTAAATTCCATGGGAGAGCACATGGTTTTGAGAAAAGCACTTGTGAGGTGTCCCTTGGCCATTAATGCCTTGTCCCCTCACTTTCCCTATAAATACCCACCCTTACCTCCTTTAGTTTTCACTCACAACTCTCCCCCAACGAAGTTATGGTCTCCTTACCTCCCAAGGAGTCCTCCCAAGGTGGCCCCAAGCCCTCAAGGTCCAAACCTTTGAGTTTTAAGAGTTGCGTTTAAGGTAAGGGATCCGACCTTTCTCTTTCTTTTCATGTAATCTCCTTTATGTCATTCCCTTTATGCTCTATGTTCTTATGTGAGAGGATATTATTTTATATTACTCTTACTTCCCTTTTCATGTTTATATTATGAGAGATCTCCTTTTACTCTCATCATTTCGTTTTATGAAAGTTTAAGTGACGCCGTTAGGCTGCCGAATTTTTAAGGGATTCTTTCACCCTTCTCATTTTTTTTAAGTTCTATTTTCATGTCAAGTCTTTAAAGTTACTTTTTATTATGTTGGGGTATGATCTATATATCTATCATACTTATCTCTTATGATCATATTATGAGAGACCCTATTTGATCTTGTCAAATCATTTTTATTGAAGTTTAAGTGAAACCGTTAGGCTGCCGAATTTTTGGTAAGAGAAATCTTATTTTTGTCTTACTTCCATGTTTTTCATTTCAAATTGTATGTCCTTCAAATTTCATTACCATGATTCATATCCTTTATATTTTTTACCTATACTTTTTGTATAGATCATTTATGAGTGGGTGACCCATGTCCCCTCTCTTTTTAACGTTTTCTAAAACCCTGTAACGTAGCTGTTATGCTGCAGAATTTTTGTCTCAAAATGCCTCTCTCTTTTTCTCAAAATTATTTTATGTTATTAAGTGAATAATCAGAGATCTTATTTCTAAAGGGGTATTCACATATATATCAAAATTTTCTATTTTAAATTCTGGGATTTACATACATGAAACCCGCTTTCCCTTCCCGTGGGTTTAAAGTGACATAATGATCATGTCATTAAAGCAGTTTTTAAAACGTTATGATTATGAAATGAAACCCATTTATTTTATGCTATATGGGTTGTTTATGAAATGATTTATGATGATATATGTGTCTCACATGATAATAAATACATGTCAAGGGTGTTCCCAGATAGCACTCCAATGCATTGGGTAAATACTTAATCTCTAGAGATGACTTTTTAGACTGATACCTTGGTGAATAACCTTGGTAATTTTTAATGACACCTTGGGGATGGACCTTGGTGAAACGAAATGATTGTCAATATTAAATGTTGCAGCCACATCTTCAAGTTATGAAAAATGTTATTTTTATTATGATATATCTCATTATTTCTTTCTCATGCCTTAAAGTTCTTTTCATGACCTTATTGAAGTATCTCAAGTTCACATGTAAAATGTTTCTCTTTTTTCCCTTATTGGGCCTTCTCCTCACCCTTTCTTTTGATGTATGTCCCCAGGTTATGAGATGCAGTAATTAACCTAGGATGAACTTAAGGAGAAGCCTTTCAAGTGTTTAAGAAGAATGTAATATGTTGTTTTCATGTATTATGTTCCTTGTTTCCAAGACACTAAACCTTAAAGATCCTCTGTTCCGTGTAATGAAATGAAAGTTTATGTTATAAAAAGACGGGATGCTATAGTTGGTATCAAAGGGAGGTTTAGTTATTTGTGGAAATTAGGATATAAAAACTTTAGGAATAACCCTATAGAAAAGATTAAATATAGGAAAACTTCCTTGTATTTTGTTAAGTATTGAGTAAGTGGTTTATCAAACAAATACATCCCTATATGGATACGAGCAGGTAGAGGCAGCTCTGGCACAGATGTACATAGGGGTAAACCTGAAAACACCGCTTTGAGCTAGAATCGAATGGCAACTGGTGCACGATAACGGGCCTTGCTGCACTCTTGGTTACAACACTCCCGGGGGATATGTTTGGTTAATCACAAGATTTTTATGAATCATTATGAAGGAATTATAGAGAAATGTAATTGTCTAAGAATGAAGTCTTAGTTAAAAGATTCATAAATGAAATAAGTTTCTCACTAAAGTTTTATTCTTTTAGAAAATGGAGGGCAATAGGAGGAACCGTGCAGATGGTGATCGCAACGCACCATGTGCTGATGGCCCTCTGATGGAAGCCGGAATGGAAACATTCATGCGAATGATGAACCAACTGACTCAAGTTATGAGTAATAACTTGAATCACGCTAAGAGGCCGATCTCACCACGAAGGGAACAACATTCTGTTTATTCCTTCATGCGTCAACTACCACCATCATTCAGTGGATCTACTAACCCTTTGGTTCCGGAACAATGGATAAGATCCATTGAAAAGATCTTTTCTGTACTCCTTTGTTCAGAACAAGAAAAAGTCACCCTTGCTGTTTATCGCCTAGAGGGAGAAGCTGATCAGTGGTGGCCACTGGTCAAAAACACGAATCCTAGAGGAGAGATGGAAGCTATGGAGTGGGAAGAATTCTGGGGAATATTCTTTAACAAGTATTTCCCTCGTTTCATGATAACGATAATGGAGAAAGAGTTTCTCGAGCTGAAGCAGAAGCAGAAAGAATCTGTCGGAAGCTATGAGATGAACTTCACCCGACTTTCACGATATACCTCTAGCTTTGTCATGGATCCAAGTGGGAAGGTTGATAGATTTTTTCAGTGGACTAAGACCTCATCTGCGGAAGAATTTAGCCAACCGGGACTACGATAGCTATGAGGAGATCGTGCGGAGTGCAATGAAAGTGGAGCTGGAGTTTGGTGAGACACAGTGGTCTCATAAATCAAATGACAATAAGAGATCATTGGAGCCGAGTTTAGGGAAGAATTTTGATCAGGGAAGAGGTGGAAAGCAAATGAAACTTACCACATGCAATAAATGTGGGAAGAAGCATCCGAGGAACTGCTTGTTCGGAAGTGGAAAGTGATACAAGTGTGGAAAAGGAGGCCATATTGCTCGGAATTGTCGTAGTGAGGTGAAGCCTCAACTCCCCAACACTAACGACAGAGGAAATATGGTTCTGGCATTACCCGAAGTCCATTGCTTCAAGTGTGGACAGCTTGGGCACTATGCTAATCTATGTCCAAATCCAAGGGCAGTGGAGGGGAATCACCATCAACCTCAGCAAAGGACAGGGGAGCAAAGTCATGCTTTTTCTATCACAACAACTGAAGTTGAAGCTCCGAATGATGTGGCAGTAGGTACTCTTATTGTCCTCTCAAAACTAGCAACTACTTTGTTTGATTCCGGTTCTACGCATTCCTTTATTTCTTCCAATTTTCCAAAGAATATAGAATCAATCCCCGAATTGCTTGAGGTAGAGTTGTCAGTCAAGACTCCAAGTGAGATTATCCATGCATCAACAGTGTTTAGAGACTCTAGTGTTTACTTTAGTTAGCACAATCTTATCACAAATCTAGTAGTCATTCCCATGTTGGAATTCGACGTTATACTAGGGATGGACTGGCTCTCAAAGTATAATGCTAAGATCAAATGCAGAAGTAAGGAAATCTCAGTAGTCTTGAATAAATGACCTATAGTTATCTTCCAAGGAGAGATATCCCAAACTGATCCCTATCTAGAAGCACCTCCTATAGATTTCTTTATGGAGTTAATCGGTGATGATGAAGAAGGAAAAGGGAGCATAAAAATAGAAGATGTTCCAATTGTTCAGGAATACATGGATGTATTTCCTGAGGAGTTACCTGGACCTCCCCTAGAAAGAGAGGTAGAGTTCTCCATTGAACTCGTACCTGGATCACAACCGATATCAAAGACCCCGTATAGAATGGGAAATGTGGAGCTAGAAGAGTTAAAGAAACAACTCCAAGACTTGTTGGATAAGAGGTTTATCTGACCGAGTGTGTCTCCTTGGGGGGCACCAGTTCTCTTTGTGAAGAATAAGGATGGATCAATGCGACTATGCATTGATTATAGAGAACTGAACGGGATCACATTGAAGAATAGATATCCTCTTCCAAGAATTGATGATTTATTTGTCCAACTTCATGGGGCTCAATTCTTCTCTAAGGTTGACCTTCAATCTGGTTATCATCAACTGAGGGTGAAGAAGGAAGATATTCCAAAGACTGCCTTCCGATCACGATATGGGCATTATGAGTTTACTATTATGCCCTTCGTCTTGACTAATTCTCCTGCTATTTTCATGGATTTGATGAATAGAGTCTTTAAGGACTACCTTGATAACTTTTTGGTAGTCTTTATTGATGATATTTTTATATATTCAAAAAGTTGTGAGGAGCATGAAGATCATCTGAGGGTTATTTTGAAAACTCTACGGAAGGAGAGGCTCTTTGGAAAGTTCAGCAAGTGTGAGTTTTGGTTACAACAAGTGGATTTCTTGCGGCACATCGTAACCAATGAAGGAATCTCGGTTGACCCTACAAAGACAATGGTTGTGGAGGATTGGCCTCAACCCACAAAAGTAACTGAGATTCGTAGTTTCCTTGGTTTAGCAGGATATTATAGGAGGTTTGTGAAAAAAAATTCATGTATTTCTAATCCACTAACCAAGTTGACTCGAAAAGGAGTTAAGTTCATCTGGACAAAGGAATGCGAGGAAAGTTTCCAAGAGCTGAAGAAGATATTGGTTACTGCACCGGTGTTAACACTACCCTCTATTGGAGAAGGATTCGTTATTTTTAGCGATGCCTCTCTGAAAGGGCTTGGGTGCATCCTCATGCAAAATGGCAAGGTAATTACTTATGCATCTCGACAGTTGAAGATTCATGAACAGAATTATCCTACGCATGATCTAGAGCTGGCGGCAGTTGTTTTTGCTCTAAAGATATGGAGGCACTATCTTTATGGGGAGAAATGTGATATATACAATGACCACCAAAGTCTAAAGTATATTTTCACATAGAAAGAATTGAACATGAGACAAAGGATATGGTTGGAGCTTATTAGGGACTATGATTGTTCAATTCATTATCACCCTGGAAGAGCAAATAAAGTCGCAGATGCGTTAAGCAGGAAGGACCCTGTTGTTCTGCCAACGATGAGGATCCTAGGAGATCCCTTGATTAAAGATCTAGTAAAATTGGACATGGGAATTATAAGGAAAGGGACATAATCAACCCTATCCCAAATGATTTCTCAGCCTTCATTACTAGAGAAGATCAAGAAGGCTCAAAAAGAAGATCATTTACTGTAGGAGAAGTTAGAGGCTGTAAAATATGGGAAGTTCCCTGATTTCAATATTGATCAGGAAGGTGTATTGAAATTTCGTACAAGAATATGTGTTCCATCTAGTCCGGAGATAAAGAACTGATGGATGAAGCTCATAGCTCTACTTTCTTTATAAATCCAAGAAGCACTAAAATGTATAGAGACCTTCGTGATCATTATTGGTGGGATAACATGAAGAGGGAGATTGCTGATTACACTACAAGGTGCCTGGTGTGTCAACAAGTAAAAGCAGAATGACAACTTCCTAAGGGGGTATTACAACTGCTACCCATACCAGTATGGAAGTGGGATAATATCACTATGGACTTTGTAACTGGTCTCCCGAAAACATCCAAAGGGAACAATGCGATATGGGTTATTGTGGACCGTCTCACCAAGACCGCCCATTTTATCTCTATTCGGGAAGATTTCTATCTGGATCAACTTGCCAAGATATACGTGAAGTAAGTGGTAAGGCTGCATGGGGTACCACTATCCATCATGTCTGATCGTGATCCAAGATTCACATCAAAATTCTGGAGAAGTCTTCAACATGCTTTGAATACTGAATTGAATTTTAGTACGGCCTATCATCCTCAAACTGATGGACAATCTGAAAGGACTATTCAGACACTCGAAGACATGCTGAGATTATGCTCAATGGAATTTAAAGGTGGGTGGGATCAACACCTCCCATTAGTTGAGTTCTCCTATAACAACAGCTTCCATTCGAGTATTCAGATGGCACCCTATGAAGCTCTGTATGGAAAGCGATGTAGAACTCCTACTTGTTGGGATGAAACTGGTGAGAGAAAGCTTCTTGGGCCTGATCTCGTGCAAGAGATGACAGAACAGGTTCATGCCATCCAACAACACATAAAGGCTACTCAGAGTCGGCAGAAGAGCTATGCTGACAATCGTTGAAGGGACTTGGAGTTTGGTGTTGGCGACAAAGTCTTCCTTCGAATTTCTCCATGGAAGAGAGTCATGTGGTTTGGGAAGAAAGGGAAGCTCAGCCCTAGGTACATTGGCCCCTATGAAATCCTTGATCGCATAGGATCAGTGGCCTATCGTCTAGAACTTCCACCGAACCTAGCTCAAGTTCACAATGTCTTCCATGTATCTCTCTTGAGGAAGTACATACCCGACCCTTTGCATGTACTGAACCCAGAGGTGGTACAACTGGAACATGACCTCTCTTATGAAGAGAAGCCAGTGGAGATCTTAGACCGTAGAGACAAGGTTCTACGAAACAAGACTACCCACCTTGTGAAAGTGTTGTGGAGGAATCATAAATATGAATAAGCGACTTGGGAGCCTGAGGGAATGATGAAGCAAAAGTACCCTCACCTTTTCGACTAGGCCTCAAGTATAAATTTCAGGGACGAAATTTATTAAGGGGGGAAGAATTTAACGACCCAACATTTTTGAGTAGTATATTAACTTACTCTTAATTATTTAATAGAAATGTTAATGGTTAATGCCAAGAGGAGTCGATGGCTTCATCCAGTAGACTCGAACCTTATGAATCCCACTTATCAGAGCTTGGGAAGGAGGTGGCATCTTTGGGCTTCTCTTTGGACCAAGCCCAAGCCGAACTCCAGCGTGTCAAGCATGAACGGAAACGCCTACGGGAGAAGTTCAAGTTAGTAGAGATTACTACTAGGGAAATTTTATCTAAGCCTCCCTCAGATTCTCTCACCATAGCACACCTTACACTTAGGTCATATGTCGGTGTTATAAGGGGCTATGTAACGAGACCCTAGCTTCCTTGTGTAATCCTTTGGGATGAATGAATTGAGATTTCTTCCTTTAGTGATGTTTGTGAAATTTCAAATGTCTGGATAATTTTAGGATTTATTTTATTGATGAATTTTGAAAAAAGGATATTTTAAAATATTTATGTAAACCCAAAATAATTAATGATGTGTAATGATTTTCAAAAAATGGTCTTCTGCAAAAGTGTTCAGTAAGGAATTTGGAGTCTAATAAGATCAACTTAATTTTTGATGAAAAGTAAATTATGAATAGTGATTTTACACTTAAGATTAGTAATGTGACCAAATGGATTAGTAATTTCACTCAAAGAAAGTTTTAATATAATTTAGACACCTTGATTAAGTAGTGAGATTCAATAAAATGGGTAAATAACGGTTTCATAAATTATTAATCAAGTATTATTTTTTTCGGGTGAATAGTGTTTTTTAATTAAAAAATTAATTAAAAATAATTATAAAATTATTTTTATAAAATTTACTTTATTTTTGAACTCAGAGCATCGATATTATGTTATGGAAATTTTTGGGGATTTTTCTGAAAAAAATGAATTCTCGATGAATAGTGATTTTATTTAAAAATTAAATTAAAAATATTTAGAAAATATTTTTTATAAAATGGAGTTCATATTTTTAATAAGAGCATCGATATTTGTTTAAGGTGAAATTTTGGGATTTTTCTGAGAAAGATGAATTTTTCAGTGAATAGTAAAAATGCAGTTTTAGGGTTTCAGTATGTTTAATGACATCATAACTGTGTCATGATGATGTCATGAGATATTTTTAGGGTTGTCCGGCTGAAGGTGATGAATTATTGTATTGGGGGCCCCATGTGGCCTAACTCCATGGTAAATGCCATGGGAGAGCACATGGTTTTGAGAAAAGCACTTGTGAGGTGTCCCTTGGCCATTAATGCCTTGTCCCCTCACTTTCCCTATAAATACCCACCCTTTCCTCCTTTAGTTTTCACTCCCAACTCTCCCCCAACGAAGTTCTGGTATCCTTACCTCCCAATGAGTCTTCCCAAGGTGCCCCCAATCCCTCAAGGTCCAAACCTTTGAGTTTTAAGAGTTACGTTTAAGGTAAGGGATCCGACCTTTCTCTTTCTTTTCATGTAATCTCCTTTATGCCATTCCCTTTATGCTCCATGTTCTTATGTGAGAGGATGTTATTTTATATTCCTCTTACTTCCCTTTTCATTTTTATATTATGAGAGATCCCCTCTTACTCTCATCATTTCGTTTTATGAAAGTTTAAGTGACGCCGTTAGGCTGCCGAATTTTTAAGGGATTCTTTCACCCTTCTCATTTTTTTTAAGTTCTATTTTCTTGTCAAGTCTTTCAAGTTACTTTTTATTATGTTGGGGTATGATCTCTATATCTATCATATTGATCTATTATGATAATATGATGAGATACCCTATTTGATCTTGTCAAATCATTTATATTGAAGTTTAAGTGACGTCGTTAGGCTGCCGAATTTTTGGTAAGAGAAATCTTATTTTTGTCTTACTTCCATGTTTTTCATTTAAAATTGTATGTCCTTCAAATTTCATTACCATGATTCATATCCTTTATATTCTTTCCCTATACTTTTTTTATAAATCATTTATGAGTGGGTGACCCATGTCCCCTCTCTTTTCAACGTTTTCTAAAACCCTGTAACGTAGTCATTATGCTGCAGAATTTTTGTCTCAAAATGCCTCTCTCTTTTTCTCAAAATTATTTTATGTTATTAAGTGAATACTCAAAGACCTTATTTCTACAGGGGTATTCACATATATATCAAAATTTTCTATTTTAAATTCTGGGATTTACATACATGAAACCCGCTTTCCCTTCCCGTGGGTTTAAAGTGACATAATGATCATGTCATTAAAGCAGTTTTTAAAACGTTATGATTATGAAATGAAACCCATTTATTTTATGCTATATGGGTTGTTTATGAAATGATTGATGATGATATATGTGGCTCACATGATAATAAATACATGTCAAGGGTGCGCCCAGATAGTGCTCCAATGCATTGGGTAAAGACTTAATCTCTAGAGATGACTTTTTAGACTGATACCTTGGTGAATAACCTTGGTAATTTTTAATGACACCTCGGGGATGGACCTTGGTGAAATGAAATTATTGTCAATATTAAATGTTTCAGCCACATCTTCAAGTTATGAAAAATGTTATTTTTATTATGATATATCTCATGATTTCTTTCTCATGCCTTAAAGTTCTTTTCATGACATTATTGAAGTATCTCAAGTTCACATGTAAAATGTTTCTCTTTTTTCCCTTACTTCGCCTTCTGCTCACCCTTTCTTTTGATGTATATCCCCAGGTTATGAGATGCAGTAATTAACCTAGGATGAACTTAAGGAGAAGCCTTTCAAGTGTTTAATAAGAATGTTTTATGTTGTTTTCATGTATTATGTTCCTTGTTTGCAAGTCACTAAACCTTAAAGATCCTCTGTTCCATGTAATGAAATGAAAGTTTATGTTATAAAAAGATGAGATGATATAGTTGGATCTGGTGACACGCTTATCAATTGATGTCTAAAACTCTACTAATCTTTATATTGAGGAGAATAATTCTCATCGAGTTCACCATTTCTGTTTCTGATGCTTTCGTTGAGGCTCATGCATCCGTCTGTGGAGGATGTGTTGGTTGTTTGTTGCCTCGTATTCCCACTTCCCAAATATGGGAGGCATCCATCACTTCTTTAGGCACATTTTATCCTTGATTGAAATGGGATTATGGTATTTCAGTCTCTCCTTCTGTGGATTCCACCCCAGAATTTTTCGCCTAGTCTGAGTCCCCCTTAAAGATTAATATGTTGTTCATGAAACTCTTCCCAGTTCCATGTCTTTGCATATGCCAGTTAATTACACTTCTTCTATCAAGATATTCCATGGGGTTAAGTCAGGGCAGCAACTTTTAGTCGGGGGTGTAGTCACATTGGGCATCACTGGCGTGTTTGGGTGATGAAACATTGGTACACCTGGATCTCTTTCCCTTATGATAGGTCTTCTCGAGGGCGTGGAAGACTGATTCATACCACGTCGAGTGCGGGGAATTTTATGCCATAGGCATTTCCTTGAGGTTTTCCTCAGCTTCTCATGTTTAACAGGGGGTTTGTCGCGATTTTAACATCTAGCAGAGACAGATCGGACCGATCAGAACACTGATGGGAGTGAATCAGATGGGTATATCCCTAGGAGGGAGCACCTGAGTGGTTTACTAGATGGGGGTCAAGAAGCCTAATAAGTATAGATTCAAGAATGATTGGGTCCCAAAAAAGACGACACCAAGGTTTACCATTGGTTGGGATTCAACCTCAAGGAGGCTTCCTACATACCATGTCTAGGAGATAGGGATCAAAACCCACATAGTTTGAGAGGGTAAATCATGGGATCAGGGTGTACATCATAGAAAAAAATCCAAATATATGATGGGGATTACGTGTGGTTAGTGGCCTGAATGGATGGAATAATTTCACCAGGATGTGGCGGCCCGGGTGGAATCAGGACAGATATGGATTGAGTGTAAAAGGATGGGGTAATAGGGGATGAAGTTGATGTGAAGATAATAGTTATATAGGGTTGGAACCTCAGAGAGTCTTACTACATATCCCCGTAGTGGGGAATAAAAGTCCATGTAGTTTGGTTATGGGGGGATGGGACACATGAGGAGGTGACCCGTGAGAATGGAATTCATGTATGTGGACTCGAAGGGACTATAACCTTCAGGTTAAGGCATGATCTTCCTGAAACAAAAAGGCTCGAGGGAGAGACCAGGATGGAACATGGATGATTGGATTGAACCTCAGGGAGGATTCTGACATATCCTCGTAGCAAGGAATCAAAGTTAATGTAGCTCTGGAATGGGGCATAGAATCGGGGTGTACACAAGGGATAAAAACCAGAAGACATGCTGGGACTTATGCATGGTTAGAAACCTGTCGCAAGAGGGACACTCTTGGTTGAAGGAGTGTGAATTGAGTGTAGGGATTATGCATGTTTGGCATCCCAAGAAATAGTCTGAAACCACTAAATGGTGGACCAAGAATGTGGGGCCCAACAAAGGGGACCCGGAAGTTTACCAGTGTTTGGGGTTGAACCTTATGGAGGATTCCTATGTACCCTCACTAGGAGATAGGGATCAAAACCCATGTAGTTCAAAAACATACAGTTTAACATCTTGTGGGATGAAAGGGGCATACAGTTTAACGTCATGCAGGAAGAGGGTGAGCTGATGTTAAGTGTTCAGGACCAATGGGTGATGGGATTGAACATCGGGGAGGCTTTCTATATACATTTCCTGGAAAGCTCAAAGATCAAAGTCCATGTAGTTTGAAAAAAAGTGGAGGAATAGGGCTTACACAATAAGATGGATCATAGAGTATGTTATGGTGGATGCTTACTCTAATCCCGTGTGATTCATGCTTGGTTTGAGAAGCAAGAGATAACAAAGACCTGATGATCATGTTGCAAAAGGTGCATCTGTGAGGAATGGAACGGGGCTTATGCATAGTTAGCGGCCTATGAAGATGGATATTGGGAATTACTCTAGGATGGAGGCTCGATGAGAAAGGAGGGTGTCCGAACATATGAATAGGATATGGTCATCACACGTGAATCATCCCATTAGAGGGTGTCAGGACTTACGTAGAGACTACCTAAAGTTTGCATAGAGACAAAGCTCGGAGGGAGAGGGGAGTGAGAAGGCATGGGTGGCCACCCCCTTCACAGTCCTCTCTAGAATTATTGCTTATGCATTGATCATAGTTTAACATCATGTGTTGGGGATGCGGGTACTTTGAAGTTTAATTTCCTACAGCTTGGATGGTGAAGATTCATTCCTCACCCCTAGGACATACATAACTAATGCACTTTAACCCTTCATGAAGGGAAGGCACCAGCAATGTTGTATGGAGATGGGGTTGTGAAGTGATCCATTGAGGGGATCACATTAGCGTGGCTATGTGTAGAAGCAATATCCATTAACATGCCTATAACAAGAAGCATGAGGTAAATCAACTCAACATGAATCATCATCCAGGGGACTTTGAAATCACTTCATACAAGCTTACAGGGTCGCACGGGATAAGGGTTTGTGGATCAAGAGGCCTCACAGAGAGGGGATTCACAAATCTTAGGGGTTTTCAAATCACATGGGATTGGAGGGCATATGGATTTATAGATCTCATGGGTTCGCAGAGCACAGGGGCTCATAGAGCTCAAGTCTTCGCAGATCTCATGGGCTCGTGGAGCACAGGGGCTCGCAGAGCACAAGGATTCGTAGAGCTCATGGGCTCATAGATCACAGGGGATTGAAGATCACAAGAATTTGCAGAGCTCATGGGCTCACAGAGCGTAGGGGATTGTAGAGGATATGACTTTACAAAGAGAAGAACTTTGTGAAGCATAGTGTCCCAACCTAAGCATGGATTACACGCGTTTTTGGAGGGTGCTTCGCGAAGCTTGGGTGCTTTGCAAAGTCCTGAGTACCCAAGGGGGGATCCTTCCTTTGAGATGGACCATAGGCTCCAAGAAGGGAATCCCTATATAAAGAGGGGGTAAATTTGAATAAAGGGAAATGGATTTTTCAATGATAAATTACCTCAGATAATTCATTTTTCTGATGGTTCAAAGAGAAAAGGGTGCTTAGTGATTTTGGGAATTTGGATGATGAAAGGTCAGGGTCCTGGTCCTTTGGAATGGGGAGCTAGGTATTTATAGCCACCAGGGGGGCACAATGCTTTGAGGGAGCGTTACAAAGTAACTTTCATTTTTCCATCAAAGAAAAATTACGTCAAGTTTATCAGATCCATGAAGTCGACCATCATCCCCTCTATAGTGCAGAGGCTTCCTTCGTTCCCTCCTGACAGTTGTAAAGGCTTATGTCAAGTTCATAGGGCTCACGGAGGCAACCGTCCTTCCATCCACAGCACAGAGGCTTCCGTCAAGTTTGTCGTAACCACATATTCAAACGTCACTTTCCTCTATGGTGGGCACAGAGGAGGCCTTGGCTTTGCACCGATTTTCGTGCTAAAGGGATTTTCAAAGGTATTTCCTTCATGAGGGTGCTTCATTTGCAAGGGTTCTTCACAAAGTAGCTCCTTTTGGCACCATTTAGTGTGCTTTGATTATTTTTTCCGATGCACATATTTTGGCACCAACATGATGTTTTTTATTTTTAGTAACAAATTTGAAGTAATATAATTTAAAAATAATATATAATGAAATAGAGATATAATATTTAATTAAAATATTTATGTATAAAAATATTTTTATTTGTTACATATTATTTTTATTAAAGCATGATATGATGTTTTTATAAGACTCAATGAAATATTTTAAAATTTATGAATTTATAAAATTAAATTCTTAGAATATAAATAATTAATTTCAGTGGTATTTGGTGAAGATCATTTAATATAAAAGTGATATTTTCAAAGAAATATTTTTTAAGTGTCATGTATTTTTTAATTAATCTTTACTAAATAATGGTTTTAATTAAATATATAGATAATATTTAAAATAAAATAAATTAATATCCATCTAATTGTTATTAATAGGAAAGTAATAAGAATAAATTCATCTTATGTTTAAAAGATATATTTTCCTAAAAATATTGTGAGATATACATGCTTATATTAAAATTAATTTTTATCAACTAGAAAATTGAGTTTAATAAAATAGTTTTCATACTTTTATTCATCATATTCAAATTTGTTCATAAGCTCATTTTCATTTTTAACATAAAAATAAGTTACCAAAGTAAATATTAGCTACCATTATAAAACGAATATTTTTCAAAGAAATGATTTTATAAAGGTTGTGTAAATTTTATCTAAATAAATTAAATTTATCTATTTCTGATGACTCTATGTATAAAAAACATATTACACTCATTTAATTAGTAATCTATAGGAAATAAGAATACAAACACTTAATGTAATAAAACATTTTTATACAAAAACAGTTTTTCTTATATCTTATCTTTTAATTTAAAAGTTATTTTTCCTCATATATAGAAATTGAATTACATTAAATGGAGTCCAAATTTGGATTCATTGTATAAAAATTTGGTAAGATTGTCCATCTTATATTTTTATTAAAAATGATAATTGTCATAGTACATATTTAATCAAGGTTAAAGGGTAAAAGGGTGTAATCCAACATGGATCAAATTTTGTAAAGTTTACATGAAACATATTCCTTCTAAATGAAATTTTTTTTGTGGTAAATTCAATCCTGCATCCCTCACCAACATTTCCTCACCTAGATTCTATATGATTTTGTCTTTACCACTCACATGACTTTAGTTTCCAAGGAAATGTCCCTCTTTTTCACCTATAAAAGGAGCTCACTTCCACTCACTTCAATAAACACTTATCCTTTTAATTTCCATTGAACCCCTACCCATTTTACCTTTATTAGGGTCCTATTCAACATTTAGTGTCCCTTGCTAACAAGAATGCATACCAAGTGCTCCATTTTAAAGAGTCCCTCTAAGGGAAGTATTAAGTCCTCAACATGAGTACTATCCACTCCCTAACCCTTTCTTCTCTATCTTTCCCCTCTAATCCCATTTTAAACATACTAAAATGATAAAATCAGTATAATTGGTATGCTTAAATTTTATTATGTTAATGGAATAGCCATTATCTATCTCTAACTAATTAATTGGGAAATGAAAGCATCGCTCATGTTATGTACATACCACAGCCTCCATGAATGATGTATTTCGTTTTTCATAGTCGCTTTACATAGATAGTTTTTAGAATGAATTTTATGAGTAAAAATGATATTCATTACATGATTAAGTTTCTAGAAAGATAAATCAGTCATTCTATTAACAACTAACCGATTATTAATATACTACCTTTTTTGTTAAAAATTATCAAAACAAGCTTATTGTTGATTTTATCTTCAGGAATCATAACTAAAACTCTCATAGAATGAAACCCTCACCTAGGGCTTCCTTTTACAATGGAGGGTACCCCATAAATCCTTATGGATCTCCAATGTGGGATTCAACTTCCCTTTTTCTAGCACTAGATTAATAATATATTATTATTAATGACACACTGTAAATGATTATTAATTAATTAATAATAAATATTAATTACTAACTGATAGTATTAATAATAATTAATAATAATTAACAACAATTAGTTAACTAATTAATAATTTGCATCAATTTTTTAATTAATTAATAATAATTTAATAATATTTAGTTAATTTATGATAATAATTATTAATATTTATTAGCAATTTAGTAGTAATTAGTATTATCAATTACTAATTAATTAGTAATTAATAATTAATTAATGGTATTTATTAGTAATTAATTAATAATTGATATTATTTAATAGTAATTTATATTATTAATTCATAATTAGTTAATAATTAGTGATTATTAATACTTATCAGAAATTATTAATAGTTAATTACTATTTAACTTGTAATTAATTAATTAATATCATTAATTTTTATCAAATAATTACTTGTAAAAACTTAAGATTATTTTTTAGTTAATATTTAATAATTATTATTATTTAATTACTAATTATTATTCATTTATCTAGTTACTAATTAAAAAATAAATATTATTAATTATTATTAAAAAAAATCTAATAAATATTTAAAATTATTATTTAGTTACTAATTTTAAAAAATAATCATTATTTAACTGCTAATTAATTAATAACTAACAATTATTAATAAAATTATTAAAAATAACTACTAATTATAATTATTAATTATTAATGAATTTTAATAAATTAATAATTATAAATAAATATTAATTATTATTTAATTATTATTATTAATTAAAAATTATTTAATTTGTAACTAATAGATAATTAATTAATAATTAGTAATTAATAATAATAATTAATAATTAGAAATAATTAGTTGGTTAATTAATAATAATTTAATAATAATTAATTAGTAATTAGTAATTTACTAATAATTATTATTAATTAGTAACTAAATAATGATATTAAATATTCATTAGTAATTGTTTAATAATTATTATTATTTATTAATTAATTAGTAATTAACTGGTTATTTATTATTTTTATAAAATAGTAATTAATATTTATTATAAATTAATATTATTAATTAGTAATTAATTGCATATGAGTTCCCATCGGGGGTTTAATTATTAATTAGTAATTAATTATAGACGGGTGTTGCTTGATTTGTATCCCATCGGGGGTTCAACCCTCGACTGATCATGATTTTCCCTCATTAAAAATTGAGGGGTCTATTTTGCCCAATCAGGCAGGCAGGAATTATTCTTACGCAATACAGGAGGGGCTTGCACTTTGCACGGGTGGTGGCAGGCGCCCTGCTTCAAGGTAAGGCTAGTGATGGATATTGGGTCACCCGTCAATGTGGCCATCGAACGGAGGGGGTCAGGCTTTGTGCATCTAGCAATTGGAACCCTAATCGATGGTAGGGTTGGCGATGGATTCAAGATAGGCGGCATAGGGTATGATGGTTTACACGATCTATGATAGGAATCTCGCTTGACGGTGGGGATGGTGACGAATAGGGTTGTCCACTAATGTAGAAGGTGGAGTGACATGCAGGTGGTGGTGGCCCAGTGAAGTTAGAGGGACGAAGGGGGGTAGTGGCCTTAGCAGAACATGGTGGTGCATAGGGTCAAGACATGGGAAGGCTGAAAAGAGAAAGAAAAAAAGGCCCTCTATGGTGAAGGAGGGCGATGCACTTGCAGTTGAGCATAGATGCAGCAAAAAAACGGCTTTTAGTAATTAATAAATAATTAATATTTTTTAATTTTTTAATTACTAATTATTTATAATGGGTTATTAATAATAATATATTATTAATCCAATTTTGAAAAAAGGGTGGTTGAATCCCACATTGAAAATCTATAAGGATTTCTAAGGGACCCTCCCTTATAAAAGGGAGCCGTGGGTGACTGTTTTAATTATATTATTTCAATTTCATTAATAAAATTAATGCTAGATTTAATAGTAGTTAAATGCTACTAAAAATATTGTTTTATATATATAATATGTAAATGGCATTACAAGAAACCAAACAACACACACACCTAGGCACCCGAGTGGGCAAGCCTCATCTATCCTCGTAATGAAGGACAAACACCCACCAGGCCTATTTATTACATATGATGGATCGAAAGCTCATTGAACAAAATGTCGTTATATGGATCGAATTCTCGGTGTATCGAAGGACTGACATGTGGATTTAAAGCCTATTGAAGAAGCCTACGTCATATCATGACACTAATAGAATTCGTTGTCTCCCCTCTGCCATTAGTCATTGAATCATGTTACCGGACAAAAAAATTTCATCACCACTACTAAGAATCAATATATCATGTTTCCCTATGATGCACCATGGTATGACACTCCTCCAACCACAAAAACTATATGGGAAGAGGGCCTCAATTATTTTTATAAATCCTAGATTCATTGATGCTCTCAATGATTTTGACCCTGGTTAAAGGAGAAAGGTGTTGGATACCCTAACTCATTTGGTTTTCCTTGATTTTTTTAGTTTTAAAATTTTTATTTTTATTTTGTTACGTATTGTTTATGTAAAAAAATTAGTATAATTTAAATTTTTACATATCCACCATTACTTATATTAATTTAATATAAAAAAAATAACTAAAACCTTCACTCATGACCCCATTTTATAAGGGTGGGTACCCTTGAAAACCTTTTGGAATTTCAATGTGAGATTCAGCATCCCACTTTCCAACACTAAATTAATAATATATTATTATTATTAAAACATTATAAATAATCAGTAATTAATTAGTTACTAATTAATTTATAATTAATTAATAATCTAGGTCATTGCATTTGGATGTAAATACCAATGTTATGAGGGGTTATTTTGTTCAGGTGAAATAATAGACGAATCTTGGAGCTAGACCATCTGCTAGCGTTGGGGTGTTAGTAGCTAGGAAAGGTCAGTTTTGTTTTGGTTTCCCTTTTAGGTTATTAATTAAATATAGATTTAATGTGTTTCTTTTCTTGTTTTCTTTGTTTTATTTATCCCCTAGTCTTTGTTTGACCCTTATGTATCCTTGGTTTTACCCTTACATGGGTTTCACCTGACCTTTATGCATCCATGGGTTTAACCTTACATGGGATTTTAGTTTTGTGGTCCACCCTTACATAGCCCAAGGTATACCCTTATATAGAGGTCCCCTAGCCTTTATGTAGCTCTAGTTGACCCTTGTGTAAGTGGTCTGACCCTTATACAGCTTGGTGCTAACCCTTATATGAGGGGGTTCGAACCCTTAAACAATGGGCTTGTACCCTTACATGAGGAGGTTTCTACCCCTATGTGGGGAGGTTTGTACCCTTAAGTGATGTCGCATGAACCTTATATTGCAGGTGTCTACCCTTACATAGCGGGTCAACCCTTACATGAGCATAGTACTCATAATAATTGGGTGCTTCCCTTACGTAGTGTTATAATTTACCATTATATGGTTTTTCTTTGTTGTTTTATCATGGTGTTAGGGTTGTTTCTTTCTCAACCATTCATTTCTATTGTTCTGTTGATTCATTGCAAAACCATTCATCTTTCGTGGGTATATCTACCCTTGCTATTCTTGATTGAAGGTCAATAGAGAATCTTTTCTTAGATAGATCTATGGAATGATTAAGAATATTTTGGATCTACTGAGAGAGAGAGAGAGAGAGAATCTTGAAGGGAGAGCTTTGGTGACCCATGGTTCTTGACTCACCGGGGTATAATCTGAGTGATGGACTAGTTTGTGGTTTTTGTAATCAAATCCCAGAGTAATTTTGACCCCTTTGTGGATAATGATGTGAAATATTGGACACTAAAAACTTTTATAGTATAGGTGAACATCAACCCTTTTCATCAATGATTTCAAATCCTTATAGCAATATTCTTCTTCAATAAAGGTTTAGCCAAGACCCGGTAAGGGGTTTTTGGCCCTGTTTTCAGTTTCTTTGTTATTGTTTTTTTTAATCTTATATATTCTAATATATTGGTTTTTCATGTGTATTGTTTAATTTTTTTTATTCATGTCTTTATTGTTTCATGTATTCCTTTTCTTTTTATATAGTAAAAATCCCAGGTGATCTTTCCCCATACACAAAAACCAATTGGTCAAAGCATGTAAATCTTGTTTTCTGCTTACTTCATTTTTGTTTTTGTTTTATCGACCTTGTCATTTGTTAAACATTGTTTTATTTTGGTGATTCTCCACTTGATTTCTTTCCATGTCAAGTTTATTTGTTTATATCAAAATTTCTTACTTCCATTTAGTTTTTTGAGAATTATGTTATGCTCTATTTTATCATTTTTTTGTCTCTTTAAATCTTTCTTGTTGATATAATATTTTTATGAATTGGAATATTTATTTTGGTTTGGTAAATTTACATATTTGAATCAGTCAATTGTTTTTCTCATGTTTTGGAAGTTCATTCTCATGTTTTGGAAGTTTATTCTCATGTCTTTTATTCTGTTTTCTTGAATCATTCTATCTAGATTTTAATTTCTATTATAATGAGAATAGCATGCATAGATTTTATTTTTGTGTTTTGGAAAATCTTAAAAGATTGAATATGAAATTTTAATTGATTTCCCACTACTAGAGTGTGTTTTTCACTACTATCATATTATATTTTTTAATTTCTTTAGTAATGGAATCCATACTACATGTGAACATGTTTTCTATTTATTGGTTTGTATATTATAAACCAGAATAATAAACACCATGAAACTATTTTCAATTTCCAATTTTATGGACCAGGACACCTAAGAAGATCTTAGCAATTGAATGTGGAACTCCTTGTGTAGTGCTTCCTAAAAAAATCAAATTGGGATTAATTTTGTATCATTAAAATTTTAAATAATATTTTTCATTTCTTTAAATGGTTTGGTAGTGAATTTTACATTGAATCATGCTTTATCATTTCATTCAGCAAGGTTGTTTTCTTTATTTTGGATGTAATTTTACAATCTATTGTTGATCAATGTTTCATTTATTTTTTCCCTATTTATTTTCCTATCTAAGACATATATATTCTTTTGGTAGGTTCAATCTATGCACGTCTTTGTTTTTGGGATAGAAATATATTTTTGTGTGATGTTGGTTTGTGTTTTGAGAGATGGTTATCAGTGAGGTATTTTGGAAAGATTTTTTGCCTCTAATGTATTCTTTTTTCCTGGTAGTTGAGCTTATTTTGGATCTATTTTGTTCCTCTACATCGTTTATAAACATTATCTCTAGGTATGGACATGTAGTGAGTTTAGTATTTGGGTTTGGGTAAGCTATGGGTCTAGTGTTCTTGTTTGTTACTTGACTGGTCACCAAGATTCTTGGTTTTTTTGTTTGACCCTTTTAGCAGATTTTTTTTGTTTACTGGTGTTAGGAAATATGTGCCATTTAGAATCTAGAAAATGATGTGGGTCTTTTATTGAATTTTCCCCCTTGGTCTTTATCTAGCTTCTTGCCTTTTTTCTAACATTTTAGAGCTATCCTGGGATGTTTGGACTGCTTGGATGTGATCTTGTTGTTTCCTTTTGTTTAGTAATCACTCCTTTGGATTTTATTTAAGGTTTTCATCTCCTTTATTGGATATTCTAAATCCATTTTTTAGTATCTCTTGTCCCCTTACATCAATATTCTTTCTGCTATGTTTTCAAGCAAAATGTCTCGACTTAAAGCTGATAGTGCGAGGTGATTTAGTCCTTTTGTGTTTTTTTTGGGTTTGAGTGGATACACTTTCTATTATTTCTTTTACTATGCTTTATCTATCTATTTATTTACTTTTTTCTTTTAATAATTTCACTTTATTTACTAATTTCTATCTTTTTTAGTTTATGATATGTCTTAATTTCACTTTTTTTGTTTAAGGATGGATACTGATCTATTTATTGGTCTTCTATAGGCACTGGTGAGATTTTTTTGTTTCCTTTATTAGCACAAGATTTGTTCATACTAACTTCCTCATTAGAATCATCTCAAATATAAACTCAGTTTAATGAAAATATGTTCTCTCCTTTTATAATTGAATATAATTGTTTAAATTCTGATTGTTTTTAGTAGCTTTAATATATCATTAAATTATGGTAAACATGTGTCACATTGATCCATGAAGGTGGGACTCTTTGTGTAATACCCTATATGTGTTTCCTATTTAGGATTTTCCCAAATGTATTATGTTAGGTTATGTGGTGATGAATCAACATGTGTTTTATATTTTTAATTTACAAGGTGGAGATGTGTGACGATGTTTCATATTAAATCTATTTCTGTATTTAATTCCCAAGGTGGAGATTTTTTGTTTTGGTTCCCTTTTTTTGTTAATTAAATATAGGTATAATATGTTTCCTTTATTTTTTTGATTTGTTTTATTCATCCCCTAGTCTTTGTTTGTCCCTTACGTATCCTTGGTTTTACACTTCGGTGGGTTTCACCTAACCTTTATGTTGCCCTAAGTTTACCCTTACTTGGGTTTTGGTTTTGTGGTTTACCCTTATGCACACCTAGGTGTACCCTTATGTAGAGGTCACCTTACCTTTATATAGCTCTAGTTGACCCTTACATAAGTTGTATAACCCTTACACTACTAGGTGTTGACCCTTACATGAGGGGGTTTGTACCCTTATGCAGTGGGTTTGTAACCTTATGTGTGGTGGATTGTACCCTTACATGAAGTATTTTATACCCTTATGTGAGGTCATATGACCCTTGTGTAGTGGGTTCCTACCCTTACGTAGTGGGTCTACCCTTACATGAGCATGGTACCCCTACGTAGTGGGCACTACCCTTACGTAGCGATCTTCTTTACCCTTATGTAGTTTTGTTTTTCTATTTTATCAGGGTTTTAGGGTTGTTTCTTTCTCAAACATTCATTTCTCTCATTCTGTTTTGTCTTTGCAACAAACTTCACCTCTCATGGTTATATCTACCTTTTTTATTCTATATCGAAGGTTAATAGAGAGTATTCTCTTTAAGAGATCGATGGAATGATCCAAAGGATCTCAACTCTACCGAGAGAGATATAGAGAGAGAAAGAGATAGAGAGAGAGAGGCTTGAAGGGATATATCTACCATCCCCTAGTTCTTGGATCCCCAAAGTAGAATCCAAGTGAAAACCTAGATTGTAGTGTTCGATGTCAGTCCTAGAGTTTTCGTGACCCCTTGGTGTCTCATGGTGTGTGATCTTAGATGGAAATGAACCTGTACTACGGAGACAAAACTTAACTTTTAACATTTATGATTTCAAAGCTCTATAATGATATTT
Organism: Viscum album; assembly: GCA_963277665.1. Classification (NCBI taxonomy): domain Eukaryota; kingdom Viridiplantae; phylum Streptophyta; class Magnoliopsida; order Santalales; family Viscaceae; genus Viscum; species Viscum album. The sequence continues at coordinate 378,093,736 of OY728140.1, read as the reverse complement.
TTCTTTTAAAATGGTTTTCCCAAGCCCCAGCAAGGGGGTTTTTGTCCTGTTTTCAATTTTATTTGTCATTTTTTTAAATCTTGTATCTTCTAATCTTTTGTTTCACTGTGAAAGTCATATTATTTATTTTTTTTCCTCTTTTGTATCATGAATTCCTTCTATTTTTTTATAGTGAAAACCTATGTTTATCCTACCCTAATCGCAAAGTCCATTTGTTAGAAGCATGTAAATCTAGTTTTTTATTTACTTCTTTCCTTTTCTTATTTTATTTAACCTCTAATTCTCTAAACATCACTTTTGTTTTTGTGATTATATACTTTGCTTATTTACCTTTAGAGTTCATTTGTTTATTCCAAAACTATCTTACTTCCACTTAATTTGTTGGGCATTCTGTTATGCTCGATTTTATCATTAATTCCACTACTTTCAATCTTTCTTGCTACTATAATATTTTTATTTATTAGAATTTTTATTTGGGTTCTAGATATATACATGTGTGAATTTTTATCTATTTTTATCATGTTTTGGTAATGTATTATCATGTTTCTAATCCTATTTTATTTAACCATTATGTATAGAGTTTAATTTTTGTTTTAACAATAATTACTTGTAGAGATTTTGTTGTTATGTTTTGAGAAATATTACAAGCTTGAATCTAAATTTGTAATTATTTTTCCACTACAAAAGTGCATTGTTCACTGATTTCATGATATCTTTTTCAATTCCTTTTGTAATGGAATTATTCTTGTATGAAAACATGTTTTATTTTTTATTGGTTTGTATGTTATAAACTGCAATAATAAACACTGTGAAACTATTTTTAGTTTTGGATTTTACAAACCAAAATACACAAGAAGATCCTAGTGGTGGAATGTGAACTTCCTCATGCTGTGTGGGACGAAACAATCAACTAGAAGATATGCCCCCTAAGATTTATGTTAGGGGGAAAGAACTAGGATTAAAGTCTACAAGTACTCCATAACCCAGGAAAGCTTCATCTTATAGTATAGGGATGGTTGGGCAATGTTTGATTATGATGGCTGGTTGTGTTTTAGTTGAGTCCCAAAAGCCCACAATTGTGGTCAAGGAGGGGAATGTGGTTTGTAGTTGCTGGTCTCAGGAATGCTGGATCTCCAACTCTCAATTACAGTCCTGGAGAGAAATTGGATAGATCTAGTTTCTCATCTCTTGATATGTTCATTAATACCCAACATGTTGGGGTCGACTATTCTTATATTTTACATGTTCCAGGACATGTTGGGATAAAAATGGAATCTTTGGTTGGAGATTTTTTGGAATAGGGAAAACAAAAACCTTCTAGTGGTAGATAATGATCTGGTGGAGGGGCCTATTGTGGCTCTAGATATATAGGAGAGGGTAGTGGAATCATTATTTAAGAATTGAGGCCTACAACAGATAGGGTTGGAGTTTATCCAGGGTGGAACCTCTCAGGCAGTGGCTAGTCCATATTAACTTGTTGCTAAGGGAGGATCTATCTCAATTATGCCTTAAAATAGAGGGCATGGGGTCTTCAAGGATATAATACTTCTTATAAGTCCATTCGGGGAAAGGGTAAGAAGAATATTATGGATGAAGTGGGATTCTAATTGGTTCTCCATAGGAAATCCAACCACGGTTCTGCTTCTCTGGTTAAAATCTCTTAGTTTCCAATTCTACTCTAATGAAAGTTCCAAACATTTAATATGCACTAAAATAATTAATGAAATATTTAATTTAGTTACATTTATCTTCCATGTGGTTTCATTGATAATAATCCATTATGAATGAATTAAATGGATTGGATATTCATTGAATATGATTCAATGAATTAATGAAAATGAGAATAAATGTCTACGAATTCATTGAATATGGTTGATGTGTTTCATTAAATGAAACACAACATTAATGGATATATAAAGGGATGGGGTCCCTCATGTAGTATACAACTGATTTTCTACAAGCCTCTATAAACTCTCTTCCTTCCCATAGCTTATTCATCACCTTCCATGAAGATGCTATCACCAATTTAAGTGTACATCAGTCCTATAATTGAGATTAGTATCCACGGGTCAGTGTAATATCTTTGAGGAAGGAATATTTTATTTGTTTATCTAGTAATATTTATCAAGAAAACTCATTAGAGATTTCTTTATTGGATATCTATGTATTCACATTTATATTATTCATTTATTACATGTTGATTCTATCAAAGATAGATTGTGTATTTTTGGGTTTTTCTTTCTCTATCATATCCATATGATAGACACTGAAAACCCAATAGTGTATTAAATCATAGACTTATTAATGAATAAATGTTTTCATTTTATTATTTAATGAAGAATTTTTTTTACAAATTGTGAAATGAAATATTTCAATCTTGGAAATAATTATGAAAATTCACATTTATATTTAATAATCAAATAAAATGTTTATTTAAATATTTATGTTGTCTGTGTTTATAAAATGGTTTATAAAATGGGAATAATATTAATAATCAAGGATTAATAAATTTATTTTATTAGAAATTTTTCAAATATAAAAGTTTCATATTTTTTTTAAAAGGATAGGGTATGAGCCCATTTATTAAAATAAAAACATATCAAGGGGGGATGGGATTAGACAAAGAAACCTACCTCATCAGTTACAGATTCAGACCATGTTTTTTAATATTTTAATTTTGATCACTGAGACTCTCATTATGTCGAGCACCCCAATTAATTAGACCACATCCATGACCACACACTCTAGTATGGAGACCTCTCTTATAAGTATTTCTCATTTCCAAAGTCCATCAAGGTCTTTAGAACCCTCCAAATCACTCTCAACTACATCTATTTGAACTATTTTCCTCTTAGAGATATCATAAGACTTTTATTTCCAAGATATTCCTTCAACATTAATGGGAGATTCAAGAAGTGAATCCACACTACCTTTGTTCATCCTCATTATAGTGTGAGTCTCATGAGAATTGGTATGGACCCCGTCTTCCCTAGAGATTTATTTTGGGTCATTGATCAAATCAAGAACTCCAAATATATTGGATGTAGGAACCAGTGCCTTGTTGATTTTTTTCATGTATGGAAACTTTTCCACTATACATTCCAATCTTCTCATGTTTGGATACCAATGCATTAGAAACCTACCCGAATTTCTACACCATCTATCCAGGTTTCTCCGCCTTATGAGTTTTCATAGGGTCTAAATGACCACCTACTGAGTTAGCTAACTCAGAAGTTTTGGAAAATCCATCAAATACTAATTAAACTTTATTTCTCCTAGATATATCCATATAAACTACATGGAAATTGTATTTACCATTAAATAGTTCATCTGATACATCAAGTCTAAGTGTTTTTGTTGTACTTCTAGCCACCTTACTTTGTCCATTGAACAACCCAATGGGAGAGTCACTTTTAACTTCCTGTATCTTGTAGAAAACATGATTAATTGTAGGACTTACTTAGGTTTCTAACATTTGAGAAGGTGATTCCATATTGATGTTGGATCCCTTGTATAAAGTAAAAAAATAGTTTCTTCTTACAATTATGACTCTTAGAGTTGATTATTTTGTGCTCAATCCATAAATAGTGATCATCCAAGGACTGCACTTTATTTTCACCATCTGATTAAAAACTTAAGGATTCAACATGCCTTTCATCCTAGAACCCATGAGCAAGTTCATACCTAAAAGAGGGAGCATGTTGTAACTTTATAGACACATCATTCTAAGACTCGAGCTACTGAGGATGATCTAAGCCATTACTCATATATTACTCTAGAGTAGTATCATGATCAACAGCCTCCTTTATGAGATCTTCCTGGTATTTATAATTCCCACTAGTATGATGGATCCGAAATGAGTCCATTCCAGTTTTGTAAACTGAATATTCTCCACTGTGTAATAATCCCTTGTCTCCCAAATCAGGTTTTTGAGTGGTTCCTTTAATAAGAACCTATGTAGCAACACCAGAAGAAATCATGGACCTTCTGGTATCCTCGCCAACTTCATGTTTTGGGTGTCTTAGAAAAAATCTAGGCTTACCCCATGCACTCATATGAAAATATTTTCCTAGTTGGCCCTTCAATACATATGACTTATAGGAAATATTCCTATGATAGACCTATAATGAGTTTCCAATATCCATATAGGCAACACAGAAAGCCACACACTTCTCATACTCAATATTGATATGAATATCATCAGTGGGAGTAGAAAGAGTTACTTTGATAATGAGAGTGGAGCTAAGATAAACTTCAACCAGCATTCTAGTATAGTATATAAATCATACTTGTTCAGTATCTATGTCAAGGTTGATAGGTGTTCTAATTTCCATGGAAATATCATGTAGTATCTTTGGGTTATAAAGAATCCAATTAAGTCCATTTAATCTGACCCAAACCTAGAAAAAATCATACCTCACTCATGAGACATTGAAATCTAGGGACCACTCATGAATGTGGAGTGATCTAAGATTCAAAAAATAAACATGTACTCCATGCTCAAATCTTGGACTCATCCAAAAAACAATACAGTGAAAAAACACACCCTAAGGAAATGAAACTCCAATATAAGAAACCCTAGATATATAAAGCCCTTAAAACCAATTCATCAAGCTTCCATGTTTTATCTCTTTTAAGGATAACGTTTCTCATGATTAGAGAGTTTTTTTCATGGAAAATATTTTATAAAAGTATTCTAGATTCTCTTGGACATGAGTTAAGTATACCTTCTTAAGGATTCTTCTAGTGAAATTCCTTTAATGAAAATAAATAATGCCTACTCACATCTGATTTTAGATCCAATGGTGCATCCTCTCTTCCATCCGGGGTCAAAGAAACTTTAGTAAGCCTTAGATTGATCCTTGATACTGATTTTTCTACTTGAGATGGAATTTCCGGTATAAGATTAAAACTAAGAAAGAGTGGAGGAACTTTGATAGAAATAATGTCCTAAGCATCGTTGTCTCCTTCATGGAGTAGCTCCCAGACCCACATCATCCATTATGATGAAAAATTCATATTTATTACTCTTTTTTATGAAAATAAATAAATTTTTTATTCTAATTAAGAAAATTCAATTATATATTGAATTAGATTATTTATAATTTGTTTACAAATATTGAAAATGTTTCACGGAATGTTTTTAAAATTTATAAAAGTGATTTTATAAATTAATTAGCTATAAAATTTTTATGGTTAATCAATTTTTTCTTGAAACATATATTACAAATATTCCTTTAATATTAAAGTGTTAATATTAATCATATTCATTTCACATTAATATTATTTATAAAAGTTATAAATTATAGTAAAGTATTTTAAAAACTTTTAATCTATAATTTTATGGAATCTTGGTAATCTTAAAATAAAGTGTTTATTTAATTATTATAAACATGATTTATAAAAAAATATAAATATCATAAATATGGCCAAAATAAAAATGTTCTTTATAGTAATAATAATTTATTTTACATATTTATTTAATTTTAAATTATTCAAATTAAAAGGGGGCCTTATTTAAAGATATTATTTAAACTGCATCAGAAATGTTTTGATTGTTGATTTGATAAAAGTTTTAAATAATAAAGTAAAGTTTCATATAATAAATAATATGAAATAGTTCATATTAGATTGAATATAAAAGAGTTTATACTCAAGATTATGGAATGTCCATAATGTTAGCTACTTTATAAAAAATGTTTATAGTTAGACTTTATTCATGAATAGTTCATAAATGGTCATCTCATGCTTAAATATTTGAATTTTTTATTTATTTAAAGTTCATTTACTACTTTATTCATAGTTATAAATTATTTATATTATGGGTGTATATGATTTAGTTTAACTATAAAACTTCTTTTAGGAGATAGAGTCTTGCATTACATGTGAGGTACGACTCCATAAATTTTTTTCATCTACCTTTTCCTCAGCTTGTAATTGATGTTATTGGATTGAATTTAGTTTTTGAGAATAGTTTTTACATATTATGTGTTATAGATATCATTAATTGAATTATATCTTGAGTAAAGTCTCCTTGGGAAGAGGGGCTTTGGGTTAAACCACCAACTGACCTGAAGTCTTATTCATTGTCTAGAAAGGTGAATGGGGTTGTCTACCTATTGCATCGGGCTTACTCATGTGGATATTATCAATCTCATATAACTATATAACTTTACCTGAATAGTTCATGTAACTTATGCATATAATTAATTAATATATGTATAAATACGTTTGGATTCTCTTTTTGAGTGAGTGACAAAAACTTGCAGGTTTTATAAAAGTTACACATTAATGTGGTTTGAACACATTACTTTGGTGGTTGTAATAGGGATTCCATAATTAAATCATTAGAAAAATGCATATAAAAAATGGAATAAAACGTGAGAAGATAATTATTACAAAATATGTAATAATTATAAATTTAATATACATATGATATACACTAAATGGGTGAGACTTTAAAAATGATAACCCCTCAACTACTAAGTGTGATAATCCTTCCAAAGTTTCACTTTTCAAGGCCTCGGTCATTTAACTTGGTAGGTCATGCCAAATCTAGGTACCCTTGGATTATCTTGTATAAGTAAAGAAAGTTATTAGTAACTATGTATTATCCTATTGAGTCCATTGTGCTAAAGTTAGGTGACCCTTGATCATCCTTTATTAGATTTTTTTTTTAATTTTCATTGGGTTACACTAGCCAGAAGACCCTAACAATATTAGTCTATTATAGGAATACAGTTAGGTATATCCATATGATGGGTTTGGGTAAAGGGTTATCCACTCAACTATCCAAAAATCACAATTGTTGTGATTGGGATAATTCCATACTAAAATAACTAAGTGGTGAGAGAAATGCAAAATATTTCAAGACCCCCTCCCTATAAAGGTACCCCTCTTAGGAAATAAATTAAGGAAGATATATAATGACCCTTGAGTCCCTCCTCCATTAGGCCACAGGTTTGCGACTAGCATCGAGGGTAGAAAAATCTAAAAAATGGGAGGAATTTTCCTCTATAATAATATGATCATGAGATAGGATAAATCAACCATAATAAAATCTATGAAATAATAAAAAATAAATACAAAATCATCCCATAATGAATGTATAAGTAAAACAAATATAGATAAAATTATCTAAAAGAATACCCAAATGAAAAAAGATAAGGTAGTTACACAATAATAGCTCCAAAGACTGAGCTAGAAACGTCCTTCATGGTCTATGAAGTCCTCCTAAAAACCTAAAAATAGTTTTTATATATATATTGCATGAGCATAAAATTTACCTAGTAGGAACTCAAAAGTCTCTCATGTACATGTGAAAAGAGCATACTAATGCACTTGTGAGAAAATAGTGGAACCCACAACACCTAAATAGGTTAACTATCCAATCTCATCCTCACCAAGGCACACTCACCAAATAATGAATCCAAATATAATAATATAATAAGAATCATATAGATAAAAAAGGTAAACTTGCACCACTTTACCTATTGATTTTCCACTCTCACACCCTGATGTTGTATGTACTAGTGCTCCCATCTCTTCCATTTAAAAAATCATTCTAAGTACCCCACATGAAACCGCCCATCACATAACATCTTTCCCAAATACACTTGATCCATCACATAATATCCATAACCAAAATAGTAGGGTATCATGAACATGAAGGAAATAAATCTTGTGCCCACATCCTACCATGAACAACCCCCACCATAATCCATCTCATCACATATCATCTCATGACATCCCGCTCGAAGGCACCTAGGCCATCACATCACATCTCGATAGTGGAATTTTGAATCCTAGTCATCACAACCCATGAATGTTAATGTCACCAAGAATAGAGATCATAAAAGTGTGTGTAGCCATCCATCCATCCACACCATCAGGATGTTGGGAAAAACACCCCCAAAGATATTTTTTTATCAGCATGAAGTGGTTGACATGGGTAGGTTGCATATAGAAATCACAAGGAAATAAAATGTGTATATATATAACCACACACAAGCCTAACCTATGGGCTCATAACCAAAATAATAACCAACTCACTACATCACCACCCAACCTCACAACACCCCCACTTTCACTGCCACAACTAAATTCACAACACCACATAACAAGCCACATTCTACCCTTCCTTTACAATTCAATCCAATTCTCATATTTAACATTACCAACCAATTTCATTCGTAAAAACCATTCATTTTCCATTAAATTATTTCATATATAAGCATCATCCATTTAATCCATTCATTCAAAAACCTTTCAACCCATTCCATTTCAATTCATTATTGACTAATTAATTCTGATACTACCAAGGAAACTAGCACTACACAACACCACAGGAAAAAACATACAACCCATCATCCTCATGACATTCAGCCCACACTACCACCATCACAGCCACAACCACTTTCTCATCACAACCACCAAATCACCACCACCTTCCATCTCAATAGCCTCGTAGCATGACCACATAACTCATCACATATACCCCCACAACACAACCACACATCACAACTACTAGGTACCTTATCCACTTCTCATCATATCACCACACCATAATACAACTACACATCACCACCCCCTACCACAACCACACACCACAACAATTTTCACATCACATCACACATCACCATTTAGCTTATTTAAGGGGATTTTCATCACATTACTCTTCTTTATTCAAGGGTATTCGGCCTTAAATCTCCTTGTGGAAACATTTTATTAACTAGATATAAGTGGTTAGACAATTTCCATTTTTGGTGATAACAAAAAATATGAAAAAAGCTTTCTACAACACATCAACCATAAAATAAAATAAAAATCCCTCAATGACCACAATTTTCAGCAAGGCGTCAAACCAATTCAACTATAATATCAATATATTAAAATGTCATAAAATTATGTGATTTCATTCCAATTACCCTTTCAAATTTAAATTACCAATTAATTATCTTTATTATTTCAGATGAAAACCATTTTCCCAAAGGTAAAAAAAAGCATAACCCAACCTGTATGATACACTTGAAGAGAAATGAAGGATCTCGTACCTCAAATGGAGATTTATGATTCAATACACAAGGTTGGATAAAAAGGAAGGACACCACCAAACAAAAATCTTATGAATAACACCTTTATCACCACAAACACAATATCTAATTCATTAAATTATTAGAACAACATCAAAATAGCAGCTCCCCTTGACAGAAACCTCTCCCAAATAAGAAATAGGGAGGGAAATAGAGGAAGATAATGAGAAGACCCACTTAAACCTCCACAGATCGATCTCCCAAGACCATGGTTGAAAGATAATGATTAGGGGTTTAAAATAATCCTTTGGATGCACTTGGGTCACCTAATAAATGAGATATAGGTTGGAGGAATTAGGGTTTTGATGGGATTTTAGAATGTATAGGTAGTCTAAAATTTATAAAACCACAATGAAACATTGTACATCATACCATAAAATGGCTAAAAAAATAAGGTACTATGGTGTAGAGGGTAATACCATGCCAAATCCCAGCCAATAAAAGGATCTTTCGATGTTGGTAATTATATCTAGGCCACAAATCCTATAAAATGGGGAATAGGACCATGGTGTAGCCAAAGGTACTATGCTGCAGATCCTATTCTCTAAGAAAGGAATGAACCACAACCCATGATCCATAGTGAAAATATGCCAAAATTTGTGAAAACTAATCCCTATACTACTACACCATATCCATGGTCTCTATGAAACAGACCTCAATTGCCAAGAAGGGTCTATGTTGCATCCTAGGCTCTATGGAATAACAACCCTCAAATTAGCAGTAGCCCCCAAAACTCCTTCCCTAGGGTCCCTATGCCATAGTAATATTCCTTATTTTGCTACAACCACCCCTAAGGCATATCCTAAGTCTCCACTCTATAGGACTCATCCCAATTGGATTTTCCATCTACAACCACTACTCCACTCAATAACTTCTCGGGACTTCCTCCCATCACTTCTACCACCAGAATTCCTGTAATGTAACGGGTCAGAAGATCTATGAAGTTAGATTAGATACCTATTAAACTATTATCACTCTCAAGAATTAAAACTAAACTAGAAAGAAAAGGAAATATAGGTCTGAACAACCATCTCATGAGATACCTCTCAAGGATCTCGTTACAACTGAACACAACCACCAACCAAACTCACCAACCAAACAAAAATGTCCACCAAAAATCCCTCAAAACCACATTACCACACCATATTACCATATAAAAGCCACCAAATATTTTAAATATCCATGTTCTCTACCATATCATCCCCTACATGGCCCAATAAAATGATCACAACTAACACACAACACTCCTCCAAGAACATAAATCAAGGAGTTCCATATCCCATGTCAAGATATTATCTACTTTGTGTGGAACTGACTCACTTGTAAAATTTTAATCATGGCAGGGTATAACATGTCTTGATTAGGAATTAGGTTCTCCCCTCATCACATGCTTGAAGTTTTAAAACACATATCACATCAAGGAAAAGTACACCTCATTGCCAGCATTATTTCAAACCTTACATCATTAAGAAAAAAACAAGGAAAAACAAAACAAACTCAAAAAAAATTAGGGTAATGGGTATTCATATGCGTCTCTCACTCCCTATTAATATCCTACAATACACCATACCTCCAAAACACATGAACCAAAGTGATGGTTTTTTCATGCATCACCTTCCTCCGATGATCCTGGATCTCTACTAGTTGCTCTATGAATGTCGCATCATCCTCAATATCCAACTCCCCCTAGTAAATGGCATGCTATTCATCATGAATATATTGATGTAACTAAGAGATATAAAATATTTAATGAATAATATATAGTCCTGGTGGGATTGAACACAATAATCCACCTCATCAATGCATTCCAACACTTCAAAAGGCCCAAAAAACTAAGGTAAGAGCTTACTCCCCCTTCCAAACCTCTAAAGCCAATGTTGAGGAGAGACTCTCAAGAAAACATGGTATCTAACCTCTAAATCCAAGGGACTCATACTATCATTGGAATAAGCCTTATTTTAGTCATGTTCTATCTACATCCTATCATGAACAACTTGAACCTTCTCTATCATGATTTGCACAACATCGGGATTGAGAACTAATGACTCCTCAACCTCAGTCAAACACAATGAATAATGACATGGCATCCCATAAAAATCCCAAAAAAAGGCTATGTTGATAGATTAGAGATAGTTGTTATTATAAGGAAACTCAACCAAAGGAAAGTGATTTACCTAAGATCTTCCAAATTCTAAGATACACACCTACAACACATCCTCTAGTGTCTAAATAGTATGCTCCTTCTATCCACATGTTTGAGGGTGGAAAGTAGTGATGAGGTATAATTGAGTTCCAAAAGAATGTTTCATTCCCCTTTATACTTGTGAGGTAAAACATACATCCCAAATAAATATAATGGACCTTGGAACTCCATGCATCTACACCACCTTATCCACATACCTCCTCTCCAATACATCCACGATGGCTGACTCCTTGATCGTTAGAAAGTGAACTGATTTTTTCAACTGATTCATGATTACCCAGATAGAATCACATACTATCTAATCTTAGGGTAACCCTATGATGAATTCCATTAATATTTCATCCCAGTTTCACTTGGTATTATCAAAGGGATGCAAAAAAAATTCAGGGCCATGGTATTATGATTTTATCTATTGGAAAATGATGCATAAACCACAGAATCTTCAACTACCCATTTCATATTGAGGCAGAAAAACTATTTACTCAAGATTCATTAAACATTTGATAATCTTATGTGAACCACTAAAGCTAAGTTATGAAACTCACAAAGTAATCCCTTGTGCATCACCACCAAAAAAATATCATCCCCTAAAAAACATTTGGTTGTGAAAATCCTTTAAGCATCCATTTGGAGCATCATCAGGGCCAATAAGATCATGAATCACTTATACCTCTAAGTCTCCCCACTAAAACTCCTCCACTTTCTAAACTAGAGAAGACTGAATTGTCATCTAAAATAAGTAGCCTATACTATTAACCACACTCACATATAAGTTCAGGACTACTAGCTCCTCCATATCTTTAAAAGAATCTCTGGATTCTTGAAAAACATCCTTCCACAGCTTTCTAATCAAATAATCAGCCACAACATTCTACCTTCCTGAGGTTTAAGAGATATCAAAATCATAATCTGGAAGAAACATTATACATGTTTATTAATGTAGATTCAGGTCACATTGAGAAAAGATATACCTCAAACTCTTATGATCTATGAAGACCATAAAGATCTCACTAAAGAGGTAATGTCACCATAGCTTAAGATTAAACACAAAAACTATCAACTCCAGGACATGGGCTTCATAGTTATTCTCATGGGTACGTAACTTCCTATACCCATAAGAGAACACTACTTTCTGATGCATCAATACACACACCAATCTCAGATGGGAAGCATCGTAAAACACCTCAAACATCACCCCTTCGTCTAGAAACTAAATCACTGAAGCACTAATAAATCTCCCCTTCATGTATTCAAACACTACCTAACATTAATTGTTCCAGATAAAAGACTATCCCTCACTGTTCAAAGTTATCAATAGGGCCATTATCTATGAGAAATTATACATGAAACTATAGTAATATCCTACTTAACCAAGGAAACTATGAACCTCCACTACATTTTTGGGTGCTACCTAAGAAATAATTGTCTTTAACTTCAGTATTTTCATGACCAAGACCCTTTTAGACACTACATGATCAAGGAAATACACCTCTTATGTCCAAAACATACACTTGGATAACTTTTCATAGATATGGTGGCATCGAAGAACTTGTAAGAAAAGGTTGATATGATCAGTATCCACCTCTTATAACTTTGATTATATCAATATATTGTCGATTAAAATGACTACAAACTAGTCTAGTAATTCATGAAACATAGATTTCATAATTCCCATAAACACATTTGGTAAATTAATGACACCAAATGACATGACCATGAACTCAAAGTGCTCATACATGCATCTGAAGATAGCCACCCCCACATCCATGCTTAGGATGAGGTCCCTGAACATGAGAAAAATAATGAGGCCAACCTCTACCTGCTCCATCCCCTCTTGACAAAGCATAAGTTTTCTTTCCATATTACTAAAATGGTATCCTTAACAATTTCTATTGAGTATGAACTTGAACCTATCCACCTCCAATATATTGATCTTGAAGAACCACTGGGCACTAATTAGGATGATGACCACAAACCAAAAATAAAAAACACATTTTCCCAAAACCCTTGGGAAAATCATGGAAACTAATGATCCCAAAATGATGGAAAGTGGGAATCTAGGGTCAACTCCCCATTGATCGAAACCTCAAATTCCATGGCACTTGAAACCTGCCACTGAAAACTCTACACCTCAAGGGACCCTACTAGTTCCCCTCTTATGGTAATCCTCTATGTGATTGAATCGTTTTGATCCCCTTCATCTTCTTCTGAACCCCTAAATATGTTGGAAATGCAAAAGGAGTAATTTTATATTAGATAGACGGATAGATTTCCTCCTCAAGACACTTCTCTTAGGACTCCTCATTAGGAAACAGATTTAGGATGAAACGCAAAAGGTCCTTGAACTTGATTCCTAGATCCCATATAGACATACTCCCCTACTAAAGATAGATAAACTCTTACCTCTTCATTGCCTTGATGGTCAATAAAAGGAACTCTACTCAGAACTCTTTCTAAAATTCAACCCATGAAACATATTCCTCCTTATGCTCATAAAGATACTTCATCCACCACTGATCTGTAACTCCCTATATTTGACTAACTACCAAAGGGTCCCAATAATTATCTAGGGACTAAATAATACTAAAAGAAATATCAATATCCTCCAACTAGATATTTTTTTATAGATTGGAAATGTTTACCTCATACTTCCATAAATCCTGCTTCTGAAAAGAGCGCAATGATTTCTACCACTGACCATCCTTATCAACCGGATCAACCCTTTGATGATCAACCAAATCGACCAGTTGACCCTCCATTACCTAAACCACATGCGGATGATGACCAGGATCCATAGCTAAAAGGGAAACGAATATTTCATAATCCTGATGGTATGAAATTTTATTAAGATTTATTTAATTCATTTTAACTTTCCCAAAACCAACCAATTAAAAAAATAACACAATTCAATCATGATGCATGTACCTCTCCTAAGTCTCTAACCTACAAGCAGTGTCACCTCACTTAACCGTTCAGTGGGCTATGATTCCTTACATTGAATCATAGGGGCCTAAAATCATGTGTCCTAGCTGGTCTTCCTTGACCTTTGTCATGCACCAAGATCAACAAACACTATTTCCCTACCAACACATTCAATACTCACTATACCTAACTCTTAACTCAATCTTATCCATCAACCATCACCATTTATACCACTCTATCATGACCCCCTCCCTCCAAAGGTACCCCTACTAGTCCAACAATGAAGGGAGAGATATAATGACCCCTGAGTCCTGCTCTATTAGGCCCCAAGTTGGTGACTAGAACCAAGGGTATAGAAAGTATCACAAATGGGAAGAATTACCATATATAATAATAGGATCATGAGATATGATAAATCAACTGCAAGAAACTCAATGATATAATATAAAAAAAGAAAACCAAAACTTTCACACACTAAAATTATGAGTAAAATAAATACAAATAAAATTCTCTAAAAGAAATACCCAAAGTAAAAAAAACCAAGGTAGTGAAACAAAAACAACTCCAAATCCCAAGCTAGAAATTTCCAGTGTTATTCGCAAAGTCCTCTTGAAAATATGAAAATAGTTTTTATATATGTAGGGTGAGTAGAAAAGTATATCTAATAGGAAATACAAAGTATCTCATGCACATGTTTAAAGATTATACAAATTCACCTGTGATCAAACAGTAGAACAACCAACACCTAAATAAGTCAACTATCTAAAACCATCCTCACCAAGGCATGCTCACAAAATAATGCATCCAATTATAATAACATAATAAAAATTATATCAATAAAAGTGTACCCAACACCCCTTTCCCAACTAATTTTCTGCTCTCACAACCCAAATTCATACATCCTAGAACTCCCATATCTTATGTATATTACATCATGACAAGCACCACACAAGCAACTGGTCATCACATCACATTTCACCCGAAGAAACCCGGTCCATCACATCACATCCATAACTGGAATAATAGGGTATCATGGACATGAAGGACAATAACCCCGTGCCCTCCTCCTTCCTTGTATAACCCCCACCATAAGCCATCTAATCATATCCCATCTCATCACATCTCTCCTAAAGAAAATTAGGCCATCACATCACATCACGTCTTGATAGTGAACATTTTACTTCTGGTCATCACATCTAGTGCATGTAAATGTAATCTGGAAGAGAGAGTGGAAAATTGGGGGTAGTCAATAATCCATCCTCACCCCTAGGATGTTAGGAAAAACACCACCAAATATTTATGGTTGCATACATGAAGTGATAAACATGGGTGGGGCACTTATATAAATCATGAGAAAATATAATGTACATATATATAACCACACACAAGCCCAACCTATGGGTTCATAACCAAAACACTAACCAAATCACAATATCACCACCAAACCACACAACACTACCACTTTTTATGCCACCACTAAATGCACAACACCACACAACAAAACACATTCCACACTTTCTCTATAATTCAATCCAATTTCTATATTTACCATTACAAACCTATCTCATTCATTAAACCCATTAATTTTTCAGTCCATTATTTCATATATAAGCAACAACCATTTAAACCACATAGCCCATTTAATTCATTCATTCATAAACTTTTTAACCCATGTCATTTTAATTCATTATTATTCAATTAATTCTAATACTACCTTGGTAACTAGCACAATACAACACCACATGAATAAAAAAACATCCCATTATCCCCATACCAACCAACCCACATTTCCACCATCACATCCACAATCACCTCCTCATTATAGTCACCACATCACCACCAATTTTCATCACAACCTCCCCATTGCATGTTCACACAACTCATCGCATCTACCCCTATAGGACAACCACACATCACAATTTCCATGTATCACATCCACTTCTCATCATATCACCACCCCATAATACAACCAAACATCACTACCCCATACCACAACCACACAGCACAACATTTTTCACATCACATCACATATCACCTTTCATATTATTTAAGGGGATTTCCATCACATTACACTTATTTATTCAAGGGTATTCTCATACAAACCATAAATATCCTAGGGAAACCATTTTGTTAACCTGGTATAAGTATTTTTTCCAATTTCTATTTTATGTGATAACAAAAAACACACAACAAGGTTTCTACAAAAAATCAACCATATCTTAAAAAAATCCCCCAAAATCCACAATTTTTAATAAGGCTTCAAGCCCATTCAATCATAGTATTAATAATATTAAAAATTTGTAAAATCATATTATTTCATTTCCCTACCCATTTTTATTTAAAATTTCCATTTCATTATCTTCATTAGGATAGATTCAAACCATCTTCCCAAAGGTAAAAAAACATAAACCATCATGTATGATACACTAGATGAGAAAAATAGGATCTTCTACCTCAAATAGAGATTTTTGATTCACTATGAAAGCTTAGATCAAAAGGAAGGCCACCATTGAACACTGCAATGGTGAAGAACACCTTGATCTCCCTAAACACAACAATCATATCATTCCCTTGTCAAAGAAACATTAAAAAATAAGGTTACCCTAATAGAAACCTCTCCTAGATAAGAAACAAGGAGGAAAATAGAGGAAGATGAGGGGGGGGGGAACTCCCCTTAACATCCACATATTGATCTCCCAAGATCGAGGTTGAAATTCAATGATTAGGGGTTGAAAGTAATACTTGGATGCCCTTGGGCTGCCCAAGAAATGAAAGAAAGGTTGGGGAATGAGGAGTTTCAAGGGGATTTAAAATTTATTGGTAGTATGAAATTTATATGACCATGGTGTATCATTGGCCACCACACTACATAATGGATAAAAATAGAATGGATTGCAGCGTAGGGGGAAGACCATGTCGTATCCCATCTGGGAAAAGGAGCCTCTAATATTTGAGGCTATATCCATGACATTGATCCTATAATATGGGTAAGAATACCATGACACAACCAAAGGTACTATGTTGTAGATCTCATTATCCAAGAAAGGCAAGTGTCTCCATGCTTCATAGCACAATTATGCCAAAATTTATAGAATCGCTAAAAAATAACCCCTATCCACTATGATGCATCCATGGTATCTACGCCGCATCCCTCAATTACCAAGAAGGGGATATGCCAAAGACAAGGATATATGGTGCAGCTACCCTCAAATTGGTAGTAGACACCAAAACAATATTCCCTGGGTCCCTATTCTACAGCCAACTTCCCTACACCACAAAATCCACCACTATTGCACAACCTAAGGCTCCACACCCTAATTCCCACAAAGTGATGGGTCAGAAGTTCTAGGACATTACAAAAGTGGACTCATTACCTAGTGAAATATGGATCTTGGCTCACTAAATGGATATGATGCTTGAGGTCATAAATTTTAGTGGGAGAACTATCATTAAAAATACTTGATAAAAATATGTAAAACATGGTGCTCAACCATTAATATGTATTTATTGTAGATTATGGAATACATCATCATTTGGAGATCATTAATAGGTATGACATGTAAAATTGGTATTTAGGGTTGATAAGTGTTATCAAGGAGATTCATTCAAATCCCCTAAATGTGAATGTTATGGAAATCAATTTTTTAACTCTAACTCATGGGTATTAGATACCAGGTGTGTATCACACATTTGTGCTGACAAGTATAGACTTCGAGATAGATAATAATTAATGAAGGGTGAACTATATCTCCATGTTAGTAATGGATCAAAAGTTATTGAATTAGAGGTTAATGTTATGGTCTAATTTTACTATGTGGATTAATCCCAAAATTGGAAAAAATATTATTATGTTATCACCATAAATATAAATTTAATTTTTGTATCTTATTTCGACAAGAATTGATTTTCATTAATTATTAAGAACAAGAGTTTTCCTCTATATAAGAATGAAATATTTTATAGGATTAGAAATAAAATAAATGGTTTATACATTCTACGGATAATCCTATTTATAATATTCAGAATAATAATGTTAGGGTTGATTATAATCCCACCCACCTTTAGTATTTTCACCTCATAAATATAAATGAGAAATTAATTTAAAGACTCTATAGAGATGGATTATTGGAATTATTTGATTATGAATAATTTTAGAACTGTGAATCTTATGTATTTGAAAAAATAGAAAAGTCACATTTTGGGAGAAAATGTGATGGGTATAGTGGATTATTGTTTCTCGTGTATAGTGATGTATGGGTGCTAATGAGTACTAAAAAAATTGGTGGGATTAGGAACTTTGTTAATTTTACCTATGACTTTATTTGGAAAGGATATGTGCTTCTGATGAAACACATGCATCTAACTTTTGAAATATTCAAAGAGTTTTAGAATGAAGTATAGAATAAAT
This sequence comes from Viscum album, assembly GCA_963277665.1. Taxonomy (NCBI): domain Eukaryota; kingdom Viridiplantae; phylum Streptophyta; class Magnoliopsida; order Santalales; family Viscaceae; genus Viscum; species Viscum album. The sequence goes on along the minus strand of OY728140.1, from coordinate 378,075,111 downwards.
TAGTAAAGAGTGTTAAGGTATTTATATTAGATTTAGGTGGTGAATTCTTGAGCTAGGAATTCATAGATCATTTGAAAAAATTTGGAATTGTTTCACAACTCACTCCTCCCAGAAAATCACAACGGATTGGTGTTTTTGAAAGGGGAATAAGACCTTGTTAGACATGGTTCGATCAATGATGAGTATATGTGACCTTTCTATTACATTGGGGGTTATTCTTTGGATACTGTTACATTCCTACTTAACTGAGTTCTATTTAAAGTAATCATAAAGACACCATATGATATATGGAACAAGAAAAATACCATAATGTATTTTATGAGGATTTGGGGTTGTGAAGCATACATATGGAATTTTTCTTTTGATAAACTGGACCATAAATCTAATAAATTATTATTTGTTGGTTTCTTAAGGAGAATAAGGTATATTTTATATATAGTCCCACTAAACACAAAGAGTTTGTAGCCCAAACTGGTGTTTTCATTGAGAAGGAATACATCAATCAAGGAGTCAGTGGGAGGAAAGTTTAACTTAGGGAATTTCAAGACCAAAAAATAAGAAATATTCCTAATATAGAGGTTGATCCATTCCCATAAATATTTGTGGTAGAAGAAAATAATCAAGTTACAAAAAAACCTCAAAGTTATAGTATAATTCATCAGATAACCAAGAGATATGAAATTATTATAGATAATGATGATAAAGTAATGTTTATAAGAGATGAACCTACTTCTTACCAAGAGATTATTTATAGTTCCAATTATGAGAAATGGTTAAAATATATTAAATCTAAAATGGAATCCATGGATACAAACCAAGTTTGGAACTTGGTAGATGCACCTGAAGGGGTAAGACCCATAAGGTGTAAGTGTGTTTTCTAGAAGAAGAAAAACATATATGGTAGAGTTTCTACCAATAAAGAACACCTGGTGGCTAAATGTTACAAGAAAAATTCATGGTATTGACTATGAATAAAAAATTTCATTGGATGTGATGGTAAAGTAAATTAGGATTTTGTTATCCATAGCAGATCATTTTGATTATGAAATTTATTTGATAGAGTTCAAAACCTCTTTACTTAATGGGAATTTAGTCAAGGACGTGTATATGATACAAATCAAAGGTTTTGAAGTTCCAAATGAGTTTGTTAAGGTTTGTAATCTACAAAAGTCTATTTATGGATTAATGCAGTCTTCTAGGAGTTGAAATATCTAGTTTGGTGATGAAATCAAAGAGTTTGGCTTCATGAAAAACATGGATGATTCTTTTGTATAACAGTAGATTAGTGGGAGCATAGTAGTGTTTCTGATATTATATGTGGATAACATACCACTCATTAGAAATAATATCTTCACTCTTTAATATGTAAAGAAGTGTTCAAGTAAAATATTCTCAATAAAATACATGGTTGAAGTAGACGACATACTTGGTATGGGGATCTATAGAGATAGATCAATAAGGGTACGTGAAATTATTTAGGACACATACATTATTAAAATGCTAAAGCGGTTTATCATAAAGAACTCAAAGAATGGGTTCTTTACCAGTATTTCATGGATAAAATCTTAATATGATTCAAAATAATTCCAAAGAGTTAGATATGATGGATATAATTATTTATGTGTTCTCTATATGTTTTATCATGTATGTCATGTTGTGTACTCAACCTAATGTCCCATGTGATCTTATAATTACTAGTGGATACCAATCTAATCTAGGTGAGAGTCAATAAATTTTTGTGAAGAATATCCCAAGTACTTGAGAAGAGCTAAGGATATATTCTTCTTCTTTGTAGAAGAGGATCAGCTTTGTGTAAAAGGTTACATTGATGTTAGCTTCTAATCTGACAAATATGATTTCAAATCTCAATTTATATTCATATTTTTCCTAAATGGTGGAGATATTACTTAAATGAGTTCCAAACAATAAATTTTAGAAAACTAAATAATAGAGGTAGATTACATCATTGCATCAGATGCTATGAAGGAATCCATTTGGATCAAGAAGTTTATATCTGAACTTGAGGTGGTCCCTAGTATTCAGGAAGAAATTGATCTCTACTATAACAATAATAGATCTACCACTTAGTATAAGGAACCTAATTCCCACGAAAATACCAAACACATGTATTTAAAATACCATATAATGTAGAAAATAATTGAGAGGGGTGATTTAAAGATCATTTGGGTGGCTATTGATGACAATGTAGTTAATCCATTGATGAATCCATTATTGAAAAAACAACTTGATGGTCATGCTAATTATTTAGGTAATTTATACTTGAGATATTGGTGTAATGGTTTTAAATTTATCATTTATTTATAATAAAGAAAATATCTATTTATCATTCATTCATGTGTGGTTCAATTTACTTTAAATGAATGAATGAATTATAAATATACCCTCAAAGTGAAAGCTTTGAGTTGTCCCTAATAAATGATCGTCACATATTATTATGGGTTTTGATGATATGTTATGATTATCTTGAATAGATTATTGTACTCATTACAAAGGGTTGTATATGTGATATGAAGAACTGATTCATGAGGTAATAAGTAGAGACTTATTACTTGGAATGAATCATTAAAGTATATCTCATGTAATGTCATATGGTCATAGATATACTTAGGGGTGTATGATTGTTATCGATTATTATTACATGAGCTTGGTGGGATACCTAGAATGAAAAACTTCATGCTTCTATACCCCACACACACAAATCAAAATATGAACTTAGCAAATTAGTGGGCGGTTGCGTATGTTGTTGATCATGTCTTCGGTTGGAGTACAACCAAGATAAGAATTTTTTTACCTATATAACAAGTAAATAAATTTTTCCCTTGATTAAAAAAGACTGAGGAAATGAATTTTCATTCTTATTTGAGTCACATATGATGTTTTAAACTACTTTAATTAGGGTCATGGGATGCACTCATCAATTAGATAAGTTACATGAGATGTATTCATCGACTTTGTTAGTATTTTTTAGAGAATCAAGAAAATATGATATGATTATACTATATTTACAAGTTCCATGTTTATTGGTCACTCAATGTCATAGAAAAAGGATTATATGGGTATAGATATGATTTATATGATACATATAGTGGTTGATTGTTCATATAGAGATACGAGAATGATTGATGGAGATCACACCAGACACCTTGCTTGCTTGAGTAATAATAATGTGTTACTAGAGTCCTCTATTTTCTTACATCTATTAAATATAGATTTAATATTTTTTTCAATGTTGTTAAGGACTTCAGAGTCACACATTTAGGCCTCTATATAAGGATTAAATTTTGGACAAATTTTTTGTTCCAAAATTAAGAGAGTGTGATTAAACCACATCCAAAAGGAATTTTGGATAGATTCACAAAGAGTTGTGAAGTTTTGTACATAGTCCTTATGGATTTTAGTGTAAGTGGTATATTGTTGAATATTAACTAAAATAATTAATGCAATATTCAATTTAGGTTCATTAATCTTCCATGCGATTTCATTGATAATAATCTTCTATGAATGGATTAAACGGTGAAATATTCATTTAATAGGATTCAATTAATTAATAAAAATGAGAATAAATGTGTATTGATACATTGAATATATTCAAGATGTTTTATTAAATTAAACACACCATTTATTGCTATATAAAGGAATGATATAACCCCTGATGTGTCAGCTGGTTGTCTACAAGCTTCTCCAAACCCTCTTCCTTCCCTTATCTTGTTCAGCACCTACAATGAAGATGTTATCACCTCTTCAAGAGTATGAGAGTCCTCTAATTGAGATCAGGATTTGTATGCCAGTGTAATCTCTCAAAGGTAGGAAGATTTTGTTTACTTCTCTAGTGATCTTCATCAAGAAAACTCATTGAAGATTGAAATATTGTCTATCTAGATACATAAATCTATGTTGTTCATTTATTATGTGTTGATTTTGTCAAAAATATATAGTATATTTTTGGATTTTGATTCTATTTCTATGTTTATATGATAGAAACCAAAACCCCAACACAAACCTCTATGATGGGTGGACCAGGGGTGTGATGTCTTGAGCTCACTCTACTCATAAGTGACCTAACCCGATGTCCATATGGCCTCAAGAGTACCGCCTTGTACGTTAGAGGATGCTGACTAGCAATGAGGATTTATGATGGTATGGTGCGGATATTATATCCTCTTTTATCAAAAAGGATCATAGTGATATATAAAAAGTAAACAAAAATGGATATAGATAATGAAACAAGGAAATGAAGTATAATAAACATCCAGATAATAGATAAATACTTGAGAAATAAAAAATTTCATATAAAAAATGATGTTATGTATGTATGCTATAAAAAATGGGGAATACAAGAGGGAAGCAGGGCAGCAGGCATATAAAATATTCTATAAAAAATGAAAAAAAAACCAAAATATATCTCCCATAACATAAAAATCATAAGCTTGGTTCTCTTCACTTGTAATTCATCCTAGTATAATAAATCAAACGTCCATAGTTGGATACTTCCCTTTGTCCCTACCTACATCCATGAAGTCTCTTTAGGTACCAATCGGTTTCCCAAACAAGGTGTGAGATAAAATCAGTAGGCCTCCACTATTTATGTCTAAAAATATCCAATCTATGAATATATAATGAGTAGTTTGAAGGCATAATGAAATATGAGAAGTAGATAAATAAACCATATCAGTCTGAGTTCCTCATGGGACACATGTTTGATGATACCTACTTCATCCTAATATAGAATGTATCTGAACAATGACATCATAATACTATATAAGTATGTGATTATGTATAATCAAGGCCGGTACACATGGTACATATCCAAACCATCCATGTCAATAATCAAATAAGGGAACTATGAGGTTCCATGATATGTATGACTTTAGTAGTAAAGTATAAGTCCTAAGGGGAGTACCCTTGGAATATCATGTTAAGATGTTCTACCCAATCCCTAGAACTATATTCTAGGAGGCCTCGGTACTGGGAATAATAGGATCCATATCATTTCAAGTCATGTGGTTCATAGATCGTCATTTCCACACCTAATTAAAGAATTTGGATCACAATGTCCAACAAACTTTCTGAGGAGAAGGAACATAGTGTCCAATATACTAATAAAATTTAAGGATATCCATTTCCAATATCTTGTTTTTGAGGAAGGAAAACCATATCCCATGTATTAAAAAAATATAAGGATCATTATGTCTAATATTCAAATCCAAGGGGAATTTTTTGAGTGGAGCGGCATATCCAACACCTTCCAAGTAAACAGTAAGGAACATCATGTCCAGTAATAATATTCAACTATCCATAATAAATATGATCAGCATGGTCACACTTTATAATTAAACAAGGTCTGGGTGACATGGCCATACCATTCGCCTTCAAATTATCTCATTTATCCATTATAAGTTATAAGCCTAACACACATCATAAGTTGGTTTAATTACAAAACCAAGTATATGGGCCTAAAATGGTGTCATCACATTTCATTTCATTCCAATTTAAATGTCACATTTATTATGGATGGTTCAACATTCCTTAAAGGCAGTTCAAATAATAATAATACATAGCATTTATAGGAATTTCAATCAATGCACCCTAAGGGGTGGTTCTCATCTAAGTGGACAACCTATGAAGATTGGGTTTAGTCTCCCAGACTAACTAACATTAGGTATTATCAATTTATTAAATTAATTTTACATTTAAGGGTCATCACATGGAAAATATGGCATGTTTAATGACATCTCATAACATAGACATCCAAAATTTTAGGGAAAATAACTATACACCTACCTTAGATAGGTAAAGGGATCCTCATCCAGTATCGGCCTCTGATTCGGGCTAGAATGATAGGAATCGACAAAATAGAAAAATTCCTAAAAATATGTAATATTTTATCAAATGGATATAACATTTTAAATGGTGAGAAAATCTAGGAAGGAAATAATAGGAATAAAACTCTTACTAAGGGTGGTCAAATGTGACCGACGGTGCTTGAATCGATGTCTGTATAAGGGAGATCCAAAGAAACCTAGCTTGAGAGGAAAGGAGGGATTCAGTGTTTTTTTGTATAAGAGAATGAGGGATTAGGAATAAATAAATAAATAAAAATTCATAAGGGGTAAAAAGGGGATTTAACTTAGGTTATTGTGGTTTTTACAGCGTAAAGAGGAAATTTATGCCATAAATAGAATTTACAGTGTAAATCCCTATTTCATGGGGTCCATTCAAGATGTAAAAAGGGTTTTATGGGGTATGACCAGCCCTTTCCCTAGGATAACTTATGACATAAATCTAAATCTTATGATATAAATTGACAACTTACGTCCTAAATTGTAAATTTATTATGTAAGTTTGCCTGCAACTAGACTTCTCCTATTACTTCTTTACATCTGATTCTTCCTCACATGAGCACCCAAAAATTCCATTAAGGATACATTAACAAGTTTTATACTAAAAAAACAGAAATCTAATAAGTTTTAACCAAATTTAAAAGAATTCATACCTCTCTAAAAAGTTGGGATCTTACCACCTCCCCTCCTTAAACAACTCGTCCTTAAGTTGACCCTGTGAGGGTGGTTGATCAACATCTAAAAATAACTTTGCCCACTATTCATATATATCATCCTCTCACTCTCAGGTCTCATTCTATACACAACCATGCCTCCATAGCACCTGAACTAGAGGAACTGACCATCCTCGAAGAGCCTTCATGTTGTGATCAATAATACGGATGGGATACTCCTCAAAAGAAGAATATACCTACAAATCAACCTCATTAGTGTAAAGAACAAGAGACAAGTCTGAATGATAATGATGTAACTGAGAAACATGAAAAACATCATGCATAGAATTATATCTCTGTGATAGTGATATTCAATAAGAAACAAGTTCGACCCTCTCCAAAACCTCAAAGGTTCTGTTGAATCTAAGTGGGAGCTTAACTTGCCACATAATTCATCAATTCCCTAGTCTAGATGAAACACGTAGGAATACTTGATCCCCTGCCTCAAAATCCATAGGTTGTTGATGGTGATCATCATAAGAATTATTCCTATATTCAGCTGTAGACATACGTTTCTTGATAAGTTATACATGATCTGATGTCTCCTAAATGAGACATAGTCCCAATAGTGCTACCTCTCTTACATGTAACCAGCACCAGGGTGAATGATATGAACTACCATAAAGGGCCTCATAAGGATCCATCTGGATGGTTTCTTGGAGACTATTATTATAAGCGAATTCACCATGATCTAAGTGTTTTTTCTAATAACCTCTAAAATCAAGGATGAATTCTCATAAAATGTCCACTATTATTTGAATACTATTCTTGTACTGACCATCAACATATGGGTGATAGGTTTTACTCAATATTAACTATGAACCGGGAGCCTTCTAAAATCCCTTATAAAATTGTGATGTCAAGCGAGAATCCCTGTTAGATATGATAGTATGAGGGATACCATGAAGTCTGATAATCTCATGGACATAGATCCTCCTAATATTATCCACTAAGAGGATCCCCCTAATAGTAAAGAAGTGGGATAACTTCATTAGTTTGTTGACGATAACCCATACTGCATTATAGCCTCAAGGTGATCTATATAAACGCATCATGAAATCCATGGTAATTTTATCCCATGTCCACTTCAGGATAGTTAATTTTTATAGCAATCCAGTGGTCCAATGGTGCTCCACATTTACATGTTGATATGTGGAAAACCTAGTAACAAAACTTGTTATCTCCTTTTTCATCCCCGACCACCAGTACTTGTGGCATAAGTCACGATATATCTTGGTAATAACAGGATGTACTGGCTATTTATAAGCATGAGACTCTTACATAAACTCCTCTCGCATGTCTACAGTAACCCAAAAACGTCCATGAATGGTCAAGATCTCATCCCCATCAATGACCCAACCAGGATGTGGGTCCTAGCCTACAAAACTCTCCCTTAGGACCAAGCCCTTGGGATCATAAAGTTGTCATATCTTCACTCTATCCATAAGTAAATAAGTCACTAATAATGATTTGATTACTGGATATCTTTGATAGTCCTACACCTACAAATTCATCTAAGAAAATAAGACTGCCAACTTTCATTCACTACTGGCTTCCTAAAACACTTGTGTATGAGTCTTCCTACTCAGAGTATTCACCACTACATTGCCTTTATCAGACATATAATTAAGCTCAAAATTATAAAATTGTAGGTATTCAACCACCTTTTCTATCTGAGATTCGAATCATTCTTTGTGAAGATGTATTGGAGGATTTTATGGTTTGTATATATGAAGAAATGCTCTCCCAAAAAATAATGCCTCTAAAAATGCAAGGCTTGAACCATAGTTTCTAACTTGAGATCATGAATCAGGTAATTATGCTATGAGGCCTCGACTGATGATACCCATATTCCATGACTAAGTCACTCTACATCAAAACTGTTAACATTCAGATGCCCGATGTGCTATAATAAACCATATAACTTTTTACTGGCTCTGAAAGAATCAATATTGGTGTTGAAGTCACCCTTCCTTTCAACTCATGAAAGGCTTTTTCACAAGATTCATTCCATACAAATTTCACAACTTTCTTAGTCAAGATCGTGAGAGGTAATTCATGGAATGATAAATCCTAAATAAAATGCTATTAATAACCAGTTATCCCCAAGAAAATCCATATGTAAATAATTTTCTTGGGTTTTTCATAGAAAACAACAGATATCACCTTCTTTGGGTCTACAAATAATCTTGCCTCAAAGATAATGTGACTCGTGAAATGTACTTTATCAATATAAAAGTGACATTTTGTGATCTTATCATACAAACTATGTTCTCTCATCATATTCAAAATGATGTTAATATTTTTGTCATGACCATGTCAAGTTTTATAATACACCCATATATCATCCAAAAAACCACTACAAAATAATACAAGTGCATGTCGAAAACCTGATTTATCATGGATATAAATGATGTTGATGCATTCGTGAGACCAAATGACATTACCAAATACTCATAAAGGCCATGCCTTATTTGTAAAATTTTATGTGTTATATTAGAGTGTATAACCCTTACCGAATTATATCCTAACCTCAAATAAATTCTTGAGAAAACTCAAACTCCTTGGATTTGGTCAAATAGATCATCTATGTGATGTAATGGATATCGTTTCTTGACTATAAGTTGATTCAAATGGTGGTAATCCACACAAAACATAATGTTCTCATCCACCTTCTTGGAGAAAATCACTGATAAACCCCAAGGTGAAGTATTGGATCATATAAACCCCTTATCTTCAAATTCCTCTAACTGTATCTTATATTCTTGAATCTTGGTAGTATCTATCCTATAATGAGTAATAAATATCGGTGTTTCTCCTAGTACTAGCTCAATATTGAACTCTTCGTGTATCTTAGGAGGTATCCCCACAATTTCATCAAGGAATATATCCCTAAAATGATCCAAAATAGAAGTAAAATCTATTTTACATGTTCCCTAATCATCTAAAAAGAGAAAAACAATATGGACTAACATCCCACTTATTCTATTATGCTCAGGTACATCTTAACTAGCATGGGCGTCCCATTCTCCTTAATGAGTATAACTACCACACTCTAAAGATATGAATGATACCTACTAATGATAACAATAGATATGAGAGGGATAATATAATAACCAGATCATTCTATTAATGATGTCAAAACCCATCATCTTGAGGACGAAAGGGTTCCATGTAAAATGATAGCCACCTATATCAAGGGGGAACTCCCTGCATTGGCATACACTTTCTGATTGCACTCCCAATAGAGTATCAAGGGTAATCACCACACAAAATTAATGAATTTCAAGCACTAGACTCTCCATTATAGTCACAGATATAAAATAATTCAAAGAACCAATTTCAAATAAATCATACATTAAATTAGAGGCTACTAGAATAGTACCTCGTACTATAGAAGGCCTGACACTCTACTCCTCTGGTATAGTTTTCATTGTATGTAACTGACATAAACCATGACCTTGATCTATAGCCCAACTACCCTATGTAGGTTCATTCTATTGGTGCTTCGTATTAAAATTATATCTCCCTCGACCACAACTTCATCCTCTACCTAAATGGTTGACAGTACTCCATCTCCTTACCTAACATGGAGCTGATGAACCCGCTCTGAAAATTGGAGCCGGTGTATATCTTCACCCACTAGAAATAAGTGGGAAGGTATAGAAAACCAACTGAAGATGCCCCCTTTTTTCAAAAACTTGTAACTCAATAGGGTCTCTCATACACTGAGGATTCATATAACCTAGCTTCCCACACTGATGATGTAACGACCTAAACTTTTAGAAATAAAATTCCCTTTGTGATTAAATTAAATGCCCTATTATGGTTGTAGAAAACACATGAACTTATTTGGATTTATTATATCCTATAGGATTTAAAAAAAACTATTAAGAATTATAACTATTGATAATATATCTATTTAACAACAATCATATTATTAGTATAAATATAGAGTTATGATAAATAAAATTGACATAGAAAAAAGAAGTAATGGCTTCAACCAGCAGGATCGTACCCTATGAAGCTTATTTATCAGATATCATGGGGGATATATAATCACTAGGATTTTCCCTTGACAAATACCAAGATAAGATACAATAACTAAATCATGAGAGAAATTGTTTACAATATAAAGTCAATCTCATTGAGATCAGAGCCCAAACCATGTATGTCGAACCACCCCATGAAAACCTTACAATTACACACCTTACCCTTAAGGTGTTTGTTGGTGTAATAAAGGGATACATATCAAGACCATAATAATATGAATATTTATATTATATTTTCAATTTAATAATGGTTATATTTACTTCTTATTTTTTTACTTTATAAATGATTGTTATTTTGATACAAAAAAACACAATTTGTATTTTTTGGTAATATGCAATTTAAATTAAGACATTCCTTTTGATAAATTATTGAATTTTTAAAATAAATTATATATTAATAAAATAATACAATAAAATAATTTTTATTAAATATAAATGATAATATAATTTTTATGAAGTCAAATGTAATTTTTTATAAGGGTTTGAAAACTATTATTATCAAAAAACCCAACATTTCTCAATAAATGTCGATTCCTGTTTTAAAAGTGAAAATTCAAAAAATTATAGAATTATTTTGATAAAATAAATATTATTTTTTGAATCATTATGTTTAAATTATCCAATGGTGAATTTTTCATAATTTTCTGAGATAGATGAATTTTCAGGTAAAAATTAAATACAGTATGAATATATAGTGTGTATTATAACATCATAATTAACCAAAAGTTAAGTAATAAATTCTATAAAAAGTATTAATGACCAAATATATATTTTAATTTTAAAATAATTTTATTTTTAGGTTATTTTATTAATTTTATAAAGCCTTTATGAACCCTCCAAAACCTATATTATATTTTAAGGTTTTAAAATCATTTCTTTATAAACATGAATAACTTCCACATCACCAAGTGTAATATTTTATTGATCTCGGCACTTGGAATTATAAAATATTTAAAACCAATAGTATTTGGTAGAAACCATGGTCAAACCCCATGGCAAGGTTTTTGGTTTTGATTACTTTATTATATAGAGTCCAAAGCTAAATTTGGGAAATAATAAAGAACTCCCCTCTCTTTTCCTATATAAACCCACACAATATCCACTTACTATTAACTTAAAAACCATGTATAAAGTCCTTAATATTCCATACCCTATCTATAATCCTCCAAATATTCCCCCAATATCTCAATAATCCCCTACCAAGCTTTTGGAATCACCCTCTCAAGGTAATGGATCTCCCTCTCTTCTTTTCCATTCAAGAACCTTCTTTGTAATTATCCTTTTGAATCTCAATTGGTTATGTTGTCATGAATTTATAAATATATCTATAATTTAAAATTTATGAACTAAAAATGATATCTCATTTATTCCCTCTCATTATAGAATTTATTTAAGCCATTACTATGTTGAAATTTAGTAAGGGGCCTTCTCTTTATTCTCTTTATTCGAGCACCTTATTTATGTAATAAACTTTTTCTTACAATTAATATTTTTAGTGTATGCTCTTAGAAATTCCTATTACTTAACTTATTATTTCCAAGTGATGATTGACCCCTTTTACTCTCATTAATCCCTCCCATGATTCATTATATACCCCCGTTATGTAGTGAAATTATCCTGTGATTTCTCCATGTAAAGTTATTATCCAAGAACCCTCCTTGTCTTAGGAATATTAATTCCCAAATTTTCAGGTTGTATTATGTTCTTACATATCCCTCATACTTTAATTTTGACTTACAAGTTATGATATACCCATTTCTCTCTCATTTAACCATTTTATGAATCTTCGTGTACAGTCATTACACTATCAAAATGTCACTACAATTTTTCATGTCGAACATTTGTGAGGTATATACCCATAACCATTTCAACTCAAGGGTATTCACCTATTTGTAACAATAATTAATTTATTGGTTACTTCCATGTATGTAACCCAAAATCATTAATCATTGGATTGAATGTGATAAAATATGTTTTTATGGTATATGATCTATATGGCCCACTTATGTATGTACATGATATGATTATGATGGGTACGCCCATATAGGACTCCAATGAATTGGGTAATGTTTTAATCTCATAAGACATTGTGTATGGGATTAGGGAGTAAACCTAATCCATTATGGGACCTTTTCCACCATCTCATGATGTCTTGGTGGTCATCCTTAACCTGTGTTTATGATGTCATGTTTAATTTTGTTTCCATATTCCCATGTTGGCTTTATGTTATCATGTTATATCATGCCTCATTGTTCATATTTATGATTATCACCCCTTTTATGTCCCATTTAAATTCCTATTTTCTAGAATGTAATACTTTTTTATGTTATGATTTGTTTATTCCATTACTGGGCTTTATATCCCACCCCTTTCTTATGTATATCCCCAGGTTATCCTATGTATTTTTAAGAATGATGGAATATTATGAGCATGTTAAGGAATTTTTCAATAATGTGGATGTACCACATATTTTTAAGCTTTTATGTAATGTACCTAATTACCCAAAGAAACTAGGTTTCTTAGTCTTATGGGTTTTATTATGTGTATTCTTATGCAATAAATCATGAATTAATCTTTAATAAATACAAGGGTAGTCATAGTTGGTATCAGAGGAAAGCCTAGTTATTTTTGGGATTATGATTAGGAAAATCTAGAGAAATCATTAGGGATAAAACTAAACATAATAAAAAACCATAAATTTTGGTAAATTATATATTAAGTGGTTTTAAAGCAAATACATCCCTTTCTAAATACCATAAGTGGATGTGGTGCTCGCATAGAGGTACATAGGGGTAATAACCCTGAAAATGGAGCATTTAATTGAACTCGATCGTCACCTAGTGCATGACAATGGGCATTAATACACACCTGGTTTGTCACTCCAAGGGGATATGCTTTTGTAAATTCACAATCTTGTTATGAAATATTATTAAGGGAATAAAAATCCCATAATAATCTTTATTAGGAAATAGATCATTGATAACTTAAATTGGCGCCTAGAAATTCATAACTTAAGGAATTAATTTCATTTATAAGTTAAACCTTTAATGTTATTGGCTTCTTGTATATGTTTTTAATAGTTTAAAATTACTCATCCCTAATTTTCCCTTTATTCTTTCCAATGTCCATAAATAGGAGGATCCTAGTCAATAACTAATGTGATGGGAAATGTGATGACTACCCAAATGAGATGAATAACATGATAGGAGATCAAGGAAGACATCTTGTGATTATTCCAAACCATATATAAAAAATCATGATTAACAACTGGCCCATAATTTAATGTCCAAACATTTCAAAAAGAATAAGGATGGTTTCTCAAGAAAGTTTATCGGATAAAAGTGATAAAGGAAATAAAACCCAATTTCCCTTGTTAAAAAAATGTGGAAAGAGGTGCCAAGGTAAATTTTACAAAGGAAATGGAAGATGTTTGAAGTGTGGAAAGATGGGGAATAAAGTATCCAATTGTCATGAAAAAAGTAATAACATGATGGATGAAAATAAATTTCAATATAAGGTATCATATACAGTTCTATGTCATAAATGTGGAGAAGTTGGGCATTATCCAAGCTGATGATCTATTCAAAGGGATGATAAGAATGATGAGCATCAACAATCTTTAATACTAAGGGAATAAGGAAATTCCTATGCTGAGATAGATCATGATAACTAAAGTACATGTAATATCTACTTCATAATTATGTATGTCATGTTATATTTTGATTCATGACATATTATCATATCTTGTATGTTTTATAAGAACATGGATTCATAACCTAAAGTGATTTGATATCATCAGGTAAAACTTCTATGATTATTGTATCACATGTTGAGGTTTGTGGGAATGTTCTGCTTGGAAATATTATTAGTCTCCCTTTAGTTAAATTTTATGTTATACTAGTTGTGTAATGGTTTTCTTTTTATAAATCCAACATAAATTACAAGGAGAATGAATTGACCCTTGGTACCATGAATCACCATTTTATTCTATACAAGTTGAATGGGGAGGGTGAATCTTATTTAGAATCATCATCTCAATAATGGATATAATTTACCTCTAAGAAAATTTATCTAGCTCAAATGATTGAGTCTTAGGAAAATATCATCCTTGATGATATGCCTATTGCAATGGAATTCACTGATGTGTTTCCCAAATAATTGACGGGTTTCCCTCCTAAAAAAATGGTTAAGTTATCAATTAAACTTATACCAATAATAATTAACATTCCTAAGAAATCTTATCACCAGAAAAGGGATATATGTAGAACCTTCAAAAATAGAGGCAATTGAAGGATGTCTAAGACCAACCACTATAATGGAAATTTTTAGTTTCCTTAGATTAGCTAGGTATTGTAGTCAATTTTTTGAGAAATTTATCATGATTGTCAAACCCTCTAATCAAGATAAATTATAAGGAAGTCAAGTTTTTTGGAATAATGAATGTAAAGAGAGCTTCAAGGAGTTGAAAAATAGTCTTATCACTACATTTTTACTTACATTACCCACATGTGAGTAACATTTCATGGTATACAATGATGCTTAGAATAATGGATTGGGATGTTTACTAATGTAGAATAACAAAGTGATAGCCTATGCCTCAAGGAAATTGAAATTTTCTAAACAGAACTACCCAATGCATGATCTAGAGTTCGCTGCAGTATTCTTTGCATTGAAAATCTGGCATCATTATATCTTTAGAAAGAAGTGTGAAATATATATGGATTATAAGATCCTCAAGTATATATTCACACATAAAGAGTAGAATATGTGCTAGAAAAGATGGTTAAAGCTGGTTAAGGACTATGACTGGTCAATCCACTACCATCCTAGGAAAGAAAATAAAGTGGAAAATGATTTAAGAAGAAAGGATCTGAAAATTTTATCATTGATGAGACTTGAGAAGGATCTTATCTTCTTAAACTTGAAAAGGATGTACATGCGAATCATAAATTAAGTAACATAATCAATCCTTGTATAAATGATTTCTCAATCATCACTTCTGGAGAAGATAAAGGATGCTCAAAGAGATGATGTGGAAATTCAGAAGGTGTAACCTATAAGAAAAGTGAAATCCTCAAAGTTAAAAATTAATGAAGAAGGGGTTGTAAGACTTGGGTCATAACTATGTGTACCATCAAATCCTAGGTTAAAGAATGAGTTTTTAGATGATGCATAGAGCTTGACATTCTCCATCTATCTAGGGAGAACAAAGATGTTTTGATATCTCTGAGAGAATTATTGGTGGGAAAATATGAAGAATAACATCGTGGAATATACATCAAGGTGTCTTGTATATCAGCAAGTGAAGGCTGAAAGGTAAAAAAACCCATCGGATTATGAAACCATTACTCATACCTACATGGAAATGGGAAAATATAACCATAGACTTTTTCACTAGTATTATGATGAAATCAAGAGGAAATAATCCTATATGGGTTGTGGTGGATCACCTTTTAAAGACTTCTCACTTCATTAAAATTCTAGATGACTTCTCACTTGATAAACTTGTAAGGATATACATTAGAGAAGTGGTGAGGCTGCATGGAACACCACTATCAATTATATCTGATTGAGATCCAAGATTTACCACCAAGTAATTTAAGAGTATCAAACATGATCTAAATACTGATTTGAACTTCGGAATGACTTATCACCCTAAAACTGATGGCCAATCTGAGTGGACTATTTAGACACTTGAGGAAATTATGAGAGAATTCTCTATAGAATTTAAATGATGATGGGATCAACATATTCCTCTGCTAGAGTTCTCATATAATAATAGTTTCCAATCAAGCATCCCAATGGCTATCTATGAATCCCTTTATGGGAATAGGTGTAGAAAACCTGCATGTTGGGATGAAGTTGGTGAACACAAACTACCAGGTCCTAGAATGGTTGAGAAAATTGTGGAAAATGTCAAGGCCATTCAGTAGCACATCAGGGCTACTTAGAGTTGAAAAAAGAGTTATGCTGACAATCAACGATGTGGCCAGAATTTTGATGTTGGAGATAAGTTATTCCTTCACATATCTTCATGGAATAAATTCATGATATTTGGGAATAAGTGAAAGATTATTCCAAGATACATCAGGCCCTTTTAGATACTTGGTTGCATCATAATAGTGGCCTATCAACTTGCACTCCCACCTAAGTTATCTCATGTACATGATGTGTTCCTTGTATCCCTCTTGAGGAAGTACATACCAGATACCTCACATGTGCTAAATCTAGAGGTGGTACTATTGGAGAATGATCATTCATATAAGGATCATATGGTGAAGATCTTAGATCACAGATAAAAAGTTTTGAAAAATAAGAAAATTCACCTTGTCAGAGTGTTGTGGAGAAACCAAAAATTTGAATAAGTGATGTGGGAAATGGAGGAGGTGATGAAACAAAATTACCCTTTTCTATTTTAGTGTGTGAAATGAAATTTTTTAGGGATAAATTTCTGAAGGGGGAATATTGTAATGACCTAAACATTTATAAATAAAATTCCCTTTATTATTGAATTAAATGGTCTATTATGGATATAGAAAACAAATTCACTTAATTGGTTTTATTATATCCTGTTAGGTTTAAAATACTATGAAGAATCATAACTATTGATAATATAGTCATTGAACAGTTATCATATGACTAGTATAAATATAGGGTTATGATAAATCCTATTGACATGGAAAAAATAAGTAATGAACTCAACCAGAAGGACCGTACCCTATGAATCCCATTTATCGGAGTTTATGAGGGAGATAACATCACTAGGATTTTCCCTTGACCAAGCCCAAGCTGAGATCCAATAACTAAATCATGGGAGAAACTTTTTACGGGAGAAATTAGATCTCATAGAGATCATGGCCAAGACCATGTATGTTGAACCACCCCATGAAAATCTTACCTCTTTCACCTTACCCTTTGGGTGCTTTCTGGTGTATTTGTAAGTACTAAAAACCTTTCTCACACCCAAACAGGAAGTTTTGGAAGAAATGAACATGAAAACCACCCCAAAGAAACATTCTGGGGATGAGGAGTATGATTCACGCAAAGTTTTGGTTATGTATGCAAAGGATTTGTACGCCAAAGGTGACATAGAGTTCTGATGATGCCCCCAAGTTTGAACGCATGCTTAAGGCCCATGAACATAATAAAGGATCATTGCACACAATAAAGGATCAGTGCACTCAAACCCGTTGTGAAACCATATAGTTTCATAAAAAATGTAATGTCGAACCGAAGCTGTTGTGTGGGAAATCCCCAACAACAAAGGACTGAGAAGTGCACAACCATGTTCCGCACCCAAGAAGTTGTGCATCAACGGTCAAGGATTGGGCTATAAATATAATCTCACACACAACTTTAGGTGGTAAATCTAAAAGAAAAAGTGACACTCCCATGCACAAAAATACATCTCTTCCACGACAGTGTTCAACACTAGAGACAATGGACCCTCAAAGGGATAGAACTTGTGCGATAGACCTCCTATGGGCCCAAAAATGACTTGGCATGTGGTTGAGTGATCCTCGCACAAATCCTCCCAAGGATAGTTAGGTTTTTGAAAGTGAAGCTTCCTTCATGAATTTTTGGCCTAAATGAAACTCCAAATCTTGCACACAACTATTCTTATTGAATCCATGAACGACACTTATGCTAGATCCCCTTGATTTCACAACTCTTTTATGAAACACAATAAAGATGTCAGCAATAACTTCCAGGTCTCTATCCCAATGTTACCTATGATTCTAGTGAAACCAATACCCTACTTGTTTCTCCTAAGTATAGGTTCCCTAATTCCTATTTTTCCTAAGCATAGGTACCCTAACACCGGGCCTCCTGATGGTCACTCCTCCATAGCAATGCCAACTCCATATCCCACCTAGAGGTGAATTAGTGGTGGTCATGCAAGCCCTAGAGGTGGCATCATCATGAGAAACCATTGAACCATCTTGGTAGAGTGTCCTTATACCAGATCTTCCTCTCACCTTGACGTGGTCCCCCACCATGTACAATCCGCAACCTCATCCGACCTACATGGCGTAAAACTACCTAGCTCCACATACTAGTCATACAATCTTAAACTGCACAACAACATCCTCATCATATAGAATAAATTTTTAGCCTTAACTTGTGCGATGAACACAGGATGACCCAATTATGACTCACATGGGATAATCCCGCACCTATTACCATGTGTGATAAACATAAGATTCCACATGTATGATCATCATGGGATGACATCATATTCCACCACATGGGATGAAACTCCACCCCTGGGCTGAAACTTCCATGCATGAGATGCTCCCATGAATAATCCCCACACTATCCTTCCTCACCAGGGGATGAGATTCCTTCAATGAGTAGCTTCCATGCATAAAACTCACATTGTCCTCTCTTTTGGTGGGATGAAACCTCTTCTACGAGCATCTTCCACGTGTAAACCCCACACCATCCTTCATTGATGCTACTTTTGCGATACGATCATCCTTAATACATAACATTAAAATGTATGGATGGGTACTCTATGTAGGTTTTGATCCCTATGTCTTAAAAAAGGAATGTAGGATGCCTCCCTGAGGCTCAATCCTAAGATCATCCTAGTGTGAAATCTTCCCTCTTTGGGACACACCCCATCAATCCATCTCAATAGAACGTTCTGATTTTTACCCAAAATACATAAATATGTGACTATCTTGTACTTACAAGATGTTAAACCTACAAGACGTTAAACATGTCCTTACCCATCATGTACCCATAATATATTAAATATGTGATCATCATGTCCCTACAATATGTTAAACATGTTCCCAACTTGTCCCTATAAGACATTAAACATGTGCTTATCTTATCCATGCAAGATGTTAAACCTATGCAGATCTTGTCCCCACAAGATGTAAAACCTACACATATAAATCCCCCTCAAGACATTAAACCTATAACCAAACTTTCCCCACAAGATGTTAAACCAACACCTAACTTTTCCCCGCAAGACGTTAAACCTACACCTATCTTGTCCCCACAAGATGTTAAACTTGCACCCAACCTTTCTTTGTAAGAAATTAAACTTGTGTCTATCCTATCCCTACAACACATTAAACATGTGCATAACTTATCCCCAAAAGATATTAAACATGCGCTTATCCTATCCCCACAAGACTTTAAACATGCACCCAACCTATCCCCATAAGACTTTAACCATGCTCCCATCTCCACAAGTCGTTAAACTCATGCCCTGATCCAAAATACCTACTCCATGAAATAAACATGGGATAACTAAGGTAAGAATCCCTAGAATACTTTCACATTCGGTGTCAATTACCTCATGATTGACATGGGATGCCTTGGGTTCCACACCTAAGATGTATTGTATGAGATGCCTCTCAAAAGGAGAAGAATTTATAGGTGACCAATATCCCCAATGTCCAGATATTCCTAGATGTGCCCAACATGACTACTCACCCTGACCAAAGGTTGCTTCCCTGTTGAGACAGAATCAGTGTAATTAACCGGCATCCTCCTCAATATAGAACTGGAAATGAGTTCCACGAACATGACTTAATCTATGAGGGAGACCCAGACTAGGAAATGAGATCCAATGAAGAATCCCTGTAAGGAGGAACTGACATCCCATTGTCCCATTTTGATCAAGGAGTATACATCACCAATGAAAGTGATGAAAGTTTTTTGCCTTTGGAAAGTAGGAGTGTGTGTTAATAGAGTAGAGTGTGGGATGTGTCGGTGCCCCTATGAAAGAATTAGAAATAGAAATGGAAAACCCAATGTGAATCTATTTTCCTCAACCATGGGGACTAGTAGAATTTGGGGAATCAACATATTTTCATGTCACTAGATATAGACATTTGGTGTTAGGTCCCACCAAGAAAATGGTGGGCCCAACATGAAACTCACCTATTAATTAGGGTATTTAACATTGGGAATCTGCAATCTGCGACATCATCAGCATGGATCCTCCTCCATTTCAATAAGATTGGATGATGTTGGGGAATTAGAAATCACTTTTCACAAACCTATACAAACAAATGAATCCAAATGCCTTATAGGACTCAAGATATAGGAATCCAGCAATCTAGTGTTGGTAGGCACTAGGGTAAGAGGAACTTTGATGCGTCAACCCCACACGACTACACCTCCACCATAGCTTCCACCTGGCCTTTAACTTTTGTGCACCCACACCCTATCTCACCCTATAAAATCATCCAAAGGAGGGTGATCAACACCATGGTGTGCTAGTACAAGTAGAAGGGGGTCATCCTCTCTAGGGATATGGCCCACCAGGACTTGGAGACATCGGTGCCTCATCAACACTGTCACCCCCCGAGGGATGAACTGGGGGAAACCACCCCTCATTCTAATGATGACGCACTTCAAGATTCTATCCCCATATAACTCTAATGACTCAATCCCCTACGCCGAGGAGGTATGGTATGTTCAAGATATGCTTATGGTGATCACCGCTTGAGGTTTGTATAGGAGGGATCACACAAGGCCTCATTAACTCCATCACTGACCAGTCCCATAGGCCAAAGAATAGGTTGATTTCATCCTCGCTCCACTAGTCCTGGTCTAGATCACCCGACATCGACGCGAGAGGCAGACTTATGACATTTCGCAGTAAGGGGAATCTTCTATAGCTCATGTGGCCCCTACTACCACCAGTTTATCCCGCTAGATCCCTACAATAGGTGAATAGGGTCACATATTGTTCCACTTGGGATCAAGACCCCAACCACCTCATAGGCAGGTTGGGTTCACTCTCTCAGTTTTTGGCACCACCGAAAGTAGTTATGGGTCATCCTATAATGAGGAGAATCGGGGTGGAGGTCCTCCTCACACCATCACCAACCAGAGCGGAATTCCTCCTTGATCCATCACCAATAATAATAGAATTCCTCCCCATGCTTCCACCAATCAACATGGAGGTTCTCCCCATGTTACCACAAAATATCATGGAGGTTCTCCCTATGCTAAAGACATACCTTGTCCTGAAGAACTATCCCAGGTCAGGAGGGAAAACACCCACCATCAGAGGTGGAACCCTTGGAAGCATCATGTTTTAATTAACCACTCAGAGTATAAGATGATGGGTGAATAAATGGAGGAAACTTCTCCCCAGTTTCCAAAGTCTAGGGTATAATCTTGGTAGTTGAGGCTTACTATTCCAGAAGCCAAGGTCCACAAGATCCCTAGATCCCTCCAAAAAATACTTATAGGTGGAGGAAATTTTTTCCCCCTTCTAGGGACTCACAGTGAAACTTTCTTCATCACTGCCAGTATTTCTCTTATCCACCTCCACATTAGAAGTTGGATAGATGTCAGGATATGTGTTTCCACCCTCAGATGGTGAGAACTCCACTGAGCAATGGATAGATGTCACCTCCCTCTCACATGATGCAGTGGTGAAGACCTTGTCTAACATGGATGTGATCCTAAAGTTGGATATGCCTCCAAGAGATGTCCTGATGTGTAGTAACTATTTGACTCATGTAGAACTCCCTATTTTAGTAGAGAAGTTGTAGGGTAGGTCTACATCTATTCCACCACCCATATCTCATCATGCGTCAGTTGGGTTTTGGACAAACCAAGAGCAGGACCCTTCCTCTAAGAAAGAAGTCCAATGGGAGATTCTGGCCACCGAACAGCTATCAATGGTGTTATGGATGCTTTCAGATCTCAAATTTGATGTCCTAGAGTCCCTTACTGAGGACTAGGTAGTGAATTTCTACCAAATTATCTGGGAAATATTGCACCGCCTCTCTGATCATCAGTTGGCCTACCCAAGGATCCACAATCACTTCGATTCCATCAACCAGTAGTGCATATGGGTTGATATCACAGTGCTCTCGGTAGATCAGTGACCCAAGTTGTATGGATATTTACAAACTCTCTAAAATACCCATATCAAGATCCTCAAAGTGCTCCATTGAGTTATGGAATAAGTGTCTCCATACATACAGATTAGAGGATGGGGGTAGTATGTTTCCCTCCATTTCAGCCCTATCTTGCGATAGACTGGCCTATCCACTGATGATGAAAGTTCCCCTCTAGATACTGCTATAGTAAATATAGTCGTCAATAACCTGCTAGAAGATTATAGGAAAATGGCTACCGAAACAGGGCACAACAGGGAAGATCTTCCCCAAGGGGCGATGCAGTACCAGGAGAACCCTCCAGTAAGTGTCCTCAGTCATCAGTGGAGATAGGAACTTGGCCTTAAAAGTCCCCCAAATGAAATTTTTATGCCTAACCATTGTCATATAGACAATGGAAAGGGATATTTAAAACCTTCCGACTCATTTGAGGTTGCACTGAAAGTAAAGACGGAACCCATGGTAGCCACCTTACTCCAGTAGCTCGAGGAATACAAAAGGCTTACCGCCAACCTAATTATTGAACAACCCCCATATTATGGTAATTCCTTAATGGAACCCATCTATTCTCTAGTTGGGAACACGTTTCTCATTATAAAGACACCCCAGTTTGAGCTTGGTGTCCCCACACATCTAGTCAGGGAAGAAGTCAAGGGATATGGAAAGCGATAATGGTACAAGTCATCAATGTTTCCTGAGTAGTGTGATTATCTTCCTCAAGATCAAGGTCATGTTATTCCCTGAGTTTATGAAACCATCAATGCATTGGTGTCTAGATATCCTTACCAAAATAACTTGATAGGTACTCTCACTACTTTCCTTAAAGACCTAGAAATGTGATAGGTAGCAATCCTGTCTGATGGAAAGCCATATCTGGTATTGGTGGACAATGTCTGGGCACCCCTGGAGTTTGGTAACACCAGCTTCAAACCATTTAATAGGATAGGTGGACCACTATATAAATTTTACCACTTTTCTTCAATGTGTGTACCTACATTGAGGACCCCTGAATAGAAAGAGGCCATTAAGCTATGATGTGTCATCCAGACCTTGGAAGGGCCTACATTTGTTTGGTACATTCAAATACCCATATGGTCCATTGTTGGTTGGGAGGATATTAAACAATAGTTAATCTACCAATTTAGCTCAACCAGGTGAAAGACAAGTATTTTCAATCTCTTTAAGTGTAAACAAAGGCATGATGAGTGATTCACTGATTTTTCACCCAAGGGAAAGGCCTCATGTACTCACTTGACATGTCATTATCCTAGGAACAGTTGTTCATGATTAGAATTGA
The DNA here is from genome assembly GCA_963277665.1 of Viscum album. NCBI lineage: Eukaryota > Viridiplantae > Streptophyta > Magnoliopsida > Santalales > Viscaceae > Viscum > Viscum album. The sequence goes on along the minus strand of OY728140.1, from coordinate 378,051,306 downwards.
GAATATCAGGAATTGTATGGTACCTACCATCATATCATTGAACAGAAATGGTGTATTATAGGAATTATTCAAAAAGGATCAATTCCTAGAAGAATACTTGAAGAGGACTAGAAAAAATTTATACCTATTGCCCTTTCCAGCTCCCATGAGAAGACCTTAAAAAGCAGAGATTGTAACCACTGTCCATGAAGAGGTCACCAATCTGGTACACCTATTGTACCATTTTCCATATGATCCTTTTTAAGCATATCCCTATAAATCATAGGATATCCCAATATAGAACCTCCAGGAACCACCTCACCAAGTGCAGCTACCTTGATGAGAGAATATGGCTCCAGCCCCCCGTTAAGACCAGTCTCCCAAGGATCATTTCCCACACATAAGAAATAGGGCCTAATCCTTCAAATATTTATAGGTTTTAGTAAACTTCATCTATTCCTTGAATAAGGTAATCCTAAAATTTCAAAAGTGTATGAGGCCCAATGAGGCTAAACTCACTATCCACCTTGATCATTGCATGTACCACTGAATCTTCAGACACACCACAAGGAATGGTTCATGTTAAAATATTGGCTCAAGGACCAAGTATATTGTGGAGAAGTAAAGTTTGGAGACATTATATAATGTTTGAAACATGTATTTACCAACCTTAATAATGACATTGAAGGATCTGGAGAGTGGAAATAGGCTCCTAGCTATGGGATATAGAAATATAATGACTAGTTGGCTCACAAGGTAGTTTCTCACAATCATGGTGTCATCCATTATCATTTGACCAAGTTATAACCTCATATGGTTGTCATTTCTCTTTCAAACTCTACTTCCAAATATACTTTATAGACTTACAAGTCTTATAAGAACAAAATTTGATGGCGCAAGGGAAATCAGATTCCCCTATTGATGTTAAAACCTTCTCTCACTCTTGGTCATGTCATGCCTCCTAAGTTGGGGAATGAACCAAGGGTCTACCCAACCCTAGAATACCCTACTGATGATGAGTAGGATTACTCCTTCATGAAAATTTTCAATCTAGTAGAATTCTTCACAATTTCTGAGAGTGAGTAATACCATGAAAAACCCTCAGGTGCCTTCGAAAAATGTTGTCAAAGAAAAGGTAGAGGGTGCATGAGCCACCAGAATGCTTAGGATAGTGCCTTAAACCATATCTCTCATGCTACCGAGACTAGGAATCAAGTTTTTCACAAATATTAGCAAGCACTTTCTATCCAATTATCTCTATTAGGTATTCCTTCGTAGTCGACAGTGTTAGTTGACTATGCATCTCAACCACAACCGTGTTGTGATCTGCCACATTTAACTAGGGTCCAACCTCATCTGAATGATAGTCAGCCAATAGTTTTTCAGAGTATTCCAATTAGTTAGTAGCAAAATATTTTCAATACCAGCTAGGCCCCTGTGATTCATCCCATGTAATATATTATGCTCCCTATAAAGGAACAACCCTCTACGAGAAAATTTATGCCCCTGGTGCTGAAATATCAATAGTATTATCAAACCTCCAAAAATTCTTCCTGTATTGATGATCCATTTCCAAGAATCATTGATACACCATGAAACTAAAACTATGATGATATTTAAGCCTTCTCAATTATGTATTCTTCATACATACAAAACATGATAGTTTTACCTTCATACTCCAACCAAAAATCATTTCATAAGAAGGGAAATCATTTATAGTCCATAGAAGGGTAGCACACATCTAAAATATATTTTTTGAAGAAGCATAGAATGTCTACACACCCATATCCCAAAGATGCTTCAACTCTATTATTAAATGTTTCAAGTAGACATCTATATAATTCCCAAGATCATAAGATCCATATATAAGTATACTCAAGTGAAATGTTTTTCCATACACATCCATGGATAAAGATTATAAACATGAATAAAAACTATTCATGTACTATGAGCAGTAAGCATCTAACCAAACAGATTAAAACCATCACAGGATAGACCCAAACAGATATTACACACCTCAGATAAAAAATCAGGATGTTGTGAATCAAATTCCCACCATACTGATCCATCTGTATGATGAACCAAATCACCATTACCTTTAATTCTCTCAACATCATGTCATCACATATTGGCTAAGATTTCTGCAGACATTAATAGATTTTGAAGACTGGGAATCAATGGAAAGTGACACATGAATTTACGTGGAACACTAGATGGTGTTCCATATGAATTTTCCTTACATCGAGATGTACCTCGTTTTTTACAGTCATTATAGTCAGTTATTTCCTCCCAAAATAAATTGCTATATTTTGGACAAGCATGAACTTTATTTATAGCAAATCCAAGTTTCTAAATTAACTTCCATGCCTTGTAATGATTTGAGGAAATATCTGCACCATCAAGAAGCAAGTCCTTAAAAAAATTAAGAATATAATAAATGGTGGTATTATAAATTATATACATGGTTTTTCCATGATATAACCACATTAAAAATTAAAACTTGTTCATTTTAGTACATTCCTGATGTACTGGAGTTCTTACATCATCCATTAAAATTTTCAATCTTTCAACATAATTATCTTTATTCGTTTCCTCATGTGTATTGAAATCATTTTATTCTTTAACTAGAATACTATCTCTCTCATGATGATTCACAAATGGAAACTGGTCAAATATCAAATTCTCCATACCAGTTCTTTGTTTTCATTCATGAATAGTAGAAGATTATCATGTCTCTCTATGGTGATGCCAAATAGAATAGTTTGTTTAAAATCCAGATTCTGTTATATGGAATCTAAATTCTTACCAGCTTAACCATGGTCTTCCAACACAATTATAGCATGGACACTATATATAACCTCTATATGATGCATTGTTAAATGAAAAATCTAAAAAAAACTAAATTCTTTTGAAGCTCGATTAAAATCTGGTCAGTATGAAACATCCATCTTTTATCTATTCTATTACAAGGTAAAAATGTTATCTTCCACTCAACTATGAAAACCATAATTAAAAAAATTAATACAACCAATTTTAATATTAAATTTATCAAATCATACTGGTAGCTATAAAAATAAAGAATAAGAGAAATAACATATGATATAAGTGATGACTACAAATAATGAATCGAGGTGGGTATCCCTAAAATTTAAGAATTCACTATCATGGTCATTATCCAAATATCTACCAAAGAAGATCAAGAAGTGCAACAAAATGGACTGAAATGAAAAAATAATCATTTTTCATAAGGTTTTATTAAATGAAATTAAAACACATAAAAAGTGTGTTAAAACTTGGTACATTTTCCTAAAACATTATTTTTAAAACTAATACACACTCGTAGTTTCATTAACAAACAAAACATTCTTTCCTATGAAATTTATTCCAAAACTATTTTGGAAACAAGATTTTACACTTTAAAGAACACACCCCATCAAAGTTATTTACAAAATAGTTTGAAAGAACTATATGATTTAACTTTCTATTTATTTTTTTTAACTTTTTCAAATCCCACTTCAAAACATATAGATGTAAACCAAACACAAATAATAAGGAATCACGTAGTTAGGGACCACTATGTCAACCCACACAAAAGGGTAAACAATAAGAACAAAGGTTCTGAACAATAAACTAAGATCATGGGGATAAAATCGATATATAAAATGGCCCACCACATACTTGAGTAGTGTCCCCATGTTATAAAACCATTTCTTGAAATTTTTTCTATTTAAAAACAAAGAAATTTCCAAGGGAAACAAATTCTTTAAATATTACTATTTTGAAATTAAAACCACACATGGTCTAAAACATTTCAAAATCATGGTAATACTAATGTCTCTATGAAAACAACTTTTTTTCTTTAAAACCATACACACACACCCACCTCAAGTTAAATAAGGAAGTGAGGGTAAATAATAAAGAATAAACATGATAAATTCAAGGATGAAATAACACTAGAAAACAATGTTAATCCACAAAAGGGTCAACTCACCAAGAAATACCATCTAAGAAATAAACAATAAAAATTAAAATGTATAAATGAATGATCCATAACATAAATACATATCATTAGGAAAAATCATGATGACTAACATGACCACACAAGACATGAAAACATGGACCTAGTTATTGTTAGGGTACAATCATACATCTATCCATTGAATCACTCTATGTAGTCTCCTTAGTGGAAAACCAAAAATCAATGTTTTACATACAACTAAGGGGGGACTAGCCAATGAACGACCTTTAATAGACTAGAAGTGTCCCACTATTACCCACTTAGCAACCTCAGTCTCCTCATGGAATAATAATTTAGGTAAACCATGTACAATAACATCATCACAAGACAATAATAAGTTGTTATGACTAAAAAAATTATCACGTACTTCCCACCTCCTACACTACCATTAATGTGACCCCCAAAACACCAGAACAACATGAATCATGTTACCAAGAATCCATCACATGGATAATAAAAACATCAAAAAAAAATGGGGACCAAAAAGGGCACCATCAACAATCAACTCATAACACGGTGCTAATTGGGACTTCACTTTTATACATACAACATATAGAATTGTAATTTTTTTGTACAAAAAAACATTCCATGACAACACAATTATAAAAGGAAATATATTCATCAATAATTATAAACACACAATTCATGGGATACCTCCATTTATATTTTTAATCCAAAAATACCATCAAAACATGAAATCCCTCTTTTAACACAAAAAATTAACCCACTTTGGAAGCCTCGTTTTCCTTATAATACCAAAAACATGTGTGTTTTATTATGAAAAAAAACCATAGAATTTTATCAAAAATATGGAGTTTATAAAAAACCATTTCCCATAAAAATACCTTTTCAATCAGGAAATTCCACCCATTTTCCACATGAGAAACAATCAAAATAAATGAATACAATAGAAAATTGACCCTATATGTAGTCCACACCATGAATATTTAGGTCAACTATGAATTTAGAAAACACTTGTAATATTGTAACTCTTGAATAAAATAAAATGAAACATAAACTCCAACATCAAACATTGAAACCATGTCACCTTCAATAAAACACTTGAAAATATTAAAAAAAACTATATAAAAGAAATAAGAGGAGGGAATAAAATGTCACCTCTTAAAGATCACAAAAAATCACCAAAGAAAGAACACTTTGAATGGGTGGGTATGCCAAAATCATGTGAGGGTAGTGGGGTGGCCCAAATCACCTAAGGAGAGCAGTGGGGCGGTTGAAGTCTCATAAGTAGGGCAGTGGGGTAGACAAAATTGCCAAAGGGGAGGGAGGAGGCCATCCAAAGTCGCATGAGGGGAGGGGGTATGCGCGGATGCCTGAGAGGAGGTAGGGTTTGAATGAGGAGAAGGGGATGAGGATCCTGAGTGGGATTTTAATATTTAGAATTCTATACCAATGGTTTTAAAAAACGGTTGGTATAGGATTCAATAAGCACCTCTATACCCATGGTTTTTCTAAACTGTGCGTATAGATCCATTGGGATAGGTCCCTTTTCCAATAGTGTGAATTGTGTGTGACTCTCCCCAGATTATTTTTCTTGGTGTAGGGTCTTCTAAATTCATTCACCTCATAAATACCCTCTAGGGAGTACCACTATTTTTCTACCCTCCTACCCCCCCCCCACTCCCACCACTTCATCTGGGTGGGTATTGGTCACATTGGTTCACACATCCCAATAATATGATGTTAAACTATGAAGTCTAATTCCCTCACCGTACGACATTAAACTGTGTGTCCAATGTCCTCACCATATGACATTAAACTGTGTGTCTATCATCCTCATTGTATGAAGTAAAACTAAAGATCATCTTAGGCCCTTTCTCGAGAATCCCTTTCCTGAGAAGCCCTTTCATCTAGTGTTTTTAACCTACCTCATCATTCATGTTCTTCAATCATCATTCAGAATCTGAGATGATTATCCCCTTGGAGGATTATTTTGACCTTTGTTCAGAGTGATAAGCCTACCCAATGTGATCAAATCCACGGTGGTAGAACTCCAAGTGGGTTGAACTCTATTTGAACATTCCATCACTTCATCTATACACTTCATGTGTCTCTTTATTTTGATTTTAATCCTCTTCCACATCTGAATGGGTCCCCCTTTATGGCATGGTCCTATGCCATACTAGCTCACCTACCATACTAGGCACACACATCGAAAGACTTCAGATGACATTTTGAGATAGTTCCCATGTTTCAAACATTAAAAATTGTTGAACCTCATTTGTTTTTCCCCATCCTTAGTAAAATGATAATGGATGATGTGTTTCAAAGATGGTCAGAAATTATCCTTCACCGTTATTCCACCCCTATCATGTTCTAAATCTTGGGCATCTCGATTCATGCTCCTCACTCCCTTTATTTTGGTATAATTCAAATCCCATGTAGTTACCCCATTCATTCACTAGTGCACATTGAGAAAGAAAGTTAGCTATTCAAAGATCCCCATCCTCCATCCATAGAACCTCTCAGCCCAAACACTCTCAGTGGTTAATCAACAAATGTAGACATTGGGTGTTTGATGATTGTCTGACACTCTCTTATAAGTGAGCAATCATATGGTTGTCCCTTGTTTCTCACACCTAGTATAAAATTGGTCATTAGTTTTCTAATGAGTATGATTGAATTACAATAGTAAAATGTGACAAAAGAAACATGTTCATGCATATGAGAAGTTTTAAACAAATAAAAATCAGTAGTTGACAAGGGTCATCCACATACTAGAGCCTCTCTTATGCCCCACCAAAAATCCCCCCTACAGCTCTACCCCAAAGATCGAGCACTTCAAACCTACTACACTTTTTCATGTGGACTCTAGGACCTACTAGAGCCTCATGAGATCTTCTTCCTCCTCCTCAGCCATGGGATGAATTTTATTGTCTTTGATCAACACTCAGTCCTACTCAACCTAGTACTCTGTTATCTAAGATGTTTCCTCTTGTTCTCGAGCCTCATCCACCACCAGATGATCCTTCAAATGACTGATGATATCCACTTTTACATTAATGAAGGTTTCACTCTTGTTCATTTTCTTCTACAGGCGTTGAATTTCTTGATCAACCTTATGGAGCTTCCTAGTTCCATTTAATTTCTCCTTGTACTAAGAGACATTAAATTGTTGGCTCTCTGCATGCACCTGCTCGGCAAAGTAGTCACATACCAGTGCATGGAGAGAGCGATAATTCACCCCTCTAATTCCCAAGTTTCACAGCCAGTGGTGAAGGGACCCCATCTGGATCACTAGATATAGCTCTAAATTGTGGGTGATAAAATGTTGCATTCTCCTCCACACCCTACGTCAGATGATGCGGTTCTCTTCAATGACATTATACCTGGAGTATTAAAGATCCTAAGGAGGCATGGGTTCATATTTTAGGAAGGCTTAAAGTACAATAGCAGAAGTATCCTCCTCTAGGATCCTCTCAGTTGGGTCAGGCTCTATATCAAGAGGAGGGTCGTCTTCATCTGACCCTTTTTCGACAGCACTGCTTCCACCAGCCTCAAGCTCCACCCCTCCAGTGGAATCACCCACAACCGAAACAGGTTTCCCTCTCAGTATCAAATTCTATTCATCTTGGATAATCAAATTCCCAAGATCCGGAACAACTGTTGGGGGAGGTGCCCCAGATTCCCCAGCCATAGCTTCTTGTTGGGAGTGCACCCTCTCGAGCACTACTTGAAACAAAATCATGTTATTTAGTTTGATCAGTTATGATGATTTAGAAAAATATAGATCATGTAAAGAGAAAAATACATACAAAGGGTAAGTGTTTGGTAAAGGCTTGGTCTTGGAGTTTTGATGGGGATTTCCACCATAGTGGACCCCTCAACACCAGAAGGAACTTCAACGGCTAGAACCGGGACCCCCTGTGCTGATAGGGAGGAAGCTTTATAGGAATAAACATACCCATTGAGGTGATAAAATAGCTCCACGAAAGTTTAAAAATAGGTATATCTATTGAGATTCAGTCTTAACCTAAGGTAGTGGGATTTTGATAATGAGTCGCCCTGGGTGATCTGCCTCAGTAATAATAGATTCTTCCATCGAGATTTCAGGGTATGGTCCTCCATAGATGACCAAGAGAGTTAGGGGATCTAAATCCACCCCTCCAACCTTCTCTATGGGACCTCTATTTGAAGTATCCCTAGGCACAGGTTTTGGTGCATGCTCTTCATTACCCAATGGATCACCCTCATCCCCTCCAACATAGACCTTGTTTCATCATTATATTTTTCCTATATAAGAAAAATAATAGTTTGAACCTTTGAAAAAAAGAGGGCGGAGGTATTGAAGAAAAAAGTGGTTTGATATACTAAGATTACCTCAAGAAGATCGACCAAGGTGATATCATCCGTAGGAGTGACCTAGATACTCTCCTAAGGAGCTCCTAATGAGAGGATGACCCCTGAGATTCTCCATCACTAGATCCCTGAATTTCATCACTAGATGAAACCTCCTTATCTAATTATTTGGAAGATGTGTTCTATATATGATCAAGTTTACTGCCAAACATCATGTGCATTGGGCCAGGGGGAAGATTGAGTGCCCCATGTTAGCATGAAAAGGCATCCAGAGCTTCCAGGTATTGAATACTCTTATGGAAGTGCACCCAAATAGTGATCCTGGTGAGTCTCGCCTCTGGTAGCCCAATCCCTTCCCAGATCAGCCTCTACCACAACTGATCTTTCGTCAGGGTCATCCTCAGCATCCCCCAGGCCTCTCAAAGCTTGGAGAGGGAAGCATTAGTGGTTGGATCTAGCTGGTACCAGAGCTTCTAATCGGGGGCCTCCCTGACTCTGGTCATCCCAACCTGAGATCCCTCTGCCTGCTCTTGTTTCTTATTTTGAGGAATATCCTCCCCTCCAAGAGTCAAGGTCCAACAGTGCCTTACACCACCCCTTATTCAGTCTCTTCTGGAACCCCCGACACTTGGAGATCCCCTTTAAGGGTATCCCACTGTAGGGTCCTAAAAAATTTCAAAGGGAAGTAAATAATCCCACAATCTCTTTGAAGAGGGAAGAAAAAAAATTTACAAGTTCAGCAAGGTAAATGGATGCAAGTTGGATCACAAATTTGATAAGAAACTTGAAGAATTAAAATTTTTCAAAGGGTTTTAGTGTACTATGTACCATCACTGGGAAAGGTTTGTAGGATGCATGAACCGCAAACCATCGGTATGTAGAAGGACTCGTGAGGCACTATCCCGTAGGGCGATGGCTAGAAAACCCAGGATGTCATGAACCATGTCATTGGCAGAATCAAATGCAGAAATTACATCCACATATTGTCCTACGAACTAAGTAGATTCACGGATGAAGCAAGATGGAAAGGTTCCACGAACCACATCTCATGAACCACAGCCTCTGCAAACCCTAGTTGAACAAGTCTTCTATAGGTTGAGATATATCTTCATGGGCTTCTGAAAATGGTGTTTCAGTCCCAAAGATATGATTTCCCCATTGATATATAAAAGGATCACAAGAGGAATTGAGAATGTTGGTAGATACAAGTGGAAGAGAGCATGAAGGAGACCTTAGAGGCTGGAAGAGAGAGTTTGGATATAGAGAAGATTCTGACTTCAGTTTTGAATCATCGATGAAGTGTGAATCTCGAACCAATTTTCCGCAGGTATAACCCACCACAAACCGCAAAAAGAATGAACTTAATAATAATTAGTGAAATGAGAACCTAATTGGTGCAATTTCGAACCATAAATCCATCGTGAATGAATTCCCCACAAACCACAGGCTCCAAGACCCTTCTACAATTCGACGCTCTGCATAGAACATAACTATGTGGATCGAACCCTGTACCGCGTACTAAATCAGTACACGAATGGAACCCGGAGTGGCGTGGTGAACCACATACAGGACCGCATACCACTTTGGTATGTGGTGGTCCAAACCTGTGACCGCGTACCACTTAGGTACATGGAAAACCCCTCTACCCACATAGCATTATTCTATGTGGGGTTGCCCCCATCCCGCATGAGAAAATGGTATGTGGAATGGAATTTCTTTTGGTGTGCTTCTCTCTAGCTCAAATCACACCCCTCCATCACTATCTAGTCCTCCATAGATCCTCCACAAACTGGTCTGTTGGGATCAAGCCAAAGCCTCCTCCAAATACATTGGACTTGTATGATCATATCATTAGGTGCACCAGCACTCCTTTATGAATCTAAATACCTAAGGTAAGGGGAGTCACAAAGTCTTCCCCCATAATGGTTTGGACACCCAAAATGTCTCTAAGTATACATTCCCAAGGTAACTTGAGGAATGACTTTGGGATGCCAACGTGAACCTTACCATTCTCAGGTTTAGGGGTAACCACTAGCATTTCCCTTCAATGAGTTCCAGTGATAAGCAAATAGGTTACTATTTACTTCCCCTTTGACAAGGGATAATGCTCCTCCCCTTTCCATAAACCCATAAAAGGGAACTCCTCATGAGGTAAGCCCCTAGACTTTTGTGAGAGGTGTCACTCTTAACTCTATTCACCTCATCTCGGGACGTCTCTAGATAGATCTCCAAGATATGAATATCCTGGATATCAACACGGGTGAGGGTTGCATGCTTAAAGCTCCCTTTTCCCTCTCCCATTGGGCTTGTAGTTATGGCCTGTCACGCCTTCATCATCCTCCTTTTCCATAAGTGGAGAATATAAAGTGTACCTTTGTTGAATCTTTCACATCCTCTTATTTCTCACACCAAGCATGACTCATGTGGGCTTAGAGGTCTGCGATGATACGACTTTGGAAAAACCAAGCTAAAAGAACAATGATAACTCTGATTCATGTTCCAACCAAGATATGTAGGATATTTACTTAAGGCCTAATCTTAAAGAGGTACCATTTTTTATAAGGTTCACCTCAACAATGTCCCCAACAAAGGGGTGTCCTCTTTAGGAGTAAGTTCTGATTTGATTCTCTCATACGAGAATCTCCCATGCACAATACCCAATCAAGTCATGACCCATAAATGAAATATGAGAAATCTAATTCCCACTATAATTGGGATATATAGGACACCTACTTAATGCCCAAGCTCAAAGAGGTACCCTTTTTCAAAAGGTTCACCCTGACAATGTACCCAAAAAATGGGCCTCCTCCCAAGTTTAAGCCCCAAGCTAAATAAACAATGTGGGGTCTAATTACTCTTCCAAGGATATGTAGGAAGCCCATTTTATGGGTCCAACCCCAAAATTAAACCATATTTTGTCCCTCCTAGGTGACGATAAACTATAGAGCACCTCATTTCATGTCTTGAGTCAGTATTGCCTCTATAGCATCAAATCATGCATATCCATGATTTATTATGCAACCTAGGGGTAACCCGTAGATACACTCTTCAGGAATGAACTAAGGATTAACGAACATATGAAAATGGATTAAATCTATAATAGAGTCCTGGAGTAGGAAATAATTCCCCCCAAAAGGGTGTGATGAGCCCGAACTCCCATACTCTTGACCAATGGAGTCCTTAAGTGTCATTGGCCAAATCGTCATCCAATGAGAACCTGTATTTGGAAACAAGGTCCATGAATCATGGATACCAAGGTCATTTGGTGTTTCTATATCCATGAATAAACCCGTTGGATACCATCCAAGTAGATCATATCCTAGGAGGACTGATTGCACAAATATTTAACCCCCTACAATCGCATGTTGAGACCATTCAATTGTGGCACCTCCTTTATAATGAAAAATGGGATAAACTGCCCATTCCCCATGGGTTCACTCTAATTCCCCCTAAAGAATAATGATGTGGATCGGGCCAAAATGAAAATGGTGATGTGAAAGTCTCTATAATAACAGACAAATGCTTGTCACCCATCAGACTATTTTGCATTGCCACATATGCACCACCTTGGGTCAAAACAAAAATGGTGAACTCAATGTGAATCCACAACCAAGGTGGTGGTTTCAACCCACTCATTCCCCTTCAACTCATAAAAAGAATGGGGGCTAAGCCAAATCATATATTATGCATATGATTAAGAGATGCTACTTTGATGGTGTTTTGTTATCTGTATATGTCATATATATTGTAGGTTTCTAGAGCAACCTTAGATCCAAATGGCATCTCGAAAACCATCTCAGACACACACCTCAGCGATCCCATAGGCGGTCAGGGCCCCGATGAAGAGAAGGACCCCCTTGCCTACCCAGCACCTTCAATTCTAGGTATTCAACATGCTTATTAGAGAGTACCACCAAAACAGTTCTCTCTCCACAGTGGAGGCTACAAGACAAGCCCTCCAATCTATAAAAGCTTGTCTATCGCTTCCTCAGCTGCAGCCGGAACCCCAGCACAAGGTGTCCCTAGTGGTTGTCTCAAACCATTTCAAGAGCTTATCCCTGGAACGCGACAACAAGTACCTCCCTTATCTCAAGGAGGTAGATGAAGCCGATGTTGATGGCTTCATCCCAGCTGCATAGGGGTTTTACTCACAGGCCCCTACCAAAGAGTGTTGCTGATAACACCGAGCGACCAAGTATCCTCAATCTGAATAGGATCTTATGTTGAGGGCACCTTCTAAAGTTCAAAGGACATGGGCCCCTTGGGCCACCCACTGAGGGCAGTAACCATACAATCAGGAACATGCCATCACCTTGATTCCTAAGGAGGAACTTTTTCGTACAAACATGATGGTATTCAATGGGTAGACATACAACTCCACCGCCTCCACTCAATCCCACCACAGAAATAGGGTGGATAATACGATCACATGCACATTCCTGCCAATTCTCACTGGTCCCACCATGTAGGCAGAGCAGAAAATTATAGAAAAATGCAAATATCTTTTGATGAATAAGAAGCCTATTATCTAAATAGGACAGCAACCAGCTACACACCGGCACAAACACTTATTGATGCTTACCAATCCCACCATCAGAATATAGAAGAAAATGAATATGAGCGTAGTAAAATTCCTACAGATGCATAAAAATACCATGAGAGAGATATAGTGGAAATAGAGTAGATGAAAATACCTACTCATAAATATGAATCCCACCAATCAAATACAATGGCAACTGGAGGAGAAAACTAGCGGCAGACTCGTTTCTTGGTCTCGGTACAAGAGAATTTCCAGTATCCACTGGCAACCTATTGAGGACTAGAGCAGGCACAAACTTCTTCTCTAACATCAGAATGGGTCTTCATACCTGTTCCATCCAAAGATGTATCTCAGCACATCCTAGAAATGATGGAAGATCAGATGTTGATTCCAGACCATATCCTCCAAACATGTCAATACATCATTGCATCGATAGCAAAGGCAAGGAACTAGGCCCATGACCCGGTTTCCTCAAAAGGAATGACTTACCCACAAAATGGGTTGGTCACTCCATAGTAGTAATGCATCCATGCTCTATTATAGGAGGTTCATAGGCAATATCCCACGATACATAGACAACCAGGTTGGGAATAAATACTCATTCCAACTGGGGGATGTCGGTCCAATGTGGTGGTTTCTCCAGGACAGACATACATCCCTACCAAAACTCAAGATGTTTGTTAGTGTATCCCAGAAGCATCATGGGAACCAATAAAATAAGGACCCATATATGAAGTCCATTACCAATGCATAAGACCATAGTTACCTGCAAGAGAGCACCCAAAAATGAAATACACCAAAGGAAATTGGAAAACGAAGAGCATATTCATGATTCGACCCCATTTGAAGATGGAGTTCTTGATTCCCTAAAGCATATATCAATAGAGGCCCAATATCCTATTATTCCATTACCAAATTATGGAACTAGCAGTAGCAGTTGTGAAGGCCCTCCTTGTAATGTTGCTAACATCATCTATGAAGGTCCTCTCCAGACCACCCACAAGGGATTACTCTATGGTCCAGGAATGATTGATCACAAGAGCCTATCTCATGATGTGTGTCAGGGTAGCCCTTCCTTTGACCATAAGATCAGACAATAAGAAGGCCCTCCCTTTCTATCATCTTCCCTAATGGTCCTCCCTAGGGTATATGCTACAAATATGCTTCTCTTTATAGTCGGACGTCAAGTCATGATGGTGGTCCTCACTATGATGATAGCCACTATGAAGGCCCTCCCCACAATGGTAGTTGTTGTAAAGGCCCTCCCCATAGCTACATTAAGAAATGATAAGGTCCTCCTCTCATTGTAGTATATCCTGAAGGGCCTCCCCAAAATGTACACTGCAGAAATTCTCCCTGCATCCAGATATCAAGTTGTGATAATAGTCCTCGCCATCATAGCAGTCATCAAGGAGGTCCTCCCCTTAGTGACATCAAGCAGCAAGAAGGTCCTCCTCCTACTGCATCCCACCCTAAAGGTCCTCCCCAAGGCATACGTCGTAGATACATTCCCTATGGTCAGGCATTAAGTTTCAATGGCAGTCCTCACCATTATGGCACTGATTGTGAAGGTCCTCCTTGTAGTTTAAAGTCACGCTAGCAAGAAGGTCCTCCCCTTACTGGGGAAAATGTGAGAAAGCCCTCTTATGTTGTAGCGCTTGGAAAGATTGATTCAAACATGTCAGAAACTCTGTCTATGATGAGTGATATCCTCTCTCAACCAGAGGAAGTCTTGGGGACATGCTCATCTTCCGAACCACCCCTTGAATTGCTCACATATCAATGAGGTTTCTACCAGCCCTACTGCTTGGAAAAAAATCATTAAGAAGTAATCAAGCTGGGCATATCAAGTAGAGGAGTCCCCAAAAGAAAAACAATATGATATGTTACTTGTGAGAATACAACTATATAGGGATGATATTCCAGTGATTTATTGGCCCATGGGCACTTCTCACTTCGACATACCAAGGGATTTTTCTGAGAAATGTATGCATAACATTCGCCTCAATATCTATAAAACTCTCTACTATCTAAAAGAAAAGTTATTACCTTATGAAGGGTATGCTGACCATGTCAACATATTAGGAGAGCTCCTCCATCTAATTGACCTAAAATCCCTCCCTTCTACAAGGTTTCCATAATCAGAAAGGTGAAACAAAGACCTTGAACTGGCTTGCCTCCACACACTGCACAAGTTGTGTTGCCTCATCAGTGATTCCCCATCTAGAGTTCATATTTGGGGGTGGGGATAACATGGAGCTCTACACTTCACTACATGTCCCATCCAGAGGACCTCATCGAAAATGAAATCTTAAATTTCATTACCCAAAGGCAGCAATCAAATGTGATCCCTATTCAATAAAGGTGGAACACTCAACAAGAACTAGCCTTCAGTAAGTCTCAAAAGCGTCAGGCCCAATGAGATCAAGCCATCAAGATACTTCTGATCCAGGAAACTGAGAACATCCAGTAGGCTTCCTGCCATAGGGAAGCCAACCAAAAATCAATGTTCATGTCTTTGAAATAAAATAAATCCCATGAAAACCCAGCACCATACCCGGCTCACACCTATGCAGGAGTGTGTGAAATCAAGAAGGCAACAATAGCAGTAGCTAACACTGCAATATAGGAATATCCCCAGCCTATAGGGCTGGGGGATTTTTTAAATCAAAATTCCCCCACAAGAACAATAAATTTGGGACATATTTCATCAATGGAAGAATGGAAGCAACCCCATACCATGGGGCTAGGGGCATTTTTACCTCAAATTTCTACACAGCGTAAGTCTTTCTTCTCCCGCCTGGGAAGAATGATGAGTAGAGAGGTCACCTGTTCAGTATCATCTTGTGGTTAATACCCCCCAGGATGAAGGCATATTGTGAGGTTACATGAGGTCTCCCTTCAGGTTTCTCTTTGCCAATAAATCCAAATAATACAACATAATGGAAGGATAAAGTCTAACAAAGGACACAAAAATCTCTCCCACCATTCAGCACCAGGTACACCGCCCCCAATGCATTATGTATTAGTGAATGTGGTGGACATCAATCCCAAGGACCTCATATTAAATGATACAAATTTAGAGGATGTAAGAGAAGATGCTTCCCTCCTAGAGACAGACCACACCGAGCCTAATGGTGTGCATACCTGAAACCCAAGAGCAGTCTTAAATTTGGGCACACCCTCAGCAAACCCATCACTAACTCCCTCGCGAATCCCCAAAAAGGAGAAGAATAAATCTCAGGTATTCTATGACCCACCTCCTCCCCCCCCCCCTAAGAATGTGTCTCTCACACTCGAGGAAAGATTCACCAAGCAAGAGGAAGAAATGAAAGAGCTCAGGCGAATAAATGTTGTGCTACATCGAGGAAGCTATCTTTCTAGGTGTGTTCCTCAAGCAGAACATTAATTGGTGTTTCTAGAAGAGGTTCCTCTACCACATGCACTCATCCCAGTAAATGAAAATAATCTCAGATGCCCATCCAATATAGCATCGGTACCATCAATCTACTTGAATCTGGCCCTAAAAGGACATCAAGACTTCCCTCCACTAGGAAAGAAACCAAAATAAATTTAGGCAAACACACAAAGGATACCCCTAGTTGGGTATCTACCCTAAATTCCAGAAGTATCGGCACGTCCAGTTTTTCCCCTACTACACCCACCCAAGATCAAGTCCGGAGGGATATGCATCAAGGGATCTTAAATACCGTCAAGAAATTAACTGCTCGATTGGAATCCATGGAAGGAAAGCATGCTCCGATACAACCAAAACGCAAATATTACCCTGGTTGGGTGAGCAACGTTCTACCACCACCAAACTTCAAGAACCCCATATTCCCAGTGTTCAATGGTTTAGGAGACCTAGAACAACATCTAATACACTATGAATCTTACTGTGATCCTGTGATGGGAACCCCAAAGCAATAAAAAGTAGTGAAACTCAGTTGTTTAATGCGAACTCTGCAGGGTTCAGCCTTTGTGTGGTATACTGGTTTTCCAGCTAACTCAATCATAATCTAGGAGGACCTCTAGTGACAATTTTTTTTCCAATTCAGTTCAACATTTCCTAAGACAACTGTCAGTGATCTCATAAACTATAAGCAGTGAGAGAATGAAAGAGTTTCAGACTTTATTTCCAGATGGAAAGGCCTGACTTACTCCCTGAACTGGCCAATGTCCTAGGATTAAATGCTTGGTATGTTCATCGATAATCTTCATGATGAATTATGGATTCCACTCATCCCAGTGAAGTACACAAGTGGGTTTTGATATTTCTCCTCCATCTCCCAAAGGATAGAAGACTCCTTGAAGCAGACCAATCTCAAGTCTCGAGTGGCCCCCTTGGCCCCAGGAAAAAGAATGTGAAAATCTAAAGTGGCTTCTGTCATGTTTAATCCACCCCCGGCACCAGCTCCAGTTGTGAGGTCTCCAAAAAATTATGTTGGACCCCCTAGATACCAACATCTACCCCCACCTTGGCAAGATGAAAAAATATGTTCCATAAGAAATTAGTTTGAGGAACGAAGAAATAAATTCTACTCATTCTAAGATGACCAAGTATGTGGCTACTTCAAAGCCTCCATGAATTTAAACTTTATCTAGATACCAGATCCAATGTGAGCTGATGAATTGGGTCTCGGTGACCGTCCAAATTATTGTCCCAACCACTGGATATTGGGACACACCATCCAGGAGTGCTTCATCTTCAAGGACCTCCTACAATGTTAGGTTCTCTTCCAGCACAAGTGGCGTATGTCTCCACCTTAGACCCAAGATAGGAAGAGGATTGGAAAACATTCACTAGAAAAAAGGAGAAAAAATTTGATATTTAGATTACTCGAAAGATAGTCAAACGAGCTCATGGAATCCTCCAGGAATAGTTACAGCAACCATCCATGCCCCCAATATCTTATGATGCAACACAACCAACATCCTCAATCCCATAATACTATGAGGGCCAAAAAGGTAGAAAGTATGAGCAAGAAGATGAGCTTGCACCAAATCTGAAACTAGTCCTGAAAATTTCAAACTACATGCTAGCAGACTTGAAAGCACAAGCACCGCCCCGCCAAATAGGAAAATAGACATTGCCCTACCAAATAGCACCATTAGAAGAAGACAGTCAGACAGAATCATTATCAGATCAAGAACTAATCTTCAACTCCATTAATTTCATTCACTTAATGGACCCCTTCTCTAATGGAGAATATGGCCACAAACCCGAATTCCCCACATCCAATCAGAGAGTCGGAGTAAGAGGTCACAAAGGCCAAGGGTTTCCAAGAAGGTGTGATCATGGAAGGAGTCAAATTATCAGCCACACCTTAACTCAAATCATTAATGTTGTGGAAACTCATAGAAGGACCCTCCAGTAGACATAACAGGAACCGGAGTGTTTCTATACCTCTACCATAAGAATTTTGAGTCCAATCATCCTATAGTATCCATCAGAGGAAGATCCAATGTATAATCACTCAAGGTGTGCAGGCAGACCAGTTAGTCCAAATTCAGAAAGTACAGTAGCACTATCAGCTCCTATCATAGAGGCCAAATCATCTACGTCCAAAGATCAATCCCCTAAAACACCCATGAAAGAGAATCCCCAAGCTGGGAAGCACTGTCCTTTAGAGAAGAAATATGATATTCTGAAGCATCTATCCTCAATAACGAAAAAGCTATTGATCCTAGATGCCTTGAATCTACCATCAGACCATAGGGAGGCACTCATCTATGATTTACTAAGTCCCCAGAAATTCATGGTTGAAGTAGAAGCTGCTGAAGTCTATCGGACAGAGACCAATCCTGTAGAATGCCATGTTGTCATCTCCTTCACATATCAGGATGAAGATGTCATCATGTAGGGACAAATAAACCCTTATATGTGTCTAGAAAGATAAATGGCATTGATGTCTAGAAAATTTTCATCGACAATGGCTCTGGAGTTAACCTCCTCCCACTACAAACACTTCGTCGGTTGGTTTATAACGAGGAAATTCTAACACTCTACACCACAACTCTGTTGGGATATGAAAAATGTGAGTAGTAGCTATTGGAAATAATCAAGTTTGAAAATTGGCTTGGTGACCTCGTGTCTGATTTTGATTTTCTAGTAGTGCGAAAAAGTACCACCTTTAATGTCCTATTGGGGAGGCCTTCTCTACATCAGCATGATTTAATCCCCTCATCATACCATAAGTGCATCAAATATTGCACTAATGGTCAAAATGGTACATTTTATGCTGATAAATCCCCATTCAAATCTAGTGAGTCACATTACATTGATGTGGTGTTATATGAACCGAAAGAGAAGATCACTCGCCCAAATGGATTGTAAATGTATCCCATAGATCCCCTCAAACATCTTGGGGAAGAGTATATATTACCTATCAATTAGGTTGAGTGTATAAGTTTAAGCTCAGACATGGACTCAGTTGTCTTCATGATCCCCATTATGGCCATAAAGTCCAATGATGCTAAAAAGTACACTAACCCCCATGATGATGGTGATGGATAAAAAAATGCTCTCAACCTATCCTTGGGTACCCAAATAGTTCCTTCTTTACTCACTAAGGTAGAAGACGATGTCCTGTCACTAAAAGAAATTTATGAAACTCCTCCACCCTCCATTCCATCCTCTTCAAAAAATTCCCCACAGTCAGTTGAGGCAAAAGGAGCTGTTTTAGTTTACAAAAATCAGAGTTGTGATTCCTCTCCCAATGCTGGAGAGTTCATCTTGAGAATTGTCTCCCCATCAGAAGAGGAAGAATATGACAAAGAGGATGAATAAGAAGAAGAAGAATATCTCAAAGATTCCCCTCCCGTATTATAAGAAGGCATCTCCACCATGATCAATGGACTTAGGGAGATAAACATGGGCACCGAAGACAACCCATGACCCACTATGATTAGTGTGGCAATGAATTTCAAAGAGTATGAGGCATATACCTCCTTCCTAAAGAATAATTGAGATGTTTTTTCCTGGAACTACATAGAAATATCAAGCCTCGATCCTGAGGTCGCCACTCATCACCTAGGTCTATTGAAAGACCATCATGGTTACAAGGAGGCTGCCAAAAGCACCCACCTGACACATGCTATCAAAATAGAGGCTAAAGTTGAAAAGCTAATCAAAGATAAATTCATTCGGGAAATCCAATATTTGATCTGGATGACAAACATAGTCTCTATCAAAAATAATAATGGACGGATTATAGTCTACATTGACTTTAGGGACCTCAATCGGCACTACCCGAAAGATGATTTCCTGATCCTGATCACGAAATTTTTGATCGATGAGACCACAAAATATGAGATCCTCTCGTTCATGAATGGATACTCTGGATACAACCAGATATGAATGGCCTGATAAGATGAAGAAGACACTACTTTTACCCCCCCCCCCAGAGAGTTTCTGCTATAAGTTGATTCCCTTTAGTCTGAGAAATGTCAGTGCCACGTATCAGTGCGCCATGCATCGCATTTTCAAGACCTTACTAGGAAAATTTGTCGAGTACCATGTCGATGACCAGGTGGTTAAATCATGACAGTGCTCAAACCACCTGACAGATCTTGAAACTTTATTTAATAAACAATGATAGCACCGTCTAAAAATGAACCCCCTGAAGTGTGATTTCAGTATTACCTCCGGGAAATTTCTCAGCTCCATCATATTCCATAGTGGCATTGAAGCCGACCTTGAGAAGAAAAAAACCATCCTTGGCATGTCACCACCTCGCAGCCTCACTGAGTTGAGGGTTATCTAGGGGCACCTAGACTACATTCGACGCTTCATAGCCAACCTTGTAGGTAAGTGTTTTCCTTTCACCAGGTTGATGAAGAAAGGAGTCTCATACCAATGGGATAATGATTATCAAGAATAATTTGAAAATATTAAAAGGTATCTCTTAAGACCATTGGTGATGATGCTTCCAGTTGAGGGAAGACCACTCATTTTGTTTGTGACCACCTTGGAATGGTCACTAGGTGATTTCCTCACACAGAAGAATGATTTTGGTAGTAATAATAGTCTTGATTACCTCATCCGAACAATGATCGATGTTGAGACTCAATATTCAATAATTGAAAAGAACTACCTAGCCCTAATCTTTGCAGTTTAGAAACTCAGGAATTACCTACAGCACCATGAGGTCCATCTGGTCTCCTGTTACAACTCGCTCAAGTATATACCTTTCTGCCCTATGCTAACTGGATGCCTATCACAGTGGTTAGTCTCCCTACGATAGTTTTACATATGATATGTGCCCCAAAAATTCATCACAGGACAAGATTTAGTAGATTTACTAGCAGAGCACCCCTCGACAGAAATGACCCCATTAGATATTGAACTTCCTAATGAAGTATTCTTTGTCCAAGAAGGCCCCCAGGCATGGGAAATGTACTTTGATGGTGCCACTATAAGACCGATAGGGAAAATGATGGAGGACCCCATGCTCAAAAAATTGGGGCTAGGAGGTATACTCATATCTCCAAAAATGGTCATCTTGCCTTACTCCTTTCTACTTTTAGAGTGGTGCACAAATAATGAGGTAGAATACCATGCCCTCATTGCAGGACTGGATTTGGCACTTAATACACAACCCAAGTGCCTAAAGATAAAGGGTGATCCAGATCTAGTCATCAAGCAGATCAATAGTGATTATGCAATCAAGAAAGAGGTATTGGTTCCTTTTCTGAACCATGTCTAAGAACTATTGGCAGAATTTCCATCAGAACCAACACTAACTTATGTACCCCAGTCACAAAATTCTCAAGAAGATGCATTGGCAAATGCAGCCACAGCCCTGGATGATCAAGGTCAGGAAGAAACAGTCATCATCAATTCCCACCATCATATGGTCTTGTTGTTTATTTAGAACAACACAGAATAAATCGATGAGATTATCCCCGTTCCTAAGCCTTATAGTCACACCACCGAATAGATGAATCCCATTGCAAATTACCTCTGGATGGGGGAACTCCCACCAGATAGGGATGGAAGAGAAAAGATATAGATGTGGGTAGTAAATTTTGTTTTGTATGATGGTGAAAACCAGTAAAAGTTTCTCTAGAAACGAGGCCTTGATGGAGTCCTTCTTAGGTGCATCGATGGAGAAGAGAGAGTTATCGTCATGAAAGAAGTGAATTTCATAACTTTTGGAGCACACCAATCACCAGCCAAGATCTCCCATCAAATTCAAAGGCTTGGATACTATTGGACCACTATGACACAGGATTGTGACACATTCACCAAGAAGTATCATTCCTGCCAAGTTCGTGCCAATATCATTCACCAACCCTCAGAACTAATTCACACAGCTAAGTACTCCTGGCCATTTTCCATATGGGGGATGGATGTTTTGGGACCATATCCTCCCACCACAGCCATAAAATTCAAGTTTATTCTCAAATAAACTGACTTCTTCTCCAAATGGGATGAATTATTACCCCTTAAAGAGGTTAGGGAAAGAAGCATTGTTATCTTTTTGAAATCCAACATCATTAAGAGATTTGGTGTCCCTCATACAATACTGGTGGACAATTGCACCAACTTCTTCTCTAAGGAGTTGGACAAGTTATACTAGGAATATGGAATGAAAGCCAACCGTTCATCCCGCTACTATGCATCGGCCAATGGGTAGATAGAGGATTTCAACAAGACTATGTCCAAAATACTATAGAAGATGGTAAACAAGGGCAATAAATCATGTTTTTACAATCTCCACCATGCTTTATGGGCTTACCAGAACACAACCCACACTGCCACCTAAGAAACCCCATACTCATTAGTATATGGGACAGAGGCAGTTTTTCCCATCGAAGTTCAAGTGTCATCACTCTGCATTGCCATTTTTGATCAATTGTTCACATATGATCAATCTTATAAATGGTTTGATGAGTTGGAGCGATTGGATGAGAAAAGGTTTCACACTTTTCACCATTTAAAAATCTACCAAAATCAAATCACACGAGCCTTTAACAAAAAGGTTCACCTTCATTCTTTCCTCGAAGGAGAGATGGTGTTGGTCCTCATAACCCCGATGATACTCATGAATAAATACCCAAATATTAATTAAAAATGGGAGGGACCATATTTCATACATAAGGTCTACTCCAATGGATCATATTCCTTGATATCAATGGATGGACGGTTCATTACATCTCCCACTACTGAAAGGTTTCTAACGAAATACTTCACATAATAGTGAAAAAAACGTCTTACCTGCAAGATTTTAAACTTCATAGAAACTTAAAATGTCCTAATCATATAACAATAAACTACATGATGTATTAATCCTAATCACATGACAATAAACTGCATGATAGATTCATCCTAAGTGCATGATGTTAAATTGCACAAGTTCATCCTAACCACATGACATTAAAATGCATGGAATCTATCTTTACCATAAGATGTTAAACTTCATGGTTTCATAAGAACTACATATGGATTGATTCCCATTCATTAGTGGGATATGTAGCAATGCCTCGACCCTCAATCTTGTCCCATTCATCACATGAAACAGAATTCCCCTGTTATACCCTCTATCACCCCATACTATGAGGGAAATCCTTGTCTCTCCTTTTGTCTCGCATTGAGTGTAACTCGTATGAGATTAGGATTGGTGGTAAGGGTTCCCTTATATGAACAAATCATAGAGAAATATGATAGACCTGGCACACATAGACCTAGAAACAAAATTCCCCTACTCATACACCTAAGTTAGATCGGTATAAGGGGCGTATTGTGTGCAGAACTATGTATGGGTTGATTCCTTCACTTGAAGGATATGTAGTGATGCCCAGATTTAACATCCTGTCCCAGCCACTAATCAAAAGAAATTTCCCTCTCATTTCCCTACACATGGTCCAGACCTCTATAGGGAACTTTTAGAACTACGTATGGATTGATTCATTCCCTTGTAGGATATGTAGTGATGTTGGGATCATCTATCCTGGTCCAGCCATGAGCACTAGATAAAAATTCCCCCCTTCCATATGTATAGAATAGACCCATATGGGGAGGGAATTTTCATAACTATGTGTGTCTTGATTCCTATCTCAATGGGATATGTAGTGATGTTCGGATCTCATATCCCAGTTCATCCATCATTTAAAATTTCTTCCCCCTTCCTATGCATGGACTAGACCTTTATAGGGAAGATATGTCCAGAACTACGTGTGGATTGATTCCTACCCTTTCAAGATATGTAGTGACACATTGACCCCAAATCTTGGTCCAGCCACCAAGAAACAAAAATTCCCCTTTTCCCTATGTATAGGTCAGACCTATATAGGGATTTCCTTTCCAGAATTATGTGTGGCATGATTCATGTCCTTGTAGGATATGTAGTGATTCCCAGATCCTCCATCCTGGTCTATCCGCTATTTAAAACAAACAAAAAATGTCATTTCCTCTGTGTATAGGTCATACTTGCATAGGGGAATCCATGAAAGGTCTTAATTGCATGACATTAAACAGCAAGGTTCCTCAAGAATCATGTGTGTATCAATTATCGGTGTTATGAGGTCCCAACCATGCCCCCAATTCCCTACACAACAAATGAAAAGAGATGATGGAAATTAAAAGTTTGGATTCTGACACCCAAAATGAGTCAAAAGATCATTCTTCACCCTACATATGAGTCAGATCTATGTAT